>CAXKWD010000366.1:782500-1111826 GCA_964059195.1 Ectobius pallidus
ACTGTTGAATTCGAATGTATTAAATTCACAAACACTGCTTTCACAACCCCAAGCTTGTGTTAAGCTTGTCTGCCTTGATCATTAAATTTACTATTTTCTCGCATATCTGATTCCGGCTCTTGGAACACTCCCTCGATCATTAAAATTAAAATTTTCTCGTGTCTTATTTTGGATCCCCCCTCCATGCTCATAAACCGGCAGTGTCAACGAGACGATAAATGATACCCTAGGCAGGAGCTTCGGTATAGCTTGTTTTTTTATTATTTGTAACAGGTTGTTTTTGTAAGCTACAAAGCAAGTTATAAGAAATATCTCTAGACTGCAGTGGGATGCAGCAATGTGAGAAACACAGTATTATATTCAAAGACTACCAACTTTTAGAACCTAGTCTTGTGTAACTTATATGTTGTGGCAGATTAAAGACCATCACTTGCATAATATTAATTTATGCTCTAATGGTGATAAATTATTTCCAGGTATTTGTTCTGAGTAATGATCCTCGTAAGGATACCTTCACGTAGGCTACAAGGTCTTCGAATTGCATTTAAGGGAATGGTTTCGCCAGGCAAAGACCAGAATAAGTGGTAAAAAAGAGAAACAAGATCATTAACATTGTAGCAAGATTGAGCTCGGAATTATGTTAATTAATTATTAAATTTTATTTCGCCGTAAATCTCTATACAGAAATATTGGTGCTAAATTACTTAAGACTAAATATATCTTATACACAAGTAGTGGTGAGATTAAAACGATTACATTGTAAGTGTGATGTCATGCAATATATTAACTATGATAGTAGTACTATTGATAATTATGCTACAGTCCTGATTGAGCGTTCAGTTGAGTATATTTAAATTACTTGTTCAAATACTCAAGGCATTCATTAATATTGTAGAAGCAGTGTTGGAGTAGGAAATGTTTGACACAGTTTCTGTATTTCATATAGGCTACTCTGTGTGTTGAAATACTTGATTAAGAGAGTTATATTATTATTCCTTTATAGGATAGGGAAGATTTTTTTTGTTTGTTTTGTTTGTTTGTTTGTTTGTTTGTTCTAATACTGTTAATATGAATTTTATTGTGGCTTTTTGTACAATAGTTGTGAATTGCCTCATTTTTGATGAAATTATGTTTGTTTTTATGAATGAAACTTACTGCTTCTACAGTGAGTCCCATGCAAGAGTTGGCCAATGACGCGGGTTTCTGCGTCGCGGCTGGCACAGCTCCAACTCCCGAGCAATTGGGTGAAATATCTATGCTAATAATGCCGCGGTCGGTGTAATGATTAAGGTTCCCACATTTACAATTAAAATTACAATGAAAATAACCACGTACCTCACAACAAGAGATGTTGGAAATGTTCTCCTCTTGCATCCACACAATACTGGCACCTTTTTAGGAAATTTTCTTTCACGCACTTAAGTTCAGCTTCCGAGACAGAGTTACTTTCTCTTGTGATAGGCCTATGTGATATTGTCTTTAAGTTCTTCTAACAGTATGTGAATATTATTTATGGAGAAACTTGAAAAATAAAGTGTATAGGTCAATTTCCCATACATAAGAAGAACTTAAAGACAATATCACAAAAGAAATTAACTCTATCTCGGAAGCTGAACTTATGCGCGTGAAAGAAAATTTCCTATAAAGGAGCCAGTATTGCGTGGATGCAAGAGGAGAACTTTTCCTACATCTCTTGTGATGAGGTACATGGTTATTTTCATTGTAATTTTAACTGTAAATGTGAGAACCTGAATCAATACACTGACCGCGGCATTGTTTGCGTAGATATTTCACCCGATTGCTCGGGAGTTGGAACTGTGCCAGCCGCGACGCAGAAACCCGCGTCATTGGCCAACTCTCGCATGGGACTCACTGTAGTATGTAAAGACAGGGTACTGGTAGGATTTTTAGATTTTTGAACGAGTCCCTAGGGCCTACACACTTCACTATTATCATGTATGATCATTTCAATAGGTCTTCCCATCATCATCATCAGCTGATGTGTTTGTTTTAAATTCAATTCAGTTCTTTTATTCACCATTTAAAAAATTTGCCAATAAGTTAGGTAAATACTGCTTCTGCTATAGTTTTACACTTTTGGAAACCGAACTGTTCTTTGGAAAGGATATTGTTTTTTACTATGAATGATAAGAGCCTTTTATACATTGCTTTTTCTAAGTTTTTGAGAAAACTGGTAATAGTGAGATAGGTCTGCAATTTTCGGTGTTACTAAAGTCACCTTTTTTAAATACAGGGCAAACTTTTGCTGTTTTGAATATTTATTTGTATTTTCTTTAAGCTTTTTGTAATGTGTTAAGAATAAAATATTGTAATACATATTGTTATGGTGCTATTATTTAATTTTCTTACCTACAATCTGTATTAAATGCAATGTTGGGGTCTTTTTTGTCAATTATTCACAGCTAGCTTGTTTATAGTTATTCTAAAAAAGCTACTGCTTCAAAATGCAAAAACAATATGGGAGATGCAATTTTAGAAACATTGTTTACAAAAATTATACAGGGACATTCTTTCTCAGCATGTCGCGTAACTGGCTGCCGCATGCACTGCACCTCATGCTGCAATGGCCAATGCCCCTGCATTAACCCGAGTCTCAGAATTTGTACTTGCTATGCTCATATAGAAGATGCTGTAATTGTTCCAAATTTTCTGCCACATACAGTACTATAGCAGTGTTTATGCGGCTGGCTGAGCGGAGTGTGTTTGTTACTGTTATGTTATGATTAAGAGGCTCTCAGTGCAGGGTTTCTTTGTGTACTGTGAAGCCCAGTCCGTAACTCTGTGATATTTCAGTGTAATATTTAATTGTATACTGTGTTGTGTAATAATCCTTTGCGGATTATACACATCACGTACATGAGGACAAATAAGTCATGTGCTAGAACAAAAAAATTTTATCAGAAGTTTCCAGACAGGCCTATTCCGACCGCAGTACCATAATATGTCTTGCAAACACATTTAAGGATACAGGTTCTATGAAGGATCCATGTATCTGCCATTGTAGCATGAGATGTTGTGCATGCGGCTGCACATTACGCGAGGCACTGAGAAAGAATGTCCCTGTATATCAAATATACATTTGGTGGATCTCTCATGTATGTATAGTATACATAAAATATATGTAAGCAGTGTACATTTATGAACCAAAGGTCCTATATATATATAAATTATATATAAAATATACGTTTGATATATCATCTTTACATATTTTTTACGTATAGATATTGTACATCAATAGTATGTATGCGATTGTTTGTATAATTGATATATATTATATGTCAATATTGACATGAATTGACGTAAACTATACATAAAAAAGTGGGACATTTGAGCGTATATTATACGTAGATAATACTTAACCAATATGTGTGATGTACATTATCTAGATCTAGGGATAACGTAATTTTTACATATATTTTACGTATGTGTGCTGAGTGGGACTGTACAACAAGTTTTAAATGTTTCATAAAATTTGAAATATTTCTTCACCATTTAACGAATACAAATGTCATCGCGATATACAGAAATAATTTTAATATTTTGAATTATTTGTCACTAAGCTACACATGTCTCTGCCACTGCAAAATAATTATTGTTCCTGTTTTTGCTCACACCCCACGGGTTCTTTTCGACTTAATAATTACAACCAATTATTACTTCAGACAGACATTAATTATTTAATTCTTTTAACAAATCAATACTTTTTCTGGCGATCTCACACTCTCCTAGGCAGAATATAGGTATCTGATTTCTGGAATATAACTTAAACGTTATTAATCGCCAGTTTTTATAGGAAAGTCGACATTATTCACATCTATTGATACGCATAAGCATATGGCAGAACAAGATGGCAGGACCTCCTCAGACCCTGCTGCGCTCTTGTGGACAAATTTTTAACTGCACGCAAAAGGTTCCCATTCTCCCGCAGTTTTACGTGAGCCAATCAGATTCATCTCCACAGGCCGATGTGTTCTGTGGCCAAAGCGCTGTGGAAACTGGTGGCAGCAATGATGTTATTACTTAGCTTTGGAATAAAAATGCTGCCAGTGCATTCCCAGAGCTTTCACAGCGCTGAGAAAAGGAATAGGCTGGATGGAGCAGCTCATTGACCTCCATAAATGTGCTACATTGTGCTACATTGTAATTATACATGCACATTGTGCGCATTCCCTACATTATTATAAATGTGCTACTCAAAATGTGTCAAGAACTTAAAATTGCTATAAAGTTTGAACATTTGAAGACAACGTAACAAATAACTATTCATTTTGAAGGAAATTTATTGCCCTACAACTTCTTTCATGAGGGTTTTGCTGTACACCTAAGGGCCGAAGCGCTAGAAGGGAAAGTGTGTCAAAAAGCTTGAGGCGAAAGAGAGTTTTTCGAAAATTTGCTTTTTTCGTTTGCGGATATCTCGAAAGCTATTGGGAATAGAAAAAAGAATTATGTGATCAAACTTGTAGGAAATTTTATCAGCTTGAAATCTAAACTGAGTAACTTTTCCTCTACGATACACCATTGTTGAGATATAAGCGAAAAACCAATAAAAGGGACTTTAAGTATGTTGTTCAGGACAGTGCCCCCGACAACTCTGCCAAATTTCCAAACTACACGATTTTCCCCCCTATTTTTCGTTCGTTGCCTTCACCGCATTGGAAATCTATATATATAGTTAGTTATATAGCAAAGTTCCAGCTGCAATGTGGGCACTACAGCATCGACGTCTAACGAGTACGGATTGGAAAGAATCTTGAATTCCGAGTCATATGTTTGTTCAGATCTAGAAATCTGAAAATAAAATTCCTCATTTAGAGCACTCAAAATCTGTGTGAAATCTTCAAAGTCATTGCTAGTGGCAAAGTCCAAACACATTGCTAATCTGGGGAAATGTGAAGTATCTTTGTTCTGTAACTGATGTTCTCATAAAGATAACTTCATTTTGAAAGCCTTCACTCGATATGACAAATCTGTTATTAGAAGGGATTTTCCTTGTAGCGAAAGATTCAGATCATTGAGATGATGCGTCAGATTTTTGAAATAAATTTACATTATGTAAATTAATAAAATATGGTATATTTTCTTATGTACTTTTTAAATTATACTCATGTCTTTTCTTATTTAGGCCTACTCATGTGTCTTTGTATTTGTTTTCTCCTAAGTGATTCACATTTAAAATAATTATTTGATGATACTAAAGTGAGAATAACTCTGTAGGATATAAACCCGTACTTGATGAAGCTTTCTAACTCACAGGTACCTTCATATGCCAATTGCTGGACATTTGGATATAGCGAATTTCGAGAATGCACTTCACCGAATTTAAAAATTTTGGTACTCAGTGGATGAAAAATTTGTTTTCCTACAACTTTCATTTGATGAATTTTTTTCTTAGAGTACTCATTTCCAAGCTGCAGACTCATATATAGTATTATATCTCAGTTTTAGACAAAGTTTGAAAAACTCATCGTTCTTTGGCCGTGAATTTCGGCCATGCCACCTGACCGAATTATTACGTTGTGATACTCATTTGACGTAGAATTTAATGTTCTTTAATTAGTTATATCGGAACATTTCGCTAGGATGCACTGTTTAGGAGTTATATGCGAAGAACCAAAAAAGGTCCTAAAATTTCGAGGTTTTTTTTGGCTGCCGAAAGTTTTCCGAGGTCATCCGTGTTAGCATTTATGTTTTTGACATGTTTGTATCCATATATAAGCTAAAAAATAAAAGCTTCTACATCACTTTTTGCAACATACAATACCTCTGCTGAATGGTCTGAAATATTTATTAAAGTAAACAGTTTTGTTGGTGTGCCAAATGAGATATATCAGTTATTTTGATTTCATAACATAATCAGTAGGCCTATTATTTCCACTGTTCCATGTGCTATTTAACTTTTCTTATAAATAGTAATAAGTTTAACATAGGCAACAATTTCTTGTTTACGTTGGCATGTCTTAGAGTATGGTAAACAAATTTGCTAACTAGTTTCTCAGTGCTAAAATAGCGTAAAATGTTATTTTCGTTAGTTCAATATTTAAAAATTTTGCGTGGGTGGACACTCAACCTCCCTTTCTTCAGGGTATTCCATACTTTCAACACTCCCCAAAATTATTTCCTGACTACGTCATTGTTGCACTTGTTATATTATTATTAAATATACATTCTTGTGTCCGACTTTAGCGCTGTGTAACAAATAGTTGAATAAAAACACTTTCTTCAACGAACTTTATTTACCTTAGTAAACTTCTGGACGGCCGTTTCGCAGGTGGTGTTCCTGCATCATCAGCAGAGTGTCAACTGAGGTCTCTGGAGCAGGTGTTTGTGAGGGTGTCTGTTAGGTGGGGGTGTAGTGGAGGTGGGGGTAGGTGATGGGGGTTTGGTTTGACTGCCTGTGTGTAATAATGTGTCAAATAGCGTGTGTGATCTGAAATTGAGTTGGTTATTTAAAACTGATGTTGGGTGTGATTTTGTGTGCTTGTAGATTTCGAATTGTTCCAATGTATTTAATTTCTTGCTTTTGTGTGTGTATTTCCATGTCTGTGTTTATGTTTTCGTAATTGTGGTCTGTTGTGATGATGTGCTCTGCAAAATTTGATTTGTCTTGTGCTTGGTGGATAGCTTTGATGCGTTCTTTGTATCTGGTTCGAAATGATCTGCCTGTTTGGCCTATGTAGAAACTGGGACAGTCTTGGCATTTGAGTTTGTATATACCAGTTGAATTAAATTTGTCTGTGTGTGTGTGTGTGTTTGTTTGTGAGGTGTTTTTTCAGGGTGTTGTTTGTTCTGTATGCAATTTTGTATTTCAGTTTTTAAATGAGGTAGCGACTTTGTACATTTTATTGTTTTGGTTCGTCAGTGTGATGAATTTATCTTTTTGTGTTTGTTGGAGGTTTTGTGTGTGTCTTTTTTGTTCTGCTTTTTTGACCATTGAATTTATCATTTCGGGATTGTATCCATTTTGTTGCGCTAGATATTTGATTGTGTTCAGTTCTTGGACTACTACCAAGACTACTATCAGTTCTTGGACTACTACCAAGAACTGAACACAATCAAATATCTAGCGCAACAAAATGGATACAATCCCGAAATGATAAATTCAATGGTCAAAAAAGCAGAACGAAAAAGACACACACAAAACCCCCAACAAACACAAAAAGATAAATTCATCACACTGACGTACCAAAACAATAAAATGTACAAAGTCGCTACCTCATTTAAAAAACTGAAATACAAAATTGCATACAGAACAAACAACACCCTGAAAAAACACCTCATAAACAAACACACACACACACACAGACAAATTTAATTCAACTGGTATATACACACTCAAATGCCAAGACTGTCCCAGTTTCTACATAGGCCAAACAGGCAGATCATTTCGAACCAGATACAAAGAACGCATCAAAGCTATCCACCAAGCACAAGACAAATCAAATTTTGCAGAGCACATCATCACAACAGACCACAATTACGAAAACATAAACACAGACATGGAAATACACACACAAAAGCAAGAAATTAAATACATTGGAACAATTCGAAATCTACAAACACACAAAATCACACCCAACATCAGTTTTAAATAACCAACTCAATTTCAGATCACACACGCTATTTGACACATTAATACACACAGGCAGTCAAACCAAACCCCCATCACCTACCCCCACCTCCACTACACCCCCACCATAACAGACACCCTCACAAACACCTGCTCCAGAGACCTCAGTTGACACTCTGCTGATGATGCAGGAACACCACCTGCGAAACGGCCGTCCAGAAGTTTACTAAGGTAAATAAAGTGCGTTGAAGAAAGTGTTTTTATTCAACTATTTATTAAATATAATGTTACAAAGTGGCCCAAGAAGTTAAAGCGACAACAAATTAATTAATTAAAACAACTGCCCCCCTAGAAAATATCATATATGCTTAAACGTGATGTTGAAAATGCTGTCCCCTAAGTTCTGTATGCATGAAATGACATATAAATTTTATTTGGATGGGATTTTTCAAAGATCAGTGTTAAGGGGACGAGCTAAACACTGTTGCGGCAATCAGATGCCCAATACCCGGCAAAGGTTGTGTGCTATGTACTGTAGAAGTCCAGTGGTTTCATGTTTGAATCGCACTGGTGTTTAATAAAACTTGAATGTCAAAGTTATGACTTTAAAAAAAAATATAACAGTGACAAATCAGAAATCTGATCTCACACTGGATTTTCAAAACATTCTATGGAAACCACGCACAGTTGCCTAGTGTAAAAAACATCAAATGACAATACTTACGCCATTGTATTTAGTTTTTGTGATGACCGTGAAAACATGCGATTGTTGTATTTAAAGTGAATTAGTCTAAATGAGTTCTTACTTTCCTATTTCATAAATTATTTCTATCTGAAGAGAAAATCTTTAATGAATACAAAAATCTAGTAGCTCCTATGAGTCTGATTGTTCCATTTTCAAGCAAAACTAATTTTGCAAGAACGTAAGTTTTATACTTGGAAAAAACATAGGATTACAGCTGTTTCAAAATATTTCATTGTTTAATGATGGTAACCCTTTTAAATGCTTACAACAACAACCGCATTATGCTCTTTCCCGATATTCAGCTTTACTCTGACCAAAAATTTGGCCAACCGAATTCAAAGACCACTTGCGGTATTTAAAATAACTTTAAAAAAGTAACTTCCTACTTTTCAGTATGTCGTACTGTTATGAAGAAAAGACCATTTCAATGGTTTCCGGTGAACAACAGGATTGTGTTCCTTGTCAATACTTAGCATTACTGTTCCATTGTTGTCGGATCAATAATTCTTTGTTTTTCTAGAAACTAAACAAAATGCAAAAAAAAGGTATAGTAATATTTCTACAAAGTACCAGCATGTAAAAAAAGAAAAAGTCACATCAATGCTGTGTACCAGCTAGTACACATTTTATATGTCATATATTATATAAATTATGCAATATATCTATATTAATAAAAGGAAGTGTCTGTCCTCCGTCTGTCTGTCTGTCTTCCGTCTGTTCTCCGTCTGTCCGCGATGCCCAGCGAAATCTACTGAACGCAGAGATCTGAAATTTTATACATAGGCGGACTAAAGGGTCGGAATGTGCACCTCGAAGCCGGAATTTTAATTTTCGCTTTAGTTCGTGAGTTATGAATGAAAAACGGGCAGAAAACGTGTATTTATTCCGTTTTCGAAGCATGAGTTTTCAGTAATACAAATCAATTACACTAGGCTTTGGCTATTTTTGTCAAACCTTCGACATAAAAGCATCGCGATCTGTTGAATGTTGTAGCTCACGCTGGTCGATTCATTTGTTTTTAATGTCATGGCACGAAAACATAATATGAAATTTTCAACCGACACCTTAGAGGATTATTATTATTATTATTATTATTATTATTATTATTATTATTATTATTATTATTATTATAGGGATAATCAATATTAGCCTAAATATGGTCTAACGTTGTTCGATTTGGACGAAACTCACTATACAGGGGTTTTCCGGGCCAAGGAACTCGAATCTGAGGTCGCTTTTACCAGGTGACGCTATCTAATCGTGATATGTAGTCCACATGATTTAGGTGTTAATATAATGATTTAACTATTAGCCTATGCTCTTAATTTTTAATTTTTGAAATAACTATCGCGGGCGAAGCCGCGGGCACATGCTATCTTAAAATAATAAAATGACGTGTTTGTCTGTCTGTCCACGATGCCCAGCGAAATCTACTGAACGCAGAGATCTGAAATTTTAAACATAGATGGGCTGAAAGGTGGGCGAATGCGCATCGAAGCCGGATTTTTAATTTTAGCTTTCGTTCGCGAGTTGTGAGTGAAAAACTGGCAGAAAACGTGATTTTAGCGCTGTCGAAGCATCAGATTTCAGTAATACATTTCAATGTCAAATCAATTGCAGTTGGCTTTGGCTATTTTTGTCATACCGTGGTAATAAAAGCATCGCGATCGCTAGAATGTTGTAAGCCCACGCTGGTCGATTCATTTGTTTAGAATGTCAAGGCCCGTAGACATATTAAATTTTCAACCTACACGGAAGAGGGGTAATCAACATAGACCTAAATATGGTTAAACATCGTTCGATTTGGACGAAACTCACTATACAGGGATTTTCTGGGCCAAGGAACTCGAATCTGAGATCGCTTTTACCAGGCGACGCTATCTAATCGTGACATGTAGTATACGTGATTTAGGTGTTAATAAATATAATGATTTAACTATTATGCTCTTAATTTTTAATTCTTGAAATAATTATCGCGGGCGATCGCTTGATTTTGTAAGTCCATCCTGGACGATTCATTTATTTAGAATATCAATGCCCGAAGACATGAAATTTTCAACCTACACTGAAGAGGGATAATCAATATAGGCCTAAATATGGTCAAACATTGTTCGATTTGGACGAAACTGACTGTACAGGGGTATTCTGGGCCAAGGAACGCGAATCTGAGGTCGCTTTTACCAGGGGACGCTACCTAATCGTGGAATGCACTCCACGTGATTTAGGTGTTAATAATTATAATGATTTAACTATGCTCTTAATTTTTAGTTTTTAATTTTTGAAATAATTATCGCGGGGGAAGCCGTGGGCACATGCGGGCACATGCTGTTTGTCTGTCTGTCCACGATGCCCATCGAAATCTACTGAACGCAGAGATCTGAAATTTTAAAGATAGATGGACTGAAAGGTGGGCAAATGCACCTCGAAGCCGAATTTTTAATTTTAGCTTTCGTTCGCGAGTTATGAGTGAAAAACTGGCTGAAAACGTTATTCGCGATGTCAAAGCATCAGATTTCAGTAATACATTTCAATGTCAAATCAATTGCAGTTGTCTTTGGCTATTTTTGTCATACCGTGGAAATAAAAGCATCGCGATCGCTTGAATGTTGTAAGCCCACGCTGGTCGATTCATTTGTTTAGAATGTTAAGGCCCGTAGACATATTAAATTTTCAACCAACACGGAAGAGGGGTAATCAACATAGACCTAAATATGGTTAAACATCGTTCGATTTGGACGGAACTCACTATACAGGGATTTTCTGGGCCAAGGAACTCGAATCTGAGATAGCTTTTACCAGGCGACGCTATCTAATCGTGGTATGTAGTCCACGTGATTTAGGTGTTAATAATTATAATGATTTAACTATTATGCTCTTAGTTTTTAAATTTGAAGTAATTATCGCGGGCGAAGCCGCGGGCACATGCTAGTATGATATATACAGTGATGGGAAAATTACAAAAAAATAGTAATTGGGCTGAATTACAATTACTTGAGAAAAATTTTACTTAATTACAATTACAAATTACTTTTTGAAAAAGTAATCAGTAAAATTACAATTACAATTACTTTACAAAATGGCAGTACCTAAAAATTCCTTCTTTTTTGGGGGGCACAAAAAGTAATCAGTAAAATTACAATTACAATTACTTTACAAAATGGCAGTACCGGTACCTAATTTTTTTTTTAAATTTTTTTGGGGGGGGGGCACAAGGGCAGAAACTATTGGGCCATTCAGCTAATAAAGTTCCTTGGGACGTTACAAAGTCTAAAATATTAATGACCAAACAAACTAAACAGATCAATACCAATATTTCCATACACATTGAGTAAGTTTTGTTAATATTACCTCTAACCTGGATATTAGTTGTGACGACGTTAGCCTATAGCAATTGAGAATGAGAAGAAAATTTCAAAATATACTTAAATAAGAAATGTTCTTACTGAAAACATTTTAACTGAAAAAGTTTTGAGAAAAAACAAATATAGGGTGCATTTTTCGTTCTTTTTTAAACCGAATCTGTAAATCGCTTCAGCTTCACTGGGGTTAAAAAGAAGGCCATGACAGTTCATGTAGCAAAACCCATAAAGTGACATTTACAATTGTGAAACCCCGCAACACGCGGCGTAATATTGCAGTATCACAATAGATTAGATTTGATCAAATTAGAAAAAGACAAATACCGGGATCCAGAATCCTACTATCAGAATTATATGTGAATGTAAATCACTGGTCCTCATACAGCATAAATGAATTTTCAATGCCAGAAGCAGTATTTTCAACAGAGCCTCTAATGCTCGGTAATTAACTTTGAAGTTGAGGTTAGTTTGAGCTTAGTTTAATAATGTGGAACACATAACCTTCCCACGCAGCACGATACGTATAATATACGTATGTTTTAGAGCTAGATATATATCTTAGGGTTTGGTCAAATTCAAAACATAAATTATACGTATATTTTATATCCAATATATACATGTATAAAAATTGTAGTTTAATCCTGCTTTATATTCATTATACATCAAAATTAAGTACTGTTACATAAGTGATTATAAAACAAAATCGAATTTACTGTTCATTTGCTAATATCAAAATAACGTAAAAAATATTCGTAATTATACGTAAATTATACGTCAAGAATTTGACATTGTAAACACCGGTTTATTGTGTTTTACTCTAGTTAATCCATTTGGTTAATTTCACACAATTTACTCACGCTAATCAGAAATTTTAAAAAATGGTTTAAAATTATTACATCCGGAAATTCAGTAGGACTATTTTTCTTATTTCTTTGGTAAGCTTGCGGTTGCGTAGGTGCTCGGAAGAACACCACCACACCGGTGACGCGGAAGGAATGTGGACTGGCGGCCATCTTGTCTGTGACGTCAGCAATGAAGATCGGTGTTTCATCTGTAGGCTACATATGCTTGTGTATAAGTTCCTCTTTTATAGTGTTTTATTAACAAGAAATTGTGTGTGGAAAGAATTGCACTGTTCTGTTGCAACTACTCCCTATGTATATAACATAGAAACGAAGAATAAATGTACATGTGTGTGTATTTAAAGCTGACGAAATATTACGCAACTTGCAGTGATGATGAATACATTTCCTATCTGAATGTGACCTGGTCCTTCATGTAGAATATTAAATGAGGCAGAAGAAAAACATTTACACAGAAAACAGTACTGGCAAGTCCCTGTGCAAGATTTGTTTCACATACATAAATAGACCTATCATAACCTCAACGACTTGCAAACTGATTTATAATACAGATGCTGTGGTAATTAGTTCTGATCATAATAATTTATGACAACGCTGCTAAAGTATTTCTTAATTGTTTCAGGAATTCACAATGCCTAGGTGATGTATTGTTGCTGGCTGTAAAAGTAACTACAAGTCACAACATGAAAGTGTTAGTACATTTTCTTTACCAAAAGACGAAGAATTTAAGAAGAATTGGCTTAAAAACATTCCTACAGACTTTACATGGGTAAGCAAGCCTGTTATTTGTGTGAAGCATTTTCCTGAAGAGAGTGTGATAAGAACAGAGACATTTGTAGTTAACGGTGAAATAAAAACATTTCCTAGAACTTACCCTAAACTGAAACTTGGTGCAGTACCATCAATATTTCCTAATCTGCCCGAGTACTTGTCAAGACCAAATCCATCATGCAGACGAAGTAAATTTAAACCAAGCAGTTGCAGAAAGATTAAAAGAACTTAAAAGTTATGCTGAACGACAAGCTCTGCATTGTTTGGAAGATGTGATGCAGTACTTCCTAAGTGTAAAAGAAGGACTTAAAGGGCAGTGGATTCTCATAATGGCAGTAGAAAGGCTAGTGCTGTGCTTAATGGATGTTAATGATGATGTTCCGAAAATTCTTGGTTCAGTGTGTGTTATGAGTAGGGACCGGATTTTTAGGTTTTTAAAAACACTGTTTTAGGTTTTCCATTAGGTGAAATAGTTTTTTTTAGGTTTTTTGTCCAAAATATCGTTTTCGGGTGGAATAATTGGTTTAATGAATTTGAGTGTGCTACATAGGATTCAATACATAATAGTTTTGAAGTTTAACTTAACAAAATTGACTTAAATTTGTGTCAACTTGCTTTAGGGCAGTAGTACAATTAAATAAAGAAAACAAACAATCAAAAGAAGCAGTGAAAATAAGATTGCCTCATATTTCCTGGTTACAGTGTATCTTTCAAGATTCTCAACTGTGAAGTTCTTCCTGTTATCTCTTAGTTAATAGTTAATAGGATACTGTATCTAGACACTACCCTTCTCAAGATTCGAATCCGATGCATCTAATTTAGTGAGTATAATACATTATGGTTGGATGTGGATAATGTGAAACTGATTATTTTCATTTCTTTGGTTGTTACGCATGCTAACTGCACAACAGATCAACTAGGAACGAAAACTTCCCCCTTTTCTAGAAAGGTAAATAATACCTACGTGTTTCTGGGAGGCTTGACAAAATATTACTTTGTCATCTGTCGTGAAATTCAGGTCGTCGACAATCCACTGCCGTAATAAACTCAATGTCATTTGTTTCGACATAATTAACACGTCTTCTTAAAACTCACAGTGTGACCACTCAGTATGAATAACAGGGAAATACTAAAGGCAAACAAAAAAAACAAGTGCTTTAAAACACAGAAATCTATGTCCTTGTTCAGACACTGCAACAATGGTTGTTCGTACGAATATTTTAAAAGGAATATGCCGGTACTCTTACACGTCCTCTCTTGATACTGTCCATCCTAGATGACAGTGGGTTGAACAAAACGCTGGTGGTATTAATTTCAATCCGACACAAATTATTGTCTCTCCGCAAAATGTAGATTTCTCAACTGACACAAAAAAGGCAAAAAAGTAGCCTAAATGAGATATTTTAGGTTTTATACCCCGTTTAGGTATATTTAGGTTTTTATACCCGATTTAGGTATTTTTAGGTGCCACAGAATTAATGTGGGTGAATCCTATGGACATGATTCGAAAAAGTGTATGAGTGCTTTTTGTTTTGGAAGTAAGGGAAAAATAGGTAAAAACCTAAGAATCCGGTCCCTAGTTATGAGCGATCTCAGTGTTTTGCTTACAATAAATAATTTCAAAATACCTCAGCAAGAAGTCCCAAAAAACTGCAAGATAATAAGCACAAAAAGTGTTCTTGATGACATTTTTAGTTATTGATATCTCATGTATTGATAGTATATGTAAAATGTATGTGAGCAGTGTACATTTATGAACCAATGTATTTGCAAGCAGTGAACCAAGTGCAAGTGAACCAAGCAGTGTATTTATGTATGCAGTGTATTTAGGCTACATAAATTATATATGTAAAATATACGTTTGATAGATCATCTTTACATATATTTTACGTATCAGATATTGTACATCAATAGTATGTATGCGATTGTACGTATAATTGATATATATTAAATGTCTGTATTGACATGAATAGACGTAAAAAAATACATAAAAAAGTGGGACATTTGAGCGTATATTATATGTAGATTTTATTTAACCAATATGTGTGATGTACATTACCTAGATCTAGGGATAACGTAAATTTTACATATATTTTACGTATGTGTGCTGAGTGGGTACTTTTCAAAGAAAGGGATATAAATAAATTTTATAGGCTGAGAACAGCAATTTTAATTTCTTGAACACGTCTTGAAATAAATGGAAACCATACAGAAATCTAATTAAATGTAGTATCGCTCCCCGTAAATTGCTCTGACTGTGGTCGCCATTGAAAAAAAAAACACACACACAAAATACTTTCGACTTCCGCTCATCTCAGCTGATGTCGTGTTGCCACGTTTTTCTGCAGGAATGCTGACTTGCCATGTCGAATGTCGCGTCACTGCTTTAAATCGCTACAGTTTTGCCGCAGCAAAGTAGTGTAAAAAAGAACGGCTGATAGCCCATGCAGCAAAACCCATAAAGCCAGATCTGACTTCGCTTCACCACCGCTGCAGCGACCTTACAGCGATGCTGCAACAGCTGTAATGCGCTTTACATTCGCTTTAAAAAGAACGCAAAATTCACCACCGCTGCAGCGACTGCCAGCGAGTAGAAAAAAGCAACATTGCCAAATTCTCAATTCGATACTTTTCGATTACTAAAATGTAACGATTACTCAAAAGTAACGATTACAATTTTATTTCCAGAAGTAAATTACCAGTAAAAATTACATTTTTAAAAAAGGAACGATTACAAGTAAATGGGACCAAAAAAGGAATCGTTACTGTAATCCGATTACTTTTACTCAATTACTTCCCATCACTGGATATATATATATATATATGCCATACAGGGCTGCCACAAGAAGGGGATACCAAAATATTGAAGTCTTGTGAAAAAAAAAAAGTGAAACACAACTTCCTTCACCAAAATAATATTTTTGGCACTTAGTATAATATATTGTGTAGACCATGACATTCTCTTAATGTAAATTGTTTGTAAAAATGAAGAGAATGTCGTTATCACATCTCATCCCCGAAATACAAAACCCAAAGAAAACCTGATTAATGAACACACGTAAATTTCTTCACCCTAAGCACGGTCAATACACCTTTCTCACTCCACATTCTAGTATATAATAAGAGGCCATATTGCAAAGAGCATGTATTCAGTTGTTTCAACCTGTTGCAAAACTTTATTTTTCACCAGGCAAAACTGAGTTTCTACAAACTACCTTTCTATAACTACCCTTCAAAGTATTTTTGCGACAAAATGCTTCAAATATAAGTCTTAGCTCTTACTATAAGCACCTCATGTGCAACATTTAAAGAAAAATATTAGAGCTGTTTCCGAGAAAATCGGGAAAAACTAAATTTTTCTTCACGTGAAGTGAGATTAAAACTTTTGTTTTCATACCGTACGATTTTCCATTCTGGAGCTAGGCTATTCACAGACACACAAACAGACATGTTTCTTAAAACAGTATTACAGACATGATTCTTAAAACAGTATTTTTGGTTTTAGGGGACCTCAAAACGTGTATTTATGTTAAAAACTGAACTTCGAAATTAGGGCTCTAACACAGTAGGCTACTTCCTCTACCTACACACCTATAGGTAATAGTAGTAGCCTACCTAGAGAAAATATTACAAATTTACTGGGCATTTTGGAATATTTGAGTTTGTAAAGGAGGAGTAGGCCTATATTGTACCATTAAAGTTATATTTTGCAAATAACATTAAGGATTCATTAGTTCTAACCATTTGGAAACAAGCCTCAAGAACAAATTTGATTCAAACAATGTTGTCAATGTGATGGCATGGTAACTGGGAGAAGGGGAACCTCCTTCGCCAAAATACCCAATAGCATAATACAGTCGGACCTCTTATAACGATATTTGCAGGCCTTAGCAAATCATATTGTTATATGAGGGTTATTGTTATAACGAGGGACATCTTAAGATGCATGCAAAACAGAAAACCGAATTATGTACTTACACAGCCTAACGGAAGAATTTATTTAACAAACACAACACTTTCCTTAATTTCTCTTCTCTTTTTAAGAAATATAGCCAACGTACAATGTGAAAGTCCATAGGTTTTTGCAACTTCAGTCTGCTTCAAACCATCATCCAAATCTATAAACACCCCTAATTTTGTTTTGAAATTTATTGATTTTCATTGCATGGAGGCCATAGCTATTTTTCGCCCACCCACTGAAAAATAACTATAAAGACTGGTTAGCTGTTTAACATCAGCTAGCATACATCACAGAAAGTACAATCACATGGAGGGGTGGAAAGAGGGAAGAAAGAGAGCAAGAAAGAGAGGGAAGAATGATGGAACAATCACAATGTATCCTTATAGGCTACTCTATCCTCTACTGAAAATATAATTCCTCTTTGGGAATTTCTAAAGGTGGCTTATAGGTCTGTCCTCGGGTGGGTAGGACACTAATCAAACTGGTTAGCTGTTTAACATAACCTTGCATATGTTGCAGAAACTTCAGTCACATGGGAGTGGAAAGAGGGAAGAAAGAGAGGGAAAAGAGAGAGGGAAGAAAAACGGAACAATCACATTGGTCAGTGACCTTGTACTCTACCCCACTACTGACAATAAAATTTCTCTCACATAATTTAAAATTATTTTTCTACCAATAAAACGAACATATACTTACATAATTATACTGGGCCTTTTAATTAATTTGTAGACAGTATATTATGTGAAATGAAAGACTAATTATTAAAATGTTTAGAAATATTCGCCTAATATACCACTATATGAAGCAATGGAATGAAGCAATGGAATGAAGCAATCAGGAATATACCGGTAACTATTGAATTGAAAAACACACTTTTTGAATTATAATTTTATTATATTATCTGTTATAACTGTATCTTATGATAGCAATTTTTAAGCCCAAGGTAAGGCTGTATTGAAATAATAACTGAGCTCACTATTATTTCCAGTAAAAATATTCAATAATTGTATTTTATTGTCTTATGGTATAATAAATTTGTGATATTTAAAAGTTAAAATTATTATGCTTAAAAATTCTTAATAGCCGAAACTTGGACTTAAAAATTGCTATCATAAGATACAGTTATAACAGATAATATAATAAAATTATCATTCAAAAAGTGCGTTTTTCAATTCAATAGTTATATTCCTGATTGCTTCGATCATTCCATTGCTTGATATAGTGGTATATTAGGTGGATATTTCTATACATTTTAATAATTCTACAATATATACCACTGGAAACATGAAATTGATTAGTTGAAAGACTAATGTTAGATTATTTCAGGAAACTATAATACCGTATTAAATTATATAGAAATATTACCCTATTAAGGTCATATTATGCAAGATATAATACAATGATATTAATACATTGATAAAATTATAAAAAGGGCAAAATGGTAGTATACTCCACAACTGAGTCCCCCACTCCAACTCTCTAACGGGACCTGCCTGGAAAGTAGGGGTTTTGGGTGGGGAGAAACTTAAAACAGTGGAGACATCTAGCACCGGTGAAATATTATGTATGGTGCAAGGGTCATTTTTATTGTGAAATATTATGTTTTTTATAATATTCTTTTTTAATAGTGAAATATTATATTGGCATTGGTGCAAGGGTAATTTTTCTTTTAAATGTGAAATATTAAGCCGCATTACCGGCGTTGAGCAGCGACCGGCGGGTGGATACAGGCATGTTGCCATGCACTACAGGGAAGCGGGAAAGGTGTGCAGGGCAGCACCCAGGCGGGGAAGGCATGAGGGATAGTGGCCAGGCAAGGAAAGCAGCTGTGCCGATGGAAGGGTGAGCAGGTTTAGCATGTATTACCATCTTGCCAAAAAATGGTACAATTGGGTTAAAATTACTCATCGGAAGAAAACACTGAAGTTAGTCTCAGGGGGGCTTGGATATCCGCTTCTGGACTTGAGATATGCAATTTCCATCTCAGCCAAAAGCAATGAAATGTTTTCGGGTGAAGAACAATTGAGGATATGCCTACTTTTGTAATGTAGTAATAAGAGAATAAGAAAACTAAATTTTCAAGTGTGTACAGGAGAGTTATCGAACTTACTTTCTTATAGTTATTCAACTGTTCACAGGAAGAGTGTGTGCCTGCCCACATGCAGGACGATTTGAATATTTTATGTTAAGGGTGTATAGGAGGCAATCAAGTAGCTTTCACAAGGTACCAAATTAGGTAGATTGGAAAGGGAAATTAGGTGACAATGGACTGTAAGTTTCTGAAACCCTTGCCTTTGCCTATACATGAAAAGAACAAGAATTTATTACGTTCTGGTGAATAACTGATATTTATTTTAACACTAAAAGACACTGAGGTTATAATACACTGAAAGATTGTTGAAGTTGATGCTTGAAAAGTTGATGATCTTGAAGAGATGACAAAATTTCTTGATGTTAAAATACTCTGGTGATAATTAAAACTGTAGCAGTTTGTAATAAAGTTAAATTAAAGTTCCAAATAATGTTTATAAGTTGGTTGTGATGAAATATTCTCCTTAAAGTAGTAAATTACACTTACTGATGTGTAATACTTAAAATGCTTATTGTCTATAAATCTTGAAGTTAGGTGAATATTAATTACTTCAGTCTTGCACAGAATCCTTCAAATTCTCTTTATGTTTGTATTTGAAAGGAATGTATTATGTAAGACGTTCAGTAATTTAAGACAAATAACACTTTGAAATGTGTTGTAATAATGTTCACAAAGAATGCGAAGATGATGAAATTACAAGCGTCTATATGACGTCACCTTGGCGTGCCTATGCAAAGCGAATAAAGAAAGGTTACAGTGAAATTCTTCCTTCACGCAGAAATTAATTATAATTAATTGGAATTGGCTCCAATTAAAAGTTAGATAGATGAAATTGAAGATTGTCTTCAAATAAGAGACTTATAAGGAGTCACAAGCTATGTTAACGTGCCCACGAGATGCTCTTGATGAATGATAAATTAATAATCAAATTTCTTAGCTGAAATTGATGATTTAAAGATGAAAACTCAAATCCTTGTTGGATTGAAGATTCTAGTTGAAATTCAGCTTCCAGATCCTTGGATACTGTAGAATGCTGATGATGATGATATACTGGGAAATACTTTTTCCCAAGCAGGAATGAATGAGAACCACGTCCGCTTCCTTCAGACTCGACGTGTGAACTAACTAAATGAATGCCTTGAATGGTTGTACTGGCTTTGTGAGGGGAATCCCAAATAAACTTAGCAAAATTATATTTATAAGAAAAAGCGTCACAAGTAATTCTGACGTGAAAAGATACTAACAAATGCAATGGACAATAACACCATGGATTTAAAGTATAAATCAAATATCAAAACTATATAAAAAATCTATATAATAATAAAAACTTGAATATTTGTTTGAGAAAACTACGTGAGTTTTTTGCTGGAAATTTGAAAATCAACGCGAGTCAGTATCGATATATTGTCAGATCGAAGTACTCTCACGAAATGATTTCACAACGACAAATGACTATCACCATGCAAATATATATGTAATAACTTATTATTTCTTTTAATAAACAAATAATGGTTTTAAAGGAACAATAATAAATATGTAATCTGTGAGTATGATGCCAGACACTTTAACATTATTCTAAAGTCCGTGGAACATAAAATATCAAATGTTAATATTGCACGTTTGAAAGTGGGGTTAGGTTTGCTTTTAAACTATCTTAATTAGCTCAAATAATATTTATTATAATAGATTATGCAAAACTAAGTTCAGAATCGCAATCTACGTGTCAAATATTAAATCTGAACATGAATGTGAAATGATCTACAATAAAATGATTTTAGTGTAATGTCGTAATTTAAGCCTATGTTTTGGCTACGAAAATCATAGTTTTACTTCCAAGTTTTGTGTAATTATACAAGGGGGTGGAAAATAAGAGAAGATGGTTGAGACGGAGGGTAGAAGGTAGGAAACTAGGAGAGAGAGAACAGAAAGAGTCTGAAGATTGGAGGTGAATAATCTAGGATGTCTGAGCCATACACAACAACCATGTAATTGATGGAAGGAAATGGTAGTGTGAGTACTTCCAAGTAATATATTTTTCTGGATGGAACCAGGAAATGATGGAGCTGAAGACGTTGGAAGTAATTAGATTGTCAATTTGGAGACAAAAGAACAGCTGGGATTTTTTCGCCATTCTAAGTTATAAATAATGGAGGACTACTGGACTACCTCGTCATAAGTGGAAAAACCGAAAGCTGCGTGACGAGCAGAAGACTGGATGTGAGGTGGAAATGGAGTCAGGACTCACCCAACGAACGGCCGAGGGACTTTGCCACTGATAAGTATTTGGGAAAAAATAATTTTAAGTAGCGCACTGGGCTCCTCCCACCAACTCTCTAATGGGGGAAGGGGTTTAGGGTTTTGAAGGTCTCCTCTTAGATGGCATTGCTAGTAATGCAAAAGGTGAAACTGGGAAAAATGTATTTTTCCTTTATTCCCTTTTTCTCTTCCTTTTCCTCTCTCTTCCTTCCTTCCTCTCACCTTCTCCTTGCCCTACCTACTTATTTGGGACCTTTCCTAACAGTAAATTTTGGATCGACCGGGATTCAAATTCGAACTCGTGACCACTACCACCGTAACCAGCAGCCTTAACCACTACACCACGAGCTATTGCTGAGCGGTGAAGGGGAAATTCATCTATTTAAGTTTAGAGAAAGTACATGAGAAATAACCATTTTGGTGCAAGGGTCATTTTCGGAATGCTTTATTTTATTTTGTGTACTTTTGATATGGTGCAAGGGTCATTTTTGTAATGCTGTGAATTTGTATATTTTTAAGCCCATATGATGAAGCCATGGTACAATAGCGAGGTGTGCGTGCAAGGTTCGGAAGCAGCTGGAGGGCAAGAGCAGGCGGAGTTTGGCTGGCATACGACCTAAATCTATCTTTTGCCGAAGTTAAGAAGTAGACACAGTAAGAGATGGTGCCCAAGTTAAATAGAAATATTCCTTTAATGGTGTTATTGTAAGTGTTAATGGAGAGATCTGTGAGTCACCCGGTACTCCAGAAGTAGACACAGTAAGAGATGGTGCCCAAGTTAAATAGAAATATTCCTTTAATGGTGTTATTGTAAGTATTAATGGAGAGATCTGTGAGTCACCCGGTACTCCAGAAGTAGACACAGTAAGAGATGGTGCCCAAGTTAAATAGAAATATTCCTTTAATGGTGTTATTGTAAGTGTTAATGGAGAGATCTGTGAGTCACCCGGTACTCCAGAATGATAAGGAGTCAATGGAATGTGACCCAAAGCAGTTGTGTTGAGTACAGGTAATTGCAGGAAGGCAAAGGTTATGTGAGTAGCTGGAGAAATACTTAAGGCTACAAAGTCGTTATTTGGAACTGTAATTCTTAGAGGAGGAAAAAGAAAAAGAAAATGACAAGTGGAATTCTTGTATAAAAAGAGAAGTTCATCACACTTTCCGGATGGGAAGTAAAGAGGTTCTGTGTCAAGTAAACCATTCATAGTAGAATATTAAAAACTCCTGCAGTTGGCCTGTGGATAGCATATTCAGGCTAAATTTCCTTCAGTGAGAGCTCATCCCTAGTGTCTTTGATTGCAATATGTGGACATTAAACAGCATTAACTGGAAAATATAAATAAATAGAGTGGGAAGTATTAGATGTCATAAATAAATTATTATAACGAATAAAATTATAAATTTCCTCTTCCTTTTCGATTGATGTAGAAAATAGGAGAACGTTCAACAATACCCGCCATCAAGTCAATACCAAACTGTATAAATACAATTTTTATAATGTAAGATTTGAGATTTTCCTGGCGAAGAGTATGATGAACTGAACCACCTGAGGAGAAAATTCTTACAAAATGGATTCCATGAAAGGGAAATTCGATTGGCCCTGAAAAGGACCGCTCGTCAGGCAACACCTCCAACTCGAGACCCTGATGACACTACAAGCACTGCAGTACTGCCGTATTTCGGTAACTTATCACAGAGATTAGCCCGAATCTTGAGGAAATGGAAGATCAGAACAGTCTTCAAACCACCTATGAAGACCAGAAGCCTCTTGAGACAGGTGAAAGACGACTTAGGCCTCAGAACACCAGGTGTGTACCGCATCCCCTGTGAATGCGGCAGGGCTTACATCAGGCAGACTTCACGGACTATTGACCAGCGCTATTCTGAGCATGCCCGCTGCATCAGACTCTTCTATCCTGATAAATCTGCGGTGGCAGAACATACCATCAACTTGGGATCCGGGCACAGGATTGATTTCGCAAACACTACAATCCTCGCGAAGACTTCAAGGTTCTGGGACAGATTAATCAAGGAGGCGATCGAAATTAAGCTTGAGGCTAACAATTTCAATAGAGACGGAGGCCTCAGCATCAACCCTGCCTGGAATCACTGTCTCAAACAACTAAAAGACAGTAGAAGCCGATTGGCTGAAAACAAGACGATGGAAAAATGAATTGGCGCCTGATTGGTCGACTCCTCGCAACTCGCGATCTGTATATATACCACCTCGGCATGACAGACTCTTCACACTTCAGTATCCCTGAGGATGGAGGCAGGGTGGGCCTCTGAAACGTCGGAGACACTTGATCTTCAAACCTGGCTGTCTACCCGGGAAAAATTTATTCAAAATTTTTATAGATTCATAAAAAAAGAACTAACAAAGTATAAAAGAAATATGAATAACAAAACAATAAACAATAAAAGGAAATGAACAATGAAAATTCGCTTCTAACAAAATCACTAAACACTACCAAGATTTCTGACAAGAGATTGATAATTTTAATGTGCATAGACGTGTACAAATCTCGATTTTAGCTTGCCCATACCCGCTTGCACGCCAGGCAAGCAAGTTGCCAGCGTCGCAGCAAGCAAGCAGGCAGGTTTGTTTAAACTTGGATGGGTTGGGCTGAACTTAACCCATGCAAGTCTGAATAAGCTTGCGACATTCCTATCAGCTAAACAACTGTAGTCGCTAAGTGTGGGTAATACTTTCTTGCTTTTCTACATGCTGGTAGAAGAAATTCATCATGCAGATAAATAAAAGGTGGATAAAGTATTAAAAATCGTTTTAGCGTCTTAACACATTCATTATTTTTATTATTGTTATAATTGATTTTTTCTTTTCTCGAAAATGTTTGAAAATTTTCCCATGCCGGACTAGTACCTTTGTTCATTGATAATTCAAACTCTCCACATTTTAGTTTCTCCTCTGCTTCCTTCAGGGTAAAATTCTCCATTCTCCTTTTACTTGCACTTTAAACACATCTGAAGTTCCTCAACTAAGTAACTGCACAACTTACCAGTGCACTGATATACCCAGTTTCATATTCTTTCCGCCTGGCCTTGCAGTTTCTTTAGGCCCCGTGAAACCCACCAGGTTATGAAGAGCTTGTGACTCATAGCGACAGTATTTCTTTTCATCGTTGCAATCTGGCTTGCTCTCTTGTCAAGCAAGTTAAAAGCTGTGGCTGGTTGCAGAATTTCAAAGGGGCAAGCAAGCTAAAATCAGAATATGTACACCTCTGAATGTGCACAGTAGCTCTCTTTTAAGTGAATACCCTTCTTTTGGAATGCTATGACGGGAGCAGCGAACTTGTTTTATTGTTTTGGAATGTGAGGGTGTAAGATGCACCTGTTCTGAAAATTGGCAACATACTGCTAAATTTTTAGACTTAAGGGGTAAAGGGTGTTGATGGCAGTCAGTGACCTTGAGGTCTGTTTTCTAGTGCCGAAAAGAGTCATTACTTTTGCAGGCCCATTGGACATCATCATTTAACTCAGTTCTGATTTCAAAATAAAGATTTGAGTATCAATGTGTTAATAAATGTTTTCTTAGATCTTACAGGTGTTTATTAAAATATGTCAGGCTTCCCAAACCTAACAATGATATATTATTATACCCGTACAAAACTTCTGCACATTCAATCTTACATTCCTCCCCTAAAAAATGGTTTAGTCTTTTCTCAACTAATACAAAACATACATGAATGACTTCGAAATTATATAGAAATAATTTTTAAAGACTTATGATATAGCATACTCAGATTACATTAAAACACATTGTTTAAAATTGTTATACTGCATATACACTTACTGTTGCCAACATTCCTTTTTCTCTACTAATTCAAAGCCTACCATGATGAATAAAGTATCTATCAGTGGATGGGATTTTTTACCGACTACTGAAATGGCATCAACTTCCTGGACATCACAATCACTAAAAGAGACAATAGACAGAATTCGAAATATATAGAAAACCCACAACCACAGTAATGACCATACACAACTCATCCAACCACTCCACCCAACACAAATATGCAACATAGGCCTACCATTTCATGATTGACTGCTTACTCAACATACCAATGGAGAAGGAAGACTTCAAAACTGAACTAAATACATAGCCAATACATAGCCTTAGTATGGTAGATGGAATACTCAGGAAAATTAAATGCAAACAGAGGGCACACACACAAACCTAAGAACCAAAAAAGAACTTCATCACACTCACATACTATGGCAAAAAAACCCCAAAAACAGCAACATCATTCAAAAAACTCAAATACAACATAGCCTATAAAACCAACAACACACTAAACAAACACTTAATAACAAATAAAAAAAAACACATTAGACAACTACAACAAAACTGGTGTATACAAACTAAAATGCAATAACTGTCCCAGCTTCTACATAGGCCAAACCCGCAGATCTTTCAGAACACAATTCCAAGAACACAAAGGCAATCAAATACCCCCACAACAAAAAATCAAATTATTCAGAACTTTTACTTGACACAAACTACACCAACATAGACACTAACATAGAAATTCTCCACACACTCCACAAAGGCAGCAAACTAAACACAACCGAACAACTGGAAATTGTGCCCCCCTTGGGGTCACAGTTACATATGTTGGAAGTTTAGGACATATGATTTGTGAAGTAGACCTGGTTTCGACCATTCTTGCTAAATTAGTGACGCTACTGTTTAACATCAAAAGGGCTGGGCACCCATTATCACAAAATGAACACTGGACAGATTAATATGATTTACTGGAAAGAGATTTTGAGAGTATATATATATGACAAATGGTATTTTCTGGAACAATTTTATTAATAGCTTTAACAAATTAGAATTACAACATTGTAAGATAATATATTCTTTGTAAGGACGACCTTTATTTCTTGAATATAACCTTTGTTTGTTTATTTGTTTGTTTATTTGTTTATCCTCGAAGCAGAAGCCTGCTGTGGGATTTATACATTATACACTAATTATACATTTACATTTATACACTAATATACATTTACATTTGTACACTAATTTTTTAATAGTCTTATAAGATAAGCAAATAATATTTAAGTACAGTATAATAGTTGATGCCTTCATAACATAAATATTTTGTGAGATGTGATAATGGTTTGAGATATGCCAGAAGAGTATTAAGGTTCACTATTTTCTTGTCTTAAAGTACTCCAGGCACTCACTAATGCTGTTTAGTTTATTTCATCCTCTGGATCATTACAAAATGATATGGGACACAATTTGATGGAGTTATACAATAAAGTGGACAACAAAATACAATACAATACAATGCAAATTAATAAAATATAGATGATTACAATACAATACAAATGAATAAAACATAGATGATTACAATAAAAAACAAATGAATAGAACATAGATGATTACAATGAAAATTATTAATTACTACAGGATTTAGCTTGCTTACATTGACTAGTCGAGACTATGAATGGAGTTGTTTTAGTTAAAACGTTGAGTCTAAGTAATCTTTAATACTAAGGAACTTGCCATTCAGGAGTATATCTTTTAGTTTTCCCTTGAAAGTTTTGATGTTGGATTTTGTTATTTTTGGTGGCAGTTTATTGTACATGAGAATTCCTGTGTGAGATATGCTAAGTAAGCTTTTGGTAAGTCTATGGCTGTCCAAATGTAAGTTATTAAATGTTCTTGTGTGATGATTATGTATCTCAGAGTTTAGACG
Source organism: Ectobius pallidus (assembly GCA_964059195.1). NCBI lineage: Eukaryota > Metazoa > Arthropoda > Insecta > Blattodea > Ectobiidae > Ectobius > Ectobius pallidus. The sequence goes on from CAXKWD010000366.1 coordinate 809,865, forward strand.
AAATTCGGTTTTATTCTTGTGGATGAAGAGTAACGTTTCAAGTATATATAAGCACGGTACAGGTAAGATTCCTATTTTTTCAAGGAGCTCTTTGGTTGGTGTTCTAATGGGTAAGTGGAAAATTGTTTTTAGTATCCGCTTTTGCAATTTGAAAATGCAATCAGCTTTTGGGGATGAGCCCCAAAAGGGGATCCCGTATCTAATTAGGGATTCAACACAAGAGTAGTAGACTACTTTCAAGACTTGTGTGGAGCAGGTTTTAGATAGGACACGAAGAGCAAAGGAAAGTTTGCAGAGGCGTTTGCTGAGCTCAGAAATGTGCTTTTCCCAAGATAGATCAGAGTCGATCCAAACTCCTAGAAATTTTGTCTCACTTTTGTTAGCTAAAGGATGATTGTTTATTTGCACAAGTAAGTTATTGTTTTGGGCCTGAGAATTAAAGTGAAGGTATACGCATTTGTCAACATTAATTAATAGCATGTTTTCTTTAAGCCAACGTTCAATGTTGTTATTAACTTCATTGACTTTGATTTGAAGTGAGTTAATATCAGTACAGTTTAGTATTAGATTTGTGTCGTCTGCAAACATGATGGTTTGTGCAAGGGGGATATTGAATGGAAAATCATTAATGAAAATTAAAAAAAGGATTGGGCCGAGGACTGAGCCTTGGGGAACCCCGTGTTCAGCAATTAGTGTATCTGACTGAGCTGATTCTATTTCCACGAACTGTTTTCTATTGCTCAAATAAGAAATGAACCACTTGTTGGCGAGTCCTCTTATTCCTAAACAACTTAGTTTTGTGAGGAGAATTTTGTGATTGACAAGGTCGAAGGCTTTAGTTAGATCCAAAAATAGGCCAATTGATTGGTCCCCTTTGTTTTTGGCTTCGAGTATACTCCTTAAGAAGCCAAATATGGCGTTGCTGATGGATTTGCCTTTCCTGAAGCCATATTGAGATTTAGAAAAATAATTGTTTTTTTCAAGGAAGGAAATGAGTCTGTTGTACATGACCTTTTCTAGGACTTTTGAAAATGCTGTGAGAATTGAAATGGGACGATAATTTTCGATTTTGTTCTTGTCACCCTTTTTGAAGATAGGGATAATTTTGGCGGTTTTAAATTGTTCAGGGAAAATTCCAGAAGAGATAGAGAGGTTACATATATACGTAAGTGGTTTGATGAGAAATTGGATACTCTTCTTAACAATAATGTTGGGGATTCCATCTATGCCAGAGGAGGAGGCGTTCTTGAGGGTGCTGACAATCTTGAAGATTTCTTCTTCAGCTGTTGGAGATAGAAAAATGGTTTTTTCGACTGGAGGATAGTTATTAGAATTAGATGATAAAGCAGTGTTCCTGTAGGAAATGTTTAACATTTGTTCTGTATTTCCTGTAGTCCGTGTATTGGAACTTTTTAATGAAAATATTGAATAATGTTACTCCCCTGTGTGATAGTGAATTTAGTTTTTTTGTTGTTCGGATACTACTGATGTGAATGTTGTTGTGGTTTTTTGTGTAATATTTGTGGACTGTATCGTTGTCTATGTATGTATGTCTGTTCTTGTGAATGAAACTTACTGCTTCTAATATGTAGAGGCATGGTATTGGTAGCACCTTCAGTTCTTTAAAGTATTCCCTGCAGTGGGAGTTGTATTCTAGATTTAGCATTAGTCTAATAATTTTCTTTTGAATTATGAAAACTCTTTCCAATTCACATGAGGAGCCCCAAGCTGTGATACCATATGATAAAATGGACTGTACATAAGCAAAGTAAATTATTTTTAATGTTTCAAGGTTTGAAATGTTCCTCAGCACATGCATGGCATAGTGTGCTTTGTTTAATTTTGAAATAACACTATCTATTTGGTGATTCCAGTTCAGATTTTCATCTATGATTATTCCAAGAAATTTTGTATGTGTTACAGTTTCTAATACTGCATTACTAATGGTAATTTTGGGAGGTATATTGTTGTTTTTAATAAGTTTGAAATTTATTCCTTTAGATTTATTTGTGTTTAATACTAGTTTGTTACTTGTCAGCCATGGAATGACTAAGAATAAAATCTATATATATATATTCTTGTTGCATACAACAACCTTGAGCACGGGCGATGCACCACAATAATTCTAAATACACTTTGTTAAAAAACCAACCCGTCTCTTGAAAAATCCCCTAAAACCCAGACTAATTGCAATAAATAAGTACTACACGTTCCAGAACACCCTGTACATAATGGCTAGTATTCCCCATGACTAGAAAAACCCAGTAATCTTTAGATTATCTATAAACATCAATGCATAGGGCAATCTCAATCTCTTAATGGCGTCTGTGCTGAAATACTACACGTAAAAAACCCACTCTAAATCATGCTAATGTCGGATGTCTGCCAAAAATACTGAATTACTGTTTGGAAAGGCAAAGAGCGTGATTAGAAGTTACACAACGGACGGACGTGATATTATTGACTGAAGAAAAACAGAATGAAGACAAGCAATATTACATGAAATTTACATGGTGTAGGCGTAATTTCCAAGATCCAAACTTGACCGGTAAATAATTTATTAGAGAAAATTTTATGAAATGTTCAGAACGAAAATTCAGATAGCCGAAAACGGGTGAGCACAAAATAGTTTAAATTACTGTTAGCATTGAAAATGAATGTGGATAGGTCTCACCCAATTATGCCGTACTCTTCAGACATCGTGTTTTCACGGCAGCAACGCCCACCAAACCACTCAAACTCAAGTTACATGTTCTTGACGCGAGCACTGGATCCCAACTGAAGGTCGCTTGTACCAGCCTCTACTCCCTAGCTTTCAACAGATGGCAGGGCGGTCTAGAAGCGCTTTTAAGAATTACCGAGAACCACGCTGTTTAGAGTGGGTCAAAAATATTTGATTTTACATTCTGAAGTAAAAGGCAGTTGGCTAAATCACTGAGTGCTTTGATATTATGAAATGAGCCGTTTTTCACGGCTCAAAATATATAAACAGTGATGGGAAAATTACAAAAAAATTGTAATTGGGCTGAATTACAATTACTTGAGAAAAATTTTACTTAATTACAATTACAAATTACTTTTTGAAAAGTAATCAGTAAAATTACAATTTCAATTACAATTACTTTACAAAATGGCAGTATCTAAAAATTCCTTCTTTTTTGGGGGGTACAAAAAAGTAATCAGTAAAATTACAAATACAATTAGAATTACTTTACAAAATGGCAGTACCTAAAAATTCCTTCCTTTGGGGGGCACAAGGGCAGAAACTATTGGGCGATTCAGCTAATAAAGCTGCTTGGGATGTTACAAAGTCTAAAATTATTAATGAATAAACAGATAAACAAAACACTAATACCTATTTCCTTACACATTGAGTAACTTTTGTTAATATTATCTCTAACCTGGATATTGGTTGTGAAGACAGTAATGACGACGTTAGCCTATAGCAGCGTTTCTCAACCTTTTTGAACCCATAGGACCTCCAAAATGTCTAAAAAAATTTACGGACCCTAATTTTAATCCCATTTTATAAAGTAGGCTATATGTAGGCCTATATTTTTAATATTTGGGGTATTAATTGTAAGTCATTATAACGAAATAAATCTAAATACATTTTTTTAATATGACGGAAACACAGTTATTAAATTGGAAAAATATTAAAACCGGAGTTTTACTTCTTTAATTTCCACTTGCTTTATGATATTTTTTTAATTATGTCTGCTGACCATCTGCACCATGTTCGTGGACCACCAGTGGTCCGCGGACCATAGGTTGAGAAACGCTGGCCTATAGCAATTGAGAATATAGCAGTATTTTCAGCAGAGCCCCTAATGCTCGGTAATTAACTTTGAAGTTGAGGTTAGTTTGAGTTTAGTTTTATACCGTCGAACACATAACCTTCTTTTCAAAGAAGGGATATACTGTAAATAAATTTTATAGGCTGAGAACAACAATTTTAATTTCTTGAACACGTTTTGAAATAAATGGAAGACATACAGAAATATAATTATATGTAGTATTGCTCCCCGTAAATTGCTCTGGCTGTGGTCGCCATTGAAAAAAAAAAAACACATAAAATACATTCGACTTCGCTCATTTCAGCTGATGTCGCGTTGCCACGTTTTTCCGCAGAAATGCTGACTTGACATGTTGAATTTCGCATCGCTGCATAAATCGCCACAGTTTCGCTGAAGCAAACTAAAGTGTAAAAAAGAACGGCTGATAGTCCATGCAGCAAAACCCGCAAAGCCGGATCTGACTTCGCTTCACCACCGCTGCAGTGACCATACAGCGGTGCTGCAAGAGCTGTACAGCGCTTTACGTTCGCTTTAAAAAGAATGCAAAGTTCACTGCCGCTGCAGCGACTGCCAGCAAGTAGAAGAAAGCAACATTGCCAACTTCTCAATTCGATACTTTCCAATTACTAAAATGTAACAATTACTCAAATGTAACGATTACAATTTTATTTCCAGAAGTAAATTACGAGTAAAAATTACATTTTTAAAAAAGTAACGATTACAAGTAAATGGGACCAAAAAAGGAATCGTTACTGTAATCAGATTACTTTTATTCAATTACTTCCCATCACTGTATATAAACACACAAAAAACACCCAACATCTGTACTGAACGAACAGCTACACTTTAAGTCACACAAACTCTTTGGCACATTTCAATTAAATTCAATTCTTTACTCATCATTGGGATACATGATCCATGGCTTCATCGTAATATTACAAAATTAAAAGATTTTAATTTACACACAAACACAGTTACAAATATGTCTAACAAGATGAATATAAAGAGTTAAAAATATTATGTACCTATATCAGCTGTTACTATGGAGAGAGGCAGGAGTACATAAAATCATTTATATCAAGAAACATATGTTTTATGAGCATTAATTTTAATACCTAACATTCAAAGCCCACCAAATACTCCCACTCCTTCAAGACCAACACAACTCCCAAGCCACCTAGGCCCACAACACAAGCACCCAGTAGCAGTTTGGAAACCACTGATGATGCACTAAAATAGTGCAAAACGTTCATCCAGATAACCAAAGATAATCCTTGCAGGAGTTGTTCCAGTGGAATCTGCAGCAGAGGAATCTGCAGCAGAGGAATCTGCACCTTTAGCAGACAGAAGTTTAATGGTTTCTAGTTTACCCTTCTGTGCAGCTTGCCATAATGGAGTCTGACCCTTCTTATTCTTTGTATTTACATCCAGCCCAAATTTTAGCAGGAGTGACACAGTAGCATTATTACCAGATGATGCTGCATGGTGCAAGGCAGTGTTACCATCTTTATCCGTATCACCAATTTCAGCTCCAAGTTTCACTAATATCTGAACCAACTTCCACTTCTGTTTACTTGCTGCAAGAAGCAAAGGAGTGAGCTGATTTTTATTCTTAATGTTAATATAAAGCTTAGGGTTACGGAAGTGTTTAGCACAACTGACCAAGCAACCAGATTTTACAGCAGAATGCAATGCACTATTGCCTGTATTCTTGTCACAACATGTTAAGTCGGCTCCATTATCTATTAGCAGTTTTACAATATCTGAGTGGCCTTTGTGGGCTGCCATCATCAAAGCAGTTCTTCCACTTCTGTCTTGAGCATTGATACTAGCAGCACTTTCAACAAGAAACTTGACAATCTCATAATATCCTTCAGTTGCTGCTAATATGAGAGGAGTTCGTCCAATGTTGTTAACCTCCTGTATTTCTAGATTTGCTTTGTGTTCAACTAATAATTTTACAAGCTCAATCTGATTGTTCTTGGCTGCAATGTGAAGTAGGGCAACTCTGTGAGCAGTTTTTGAGTTTCCCAAAGAAATCAAATTATCAGACTTAATACCATGATGTAACATAAATCTAACAAGATGAACAAAACCTTGGGCAACAGCATCTCTCAAGTCATGGTTTCTTATATCCTTGGAGTTCACATTAAGTTGCTGTCTGATGTCGTGCTTCTCCAAGATCAATTCAATGGCAGCCCAAGCTTTACATTTTTCAGATAAGCAAAGTGGTGATAAAGAGAATACTTTATCCTTGATATTTATGTCTGCTCCATATTCCAATAAAAGCAATGTGATCTGTCTAACAACATCGGAATATTTGTATGAATCATCCAGATGATTCAGGACAGCAAGATGTAAGGCAATCCGGCCCCCATCATCTAATTCCTTCACAAGTAACCTTTCCCTTAATAAACTCTCAACAAGAGCTTGATCATGATTTAATACTGCAGTATGTAACTCACATCCCTGTGCAAGAATTCTATCAAAGAAATGACGAATTATATGGTTCCTACTTAGGAAAGTTTTTTTTATATAAGAAGAGGCAGACTTATAGTTTTTGGATAACCACTTTGCTACAAAAAATTCTGCAAATGTTCGATGAACAAATACTGCTTTGTCATTCACTACACTGACTACAATTCCTTCTTTTATCTTTCCTTGTTTGAACTCTTCAAGAAACAAATTATTTGCTCGGATGATCTTCTTAGAGTTGGGCAATGTTTCCAGATCTTCTATGTCAAGTAAACTTACTAAAGCGCAGTTCATGTGCACTTTATGAAATTCCGCTTCAAGCTTCTTATGATTGTCTGACACACCAGCTTTAGTTATATCTTCTTTGTTTTTCTCCTTGCGGAAAATATCAATTTTCTTCTCAATGAACTTTTGGTAGAGGTAAAGCAAATCAAGTTTAGTGGGAAGTTTTATCTGTCCAGTTTCTCTGAAGTCTTTTGCATTGGGCTCAAAAATCTCCGCTAACATCTTTGTTTGCAAAGGAATGCCTGTGAATTCTTTCATTTCATCATTCAAAGAAGTGGCTGTCAATTTCAACAACTCTGCAATAAACTCATCTAGTGGAATGGTACCGTTAGTGGGAATTTCCCAGAATTTTTTAAGGAAACACTTTTGGTCTTCTTCTGTGAAAGGTTTGAATGAAAATCCCAATGTGCACAATTCTTCTTCAAGTGTTTCTCTCATATGTAGTCTGGAAGTCAGAAAGATATTAATTGCAGTACATTTAAGCTCACGTACTATTCTTAGCACTTTATCAGAATATACAGGACTTATCTCATCAAAGCCATCCACCAAAACCACCACACGTCCTGGACTACAAACTTCATTAAGAAATAAAGTTTTTTCTTCTTCTGACTTCAAGTTTCCTGCAGAGAGAAGCAGCTTCATGGCATCAGGATGGTCTTGATTGAGTATCGGTGTTTGCTCATTCAAATTCACTCTGATAACCCATATACTTGGATCTTCTTCCTTGAGAGTCATTGCTAAACGTGAAAGTTCAGTTGTTTTACCCATTCCAGGTGCAGCAACAACCAGTATTACTGTATGCAACAAATTTTTGAGTTTTTCTATACTATCATATTTAGTTTCACTGTCTTTCAGATTAGCCCTCACAAGAGAGATATCACCTTGAGACAGTTTCCAGATGAAGCCTGTGCCTTCTTTGTGCAGCCAGTGGATGTTATTGTTATAGGTTGTGCAGAGATGTTTGAATTCAGAAATACCACGTATAAGCTGAATGCGAGAGTTGGGTTCATGGGTGTTATTAAATACTGGGACTTCAATAATTGACTCATCATTTGAGATAAGCTTCTTAAGTTTTTTAGAAGCCTTGCCACTTACAGCCAGAATATGATCAGGCCTCCCAACTGAGAATATTTCATCACTGACTTCCTCTCTACGGACTAGCACACGCTTGATGTAACACTTATCTATCTTGTCAACTGGCCTCCCCACTTGGAGAGGTTTCTTTCTACACAGCAAATTAGTTAGCAAATTAGCGGTGATGGCAGATCGTGTGTCTAGCTTACTTAGAGGCAAATAATGTCCCTGAAACTTCACTTCTATATTAAGAATCTTATTCTGAGAGATCTCATCAAGTTGATTAAATTTGAAATTGTCATAGAATTCAACAACTTCTAAATTACTTAAGAAAATTTCTGGTATGTCACAGTTATTTTTCATTACAAAAACAACCTTCTTCTCAGGAGATTTTTCCATAACTGCACACAACATTGAAATGACACCGCTATTAATATTGGTGCTTCTTCCAACTTCGACCACTAACATGTCAAACCAACTACCCAGCCTCCACAATGCTAGAACTTGGTTCAGGAAGGAGTTTAAAGTTTTGACATCAACTATAAGCTCAACTACTGAACTCTGCTGCATTTTAAAACAAGATAGGTTTGTGCATTCACTAAACAAGTGCAAGATTTGAAAATCATTTTTAAGCATTGCTTTCATTTTTTCAAGTTCAGAGAACGAAAACTGCACTTGAAATTCTGGATATTGCTTACAGATGGTCGCAGCATTTTCCTTCACAATGTTTTTCCAGAAAGGAGTTTCAGATGTGAGATATGGTTTCAACCGTTTTGAATTGTTCCACCAGAGCTGAACTTCAGACACAAATTTCTGAGCAGAACTGTCAACTCCAAGAAGAGCTGTTGTTTGATGTTGTATGAGTTCTTTCAGTTTCTTCACATTTGCTTGCTTAGAGTAAATGTAGAACTGTGACAAGAACTGTTCGTAGTGAGACAAGTCACCATATGACTTCAGATTATCTAGCATTGTTTTGAGTTCCTTTTTCTCTGGCATGGATTTAGCATCTTTGCTATAAAGTGCATTAATGGCCTCCTTTAACTTGGAGCTCCACACTGGATACTCCATCTGTGTTGCTTCTTCCAATACTTGTATATACATTGGTAGCTTCTTGAACACATTGTAAACACTGGGATGTTTTTCCTCTGTAATTCTGAAACAGAATCCTCCAGTGTCCAGCAGTTCATGTAATGTAGGGTCAAAAATGTCTCCATGATATTGTAATGCCATTTCTTCATTTGTAAACAAAACAAAAATTGCATTTTCGAAGTTCCCAAACACTTTTAAGTCTTCATGTTCCCGCCAACTATTTTTCACTTTCAAATATGACTGGCAATGTTTGAAGAGAAGGCCACTGTTAGCATGGACAAGCATTTGATCTGTTATTTTACCTGGTGTAGTCTTATGTTTGAGCTGGAGGAAGACAGAACGTTCTTCAAATCGCATCACCACATCATCAAATGTTCCAGCTGCATCTAAATTACTTGCAATATGATGATATTTGTTCAATGTGAGTGCTCTAGAATACAACAAGGCTGCAATATTCACTTCATACATGAGACCATCCATAGTGGCACATCCTAATCGTTTCTGGTAAAGCTTCCCATGAACCATGCTCTCCTAATGACATAAGAAACAACAAAATTACGGTATACAAGATTATATTTTCTTTAAATATGCACATGCAGTAACATTTTAAAACAAAAATCAGTTACCATTTAAGAAGCAAATTTTCTTTATAAAAGAAGGATCAGTACCTTATAAAATGCTATGCCTACCATGGGTGGGGGAGGGTTGTGGGGCTTGAAACCTCTCCTGAAATATCTGCGATGTTCAGTAATTTAAAAAAAATTAAAAATTAAGAGCAAAATAATTAAAACATATTTATTAACAGTTGCACGCGAAACATTCATAGGCCTAAACTAAATGATTAATAATTAATGAAACAGCTAAAAATCCGGCTTTGAAGTGAATTCCACGATTAGAAAGTGCAGCATGAGAAAAAAAAACCTCAGATTCAAGTTCCCTGGCCCAGAAAATCCCTGCATAGTGAGTTTCGTCCAAATCAAACAATGTTTGCCCATTTAGGCCTATAGGCTATTCATTAAGTTATCCCTCTTCTGTCTATGTTGAAAATTTCAGATGCCTGCATGCCTTGACATTATAAACAAATGAATCGACCAGCATGGATTTGCAAAATTCAAGTGGTCACGGTGCTTTTATTTCCAAGTTATGACAAAAATAGGCAAAGCCATCTGCAACTGATTTGACAAATGAAATGTATTACAGAAAACTGATGCTTTGAAAGCAACAAAAGTATGTTTTCTGAAGTTTTTTACTTATAACTCGCGAATGAAAGCAAAAATAAAAATTCCGGCTTCGAGGTGCATTAGCCCACCCTTCAGTCTATCTATGTTGTTAAAAATTTCAGATCTCTGCGTTCAGTAGATTTTGCTCGGCATCGCGGACAGACAGACAAACACTTCCTTTTATTATTATAGAAGATTTTCTTACATCTGTCTGTCTGTCTAGAACTCTATAGCCCCCTATGTTGGGGTGAAGGGGCCTCCAAGTGGAGGTTTCTGTTACCTATACGAATTTTGTTAAGCTTATTTTCTGAGAGAGGGCAGAGGGACAGGTGGTAAGCCCATCGCCTCTCTTTCTTACATTGTAAAGTCAATTTGTCATTAATGATTCTATAGCATACTCTCGTAATTTATTTAATAATAATGAACATACTTAATCTCAATGAGCAAACTATCTGAAATAACTTCTACTGTAGAGAAAAGCATAGGTCTATTGTTATTAAATAATGTATTAATACTGGTGGGTTTTTAATTGTGTTACTTCTTATAACAGTGACGCGTTATTGAAAAACAAAATTTTCTTTGGAATTTCTCATAAATGATTCGATTTGGTGTGATCGGTTGGATATCAGCTTTCAACACGTGAAACCAAATTTTCTGGAATGGACTTAGCTCCAGAAACCAACACAAGTAGTTAAACGAAATTACTATGTCTCCAATCAACTTACCAATACAGAAACAACAGAATATAGATTGATAGTGCTCCCAGCCCATAGTGTGTATTACATTCTACAGTACTATGATAATTTCTCAAAAGAAATGTTTTATTTATAGACTCTACTTAAAACAAGAAATGGACAGATACCTAAAGAAATATTGTGCTGCATAACTGACATATTATTTATAGTGTAAAATGATCACAATACAACTGTTTAGTTATTAAAAATAGTGTAATAATGTGCGCAAGGACATGGAGCTGAGACAACATTATATTCACCGTATGCCCATGATGCCTACACTTGTGTGCATTCATTTTCAACTTCCAATTCAACTTGACCTTCATCGTTTAATTTTAACTCTCATTAAGGGCACATCAGAGACATGCCCAACGCTGTGCTTCTACTTGTCAGGCAATTTTCTCAAGGGAGAAAAATGTCAGGAATTATTTTACTTACTGTATAAGTGCAACACACTTAGTTATGAAAGGTACAAGAAAAAGAAAATAGCAATGGTAGTTCACACATGGAGAAGGATTATTTAAAGAAATATGGTATATTGAAATTTTTCTAAGAAACTGGAAGGATACGAAGAGGTTTTATTAAGTAACTTTACATGAATGTCTAGAAAAAACTACAACATGCTTTTGGAAATAGTCTTACCAAAAATCACGAAAAGACACATAAGATTAGCTATAGAGCTGACAGTTTTGGCTACTGATGATTTATTTATGTCCTTAATGCATTTGAGTTGTTGTAATGATTAATGCTCATCAGAACCACATCTTTCTTAACACTTTTTGGAGATTTTAGAAGAGTAGGAACATGAACTTTGTTGTTATCACACTCCTTTTCAGCTGCTACTCACTTTAATCAAATCATCGCTCTGTTTTGTTTTAGAGGTGTAATTCGATGGTTTTGGTCCCAAGAACAAAGTTTCTTTCTCTGAGGTCATAATCTTGCAGAGGAAGGAAAACCAAGCCATGCTACATTTTGAAAGAAAACCTAGCCAGGCTGAGAATGTACTGCTAATATTCTTGCCTTTCAATTGTGATGCTATATTTCTTTTGCTATAATGTATGCACCTGATAAACATAAATGCGCACAAATGTAGGCATAGCTTTAGACTTATTGTACTAGGAAAAAAATTATATATATAGTAGAATATCAATAATTCGAACATAAGTCATCTGAACTCTCAATTATCCAAACGGCCTCCTTCTTTCATACTGGTATGTTTTTATTTACTTAATTCTAGGTTTTCGGCCCCACATGTCACTACGACACTCTACTGGTAGATCTATTTTATTTATAGGCCTACTTATTTATACTTTTCTTTAGGCCCTTGACCTAGGGTCTCTACATACAGGTATGTTTTAAAACTGAATACATTTTACTTCTTGTTTGAATGCAAATTAAGTTAATCTGGGAAGAGTCACATTCACAATCAACAGGAATAGAAGTTTTTGGTGAAAGACCAAATGCATTTTAAAAATGTAATAAAAATGTTAAGCTTACTGGTATACATACTAGAGTGTACTGGCAGAAAAAAGCACTGTAAGTAACTACTAACATGATATGTCTACCCTTCACCTAGTAAAAATTGTCTACTTACCTGGGAAGATTTTCTTGTAACTTGCTGCTGCAGAATGTTTTGCATTTGCAGGGCCTCTAGCTGCACACACATAAAGAAAGCATCAGCAACAAAACAAACAGTAAGCTAATTTGTAGTTATATATAATGGTTTCTCGGGCTTCCAACAGGGTGAGTAAGGAGGGTTGATTCCAAGCTTAGGCAGCTATCTCCACCGCCATCTTCTGGGTGAAGTGAGCTGCTCTTGTAAAATCTTTGTTATATAATTGAAGAGTGTTTTTTCAAAAGCCGATATCTACATAAAATATAGTTTTGAGATATTCAATTTTATTTGTGTACACTTGACATTTTTATGAATTTTTATCTGTGTTTTTGTTATAAGAATGTACATGCTAACACCTTTATGATATCAATTCCTTCATTTAGAGAAAAATAATGTAGCAATGTTTATTTCAGCTCAAAATATTCAAAGTTTTCACAAAATACGATATCTGTACAGGACAATATACTGTATCTGCAGACTTATCGTTTAATTGTATATTACTAAAGAGCATTTTTTCCATTTCTTACAAGTGTTATATAACTGGGCATATTTTTAGGTGATTAAAAAATTTATACTTCACTCCATATAGATATGCAGCCCTTATCGTGTTGTTTTTCTTAAGAAGTACAAACATTATTCCTGTATAAATATTAACATTCAGTGTGAATACACATCACAGAGCAACAAGACTACTTCAAAACAGAAATACTATTGAATAGAAACATTTAAGAAACTCGTGGTCACCTGAAAAGATGCAGTGATACTTAAAAACAAGTGAATTTTCATGAAGGACCCAGAATAAATCTGAATATTGATTTCAAAACAGTTAATTTACTATAAATCTATTGTTACGAGGGCCATCCATAAAGTAAGTTTCCCTGGTGCTGTTTGCAGAAACAAAACAAAATTTCAAGGAAATATTTATTGCAACAGGTACAGGAAGTGTTCAGTTATTTTTCAACACATTTGCCACTGGAATTGAAACATTTGGGACCAACTTTTGAATACCTGTGTCGTAGAAGTTTGCCACCTGGGATTGGAACCACTGAGTGACAACCACCTTCGCCTCTCTGTCAATCTTTTTCATTTCATGAGGTATAGGGAAAGATGGAAATCACTGGGATTGAGGTCCAGGCTTTAGGGTAAATGTTTAAACATCTCCCAGCCGAACTTCTGCAGGAGATTTGCTGGGAGGTGTTTAAACATCCATCCTACAGCCCGGACCCCGCTCCCAGTGATTTCCATCTTTTCCTACACTTCAAGAAATGACAGGGAAAGACAGAGAGGAGGAAGTGTTTATCACACAGTGGTAAAAATCCCTTGGGGCAGACTTGTACGACTCAGGTTTCAAAAGTTGGTTCCACGGTATGACAAATATTTCAATTCCGGTGGCGAATATGTTCAAAAACAGCTGAACACTTCCTGTATCTACATGTCCACGAAAAATGTGTTTTGTTTCTGTAAACAGCCCCAGGGAAACTTACTATATGGACACGCCTACTAAAAGTGTTCCATTCATTTATTTGTTGCAGCCATCACATCTGTATAAAATGCTCTGTCATCATCAGGGACTGAAAAGTACTGCATTAGTTTTTCAACAACCCGTTTTTTTCGACACATGGTTTACTTTAGGAAATTCATTTTTTTTAAGTCTTCAACAACTTTTTTTAGCACTTCATATTCAATGTCTGATCCAAAATAAGTAGATCGAAGAAGCACTTTTTTACTTTCCCCTTTAACAATTATCTTGTAGCGCAAGAATGGTGTTTCTGTCGAAATCTGAAATGACAATAGAGATCCCAATGCTGTCTTAAAATTCCGTATTTTCCATTCTTGACCAAGCATTTGTACCTTTATATGTTTCTTCATTATGTCATAGTTGAGGACAAATAATGTCATCTTTAAACCTCTAATGCTTCTCTAATCTCCCAAATACCTGATCAGGTGGCATGTAACTATGACCAGGTACCAACGATTAATACAATGGTCAGTGTTACCACATGAAAAAATTTGCCTATCCTTGATTCGCCAAAGATATCGGATTTTGCTAAAACACCTTAACCGTTGATATCGGATTTTGCAAAAACTACCGTTTTTCTACCATTTCTGAGTGAAACAGATTTCGGAATATGAAAGAACCAGTGTAACCATTGGAAAGGCAGCTACTTAAACTATACGAAACAATATATATATATCAATTTTGTCAAAATCTGCAGTTATCGGCTTTTGAAAAAACGCTCCTCAATTATATAGAAGATACAGGAGTAGTATAAGAATGGGGAAAAGCCCGGGAAATGTGGGTCCAACTCGATCATTTGATCATTTTTTTAACATGGGCAAAACAAAATTATCAAAGCCCCGGGAGGGTCCTATCATGAGGGTGCACTCCGACCCTCATGACGTCAATGCTTGTCACATGATATCGCGCCGCAGGCGGATGGACTCCGGGAAATGAAGATCCAGCTCGACCATTTGATCATTTTTTTAACATGGACTAGTATAGGGCAAAACAAAATGATCAAAAGCTCCGGGAAGATGCTATCATGAGGTTCCACTGAAGATGCTATCATGAGGTTCCACTCCGAACCTCATGACGTCATGAGGTTCGCTTGATATGTGGTTTCACCCCAAAATCCAATCTAACCCATTAAAAATGTATTTTTCAATTAGAAAAAATAGTACTGAGTGATATCAACTATCTAATATGATTTACACCCCCCAAGGGGTTAATTTTATGAAGGGGTGGTTTTTCAAGGTCAACTAGGTTTTTGCAGATATGGACAATTTGATCCAATATAAATCGTCTAGAGGGTAATTTTCACCCCAAATCCAATCTAACCCATTGAAAATTTATTTTTCAATAAGGAAAAATCATACTGAGTGATATCAAATGTCTGACATGATTTACACCCCCAAGGGGGTTAATTTTATGAAGGGGTGGTTTTTCAAGGTCAACTAGGTTTTTGCAGATATGGACAATTTAATCCAATATAAATCGTCTAGAGGGTAGTTTTAACACCCACTTCCAATCTAACCAAATAAAAATTTAATTTTCAACCATAAAAAACCGTATCAGTGATATCAACCATCTTACTTAAGCAACTACAGCCAGCAGAAGAAATTAAGTCATTTATGCATTAAAATGTACACCCATATGCCAAGGACAGCTTAACAAGAAATACAAAAATGTTAAAATTGGTAAAAAACGGCGATTTAATACAAACAGATTGGAATGTGAGAGCCTCAGGATAGATGTTATACACAAATATTGATTGAACATATCCAGTAGACAAAGGTTAGACAGTAATTTATACAATAAAAATACAAAACCAATATGATAATGACATCCTTAACAACTCAAACAATATGGTTGTAAACTAACAAAGAAATAAGAAGTATAGAACATGTCTAGATGATGGACCCCGCTCGATCATTTGATCATTTTTTTAACATGGGCTAGTATAGGGCAAAACAAAATGATCAAAAGCCCCGGGAAGATGCTATCATGAAGATCGCCTGTGATCTTCATGACGTCATCGCCTAACACGTAATATCGCGCTGCGGGCGATGGAATGTGGTTATGCTAATGATATGCGCAGGTGTTCAGTAAAACCGGTTTCCTTTAATCGGAGAAGCCGCCCATAATAAATAATCTATATAATTGGCATGTTTTCAAGGAGTCCGATTGGGATTGTTCAAGATTATGAATTGTCTGGGAATTCGGTTATGCTAATGACATGCACACGTGTTTCTATAAATTGGTTTTGTTTGATAGAGGTCCCGACTGTAATAAATTTGCTATGTCTCGGGATAGGAATGCGGTTATGATAATTATATGTACAGGTATTATGTGAATTGGCATGCTTCCAAGGTTTTTTTTTGAAGTTCGTCCTTCACCAGATCGTACATTGTCAAATTGTTCATATTTTGTCGGGGTTCATCATTGTCTGCAAGAAATAAGGCTTTGTATTAAAATGCTTTTTTATTATTATTATTATTATTATTATTATTATTATTATTATTATTATTATTATTATTATTATTATTAATACTTTCCATTCTCTTACACTTTATGGAACTGATCGAGCCACTCTCCTAACATATTTAAATTGTTTGCATTTGTTAGTTCTTCATATGTCAAAGTCAGATTATCTGTTTGAGTGCACGCATCACTTGAAGTCCCCTCTTCTCCGTAGCAGTCCCTTTATCACATGCCTTCATGTTTTTGACACGTTTAAAAAGTTTACATTGATTATCACAATATCTCCAATGACTACATGGTCCCCATGATATGGCCTTATCACAGTATATCCAATGGCGAATTCCATTGCACGTCTCCGAATGAAACAGCGCATTCATTGTAGTTCATACGTCGATACTGCTAACTCGTATGACAAACCATCTTTCTCTATCATATCATAATATACCCACACGATCCCCTCCCCTCCCCTCTTATAGGTGAGCATGATAGGATTTATAGGGTTAATAACAATTACACAAATACATTTTTTTTATTTCTCACAACACATCCACAATACACAATGGTTCACATTAATAAATGGCTAATCATTACCCATATGACTTGGAATACTATAATACATGTCCGATTACTATATATTTGATATCGTGTTGTATATATCTACAATTTACTGGTCGATGTGGACCAATTCTACTTGAATGAAGTGCGCATTTCCAACATCTTGCATGCCACGGCTCACAATAGCAAAACGACCACTATTTAGCTTTAAAATGTTATCGTCATTGAAAGTTGAAAAACGTGCAGGCAAAAACACAGGCCCAGGCTGAGGGCTTGAAGGTATACATTGTCTACGTATGATGCCATGATCCTGATGATTAGCATCAGGACGATGAGAATCACGCTGTTAGGGGCCAGGCTGAGCGTTGACCTCTCGTCCAACTGAATTCTGGAAATAAAAAATAAAAAAAAGAATAATAATTAAATTTTTCATTGTTTTATTTCTTTTAATAAAATGATATCTGTAGTAAGGTTATCTTCTTACCCGATTATTCCTACAGTGCTCTCTCTGAACATGCTCCAACAGCGACCATCTTGATATATATGTTGTATTACACAGGTCGCAGCGATAGTTCTGACGTTCATCGACTTTGATGATATGTTCCCGTAAATTCCTATGTGACATGTAAGTACGATTGCATATATTACATATGAATGATAGGTTACCATGCTTTTCTCTCACGTGTCTTCTTAGGTTTGTGTTATGTTTATATGATGCGGTACAATGATCGCAGCTAAATCTTTCCATCGGTCCCGGCTGAGGGCTTGAAGGTCTACATTGTCTGAGCACAATGTCATGATTCTGATGATTAGCACGTTCATGGGATTCGACAATATGTCGTTGCAAATTACTATGTATCGTGTAAGTACGATTGCATATATTACATATGAATGATATGTTACCATGCTTTTCTCTCACGTGTCTTCTTAGGTTTGTGTTATGTTTATACGATGCGGTACAATGATCGCAGCTAAATTTTTCCTTGCTGATAGTGTTATATTGACCGACTTATGCACAGACTTAACACACGCCCTCATTAATAATGCACCTTTCGACTCAAAGGTCACATTCAGATGTACTGGTTTTCCCCCAAGGCCAAACCGCATTCCATATGTCTAGACAATAAAACCTTGAAGTACCTCGCTCGGACACCTTGGAAGCATGCCAATTCACACAATACCTGTACATGTAATTATCATAACCGCATTCCTATCACGAGACATAGCAAATTTATTACAGTCGGGACCTCTATCAAACAAAACCAATTTATAGAAACACGTGTGCATGTCATTAGCATAACCGAATTCCCAGACAATTCATAACCTTGAACAATCCCAATCGAACTCCTTGAAAACATGCCAATTATATAGATTATTTATTAGGGGCGGCTTCTCCGATTAAAGGAAACCGGTTTTACTGAACACCTGCGCATATCATTAGCATAACCACATTCCATCGCCCGCAGCGCGATATTACGTGTTAGGCGATGACGTCATGAAG
The DNA here is from genome assembly GCA_964059195.1 of Ectobius pallidus. Taxonomy (NCBI): domain Eukaryota; kingdom Metazoa; phylum Arthropoda; class Insecta; order Blattodea; family Ectobiidae; genus Ectobius; species Ectobius pallidus. The sequence goes on from CAXKWD010000366.1 coordinate 828,192, forward strand.
ATCACAGGCGATCTTCATGATAGCATCTTCCCGGGGCTTTTGATCATTTTGTTTTGCCCTATACTAGCCCATGTTAAAAAAATGATCAAATGATCGAGCTGGATCCACATTTCCCGGGGTCCATCATCTAGACATGTTCTATACTTCTTATTTCTTTGTTAGTTTACAACCATATTGTTTGAGTTGTTAAGGATGTCATTATCATATTGGTTTTGTATTTTTATTGTATAAATTACTGTCTAACCTTTGTCTACTGGATATGTTCAATCAATATTTGTGTATAACATCTATCCTGAGGCTCTCACATTCCAATCTGTTTGTATTAAATCGCCGTTTTTTACCAATTTTAACATTTTTGTATTTCTTGTTAAGCTGTCCTTGGCATATGGGTGTACATTTTAATGCATAAATGACTTAATTTCTTCTGCTGGCTGTAGTTGCTTAAGTAAGATGGTTGATATCACTGATACGGTTTTTTATGGTTGAAAATTAAATTTTTATTTGGTTAGATTGGAAGTGGGTGTTAAAACTACCCTCTAGACGATTTATATTGGATTAAATTGTCCATATCTGCAAAAACCTAGTTGACCTTGAAAAACCACCCCTTCATAAAATTAACCCCCTTGGGGGTGTAAATCATGTCAGACATTTGATATCACTCAGTATGATTTTTCCTTATTGAAAAATAAATTTTCAATGGGTTAGATTGGATTTGGGGTGAAAATTACCCTCTAGACGATTTATATTGGATCAAATTGTCCATATCTGCAAAAACCTAGTTGACCTTGAAAAACCACCCCTTCATAAAATTAACCCCTTGGGGGTGTAAATCATATTAGATAGTTGATATCACTCAGTACTATTTTTGCTTGTTGAAAAATACATTTTTAATGGGTTAGATTGGATTTGGGGGTGAAAACTACCCTCTAGACGATTTATATTGGATCAAATTTTCCATATCTGCAAAAACTTGGTTGACATTGAAAAACCACCCCTTCATAAAATTAACCCCTTGGGGGTGTAAATCATGTCAGATAGTTGATATCACTCAGTACGATTTTTTATTGTTGAAAATTAAATTTTTAATTGGTTAGATTGGCTGTGGGGGTGAAAACCACCCTCTTGCCATGGATGGTCATAAGGTTTTAATCATTTGTATTAGTTAGTATTAGCCCGTAACATCCCTATCGGGCAAGGGCCTCTTTCTATGAAAGGTAGCTGGGTTCTTGCAGACCCGGGTAGCTAGTCCGGGAGAGATCAGTCTTTGATAGTGTCCAAGTTAAGTTTTATAAGGTGTTTCCAGGTTTGACGATCCTTGGCTTGCGTCGTCCATCGGTTACCAAAGGTGTGCCTGATGTCGTCTGACCAGCGTGTTTTCTGTCTTCCTATGTGCCTTTGACCTGTCCTGGGGTCCCATGAAGTTATTCTGTATGTCCATCTGGTGGGCTGTAGTCGCATGGTGTGCCCTGCCCATCTCCATTTTAGGCGGCTTGCTGTGGTTGCTGTGTCCCTCATACCTGTCCTCTTGCGTATTTCGTGATTGGGTATCCTATCTTTTAGTGTGATCCCTAAAATTTTTCTCTCCATTTTCCTCTGACAGATTTCTATGGCTTGTCTGTGCTTCTTCGTTAAGCTCCATGTTTTAATCATATGACCTATCAATTATAATACTAGATTTTAAAATTTATCTTTATTTTTATTTCTTACAAACCACCCCTCGCACACGGAACGACACCACGTGTCAAGCGAACCTCATGACATCATGAGGTTCGGAGTGGAACCTCATGATAGCATCTTCCCGGGGCTTTTGATCATATTGTTTTGCCCTATACTAGCCCATGTTAAAAAAATGATCAAATGGTCGAGCTGGATCTTCATTTCCCGGAGTCCATCCGCCTGCGGCGCGATATCATGTGACAAGCGATGACGTCATGAGGGTCGGAGTGCACCCTCATGATAGGACCCTCCCGGGGCTTTTCATCATTTTGTTTTGCCCTATACTAGCCGATGTTAAAAAAATGATCAAATGATCGACTTGGACCCACATTTCCCGAGCTTTACCCCATTCCTATACTACTTACAGGAAATGCTAGATGGGGTTGGGGAATAACAGGAAAATCAGAGAGTGGAACAATTAAATGGAAAGCTCTGATTGGTCAAAAATGGGGAAAAAATGAATTTAATGGTAGTATGATATGTGGAACTGGTCTTGTTCACTGCCAATATTTTATTTGGGAGTGAGAGATACCAATACTGGCTGCCAGGCCTGGTTAAGCTGTAGACTGCCATCCGTATTGAAGTTTCGGCCTGGATGTGGATTTTCAAGACCTCAGCTACAACATGGCTCATGATCAATTCTCCTACTCACCCAGCTGGAAGCCCAAGAAACCATTATATATTTTCAACACCAGGAACGCCTGAAGTCACACATAACTTGTAGTTAGACCTCTGAATTTTCAGATAAACTCTACACGTAGCCTACTCTTATATACACTACTGATCAATCAAGTTAATTTTTACTTTAAATGGAAATTTTAATGGCAGACACTTATAACACTTAATATAAACAGTTGTAAGAAAATAACATAGCTATAAATAATGAAATAAAATCATGGCTAAGAATAGAAGAAGATTATGTAGGGCTCAAACATAGTTCATCTTACTGTAATGTTTTCAGCCTTAGGTCCACGCCTGCTACAGAGAGATTTACAGTTAAACTGTTGAATTAAGCACTATGAACCTTTTTTTCCCCTCTACTTTTACCAAAGGCTATGTAATATTCAAGCTTTACTTTATTCAGTATAATGCTACGAAATTCAGCCTTAAGTTACTTGTTTTACGTTGTATAATTGTATTGAAAGTGAAGTTTTCAAAACAATAAAATCTCTCAAAAATAAATTTTCATGTGGTCCGGACGGCATACCAGATCTCGTTATAAGAACTGTTGCTTCTCAAATTTCACTACCCCTTGCAAACATTATTAACGACTCCTTTTCATCTGGAATTTTCCCAATAAGCCTCAAAATTGCAAAAATCCTACCGATATTCAAAAAGGGGGACCGGAGTTATTGTAAAGAGAACTATAGACCAATATCACTGCTATCAGGCTTCTCGAAAGTCATAGAAAAAATAATGTATAACAGAATTGTTCATTTTTTTGAATCACTAAATATCTTTTCTAAACATCAGTTTGGTTTCCGTAAAGGTCAGACGACAGTCGATGCCCTTTTATACTTTATTGAAAATCTTCTGCTAGCAAGAAACAACAAAGAACTAAGTCTAGGACTGTTCATTGATCTTAAAAAAGCCATTGACACAGTCAGTCATGATCTGTTACTTGCAAAGTTGGCCTCATATGGCATCAGAGGACTAGCAGGAAACTGGTTCAGGTCATACCTTCATAATCCTCAACAATTTGTAGAGATAAACTCGACTCGCTCCTCAGTTTCCTATATAAAGCAAGGTGTCCCCCAGGGCTCAATTGTAGGACCAATACTCTTTTTAGTTTTCATCAATGACCTCCCTGAACATTTACCCTTCTCAAAGGCTGTTCTATTTGCAGACGACACCAATATGCTAGTCTCTCACAAAAATAGTTCTGAACTTCAGAGCAACGTTAATGCTAACAACGTTTGTCTCCAGCACTGGCTAGAAGACAACAAATTGCAGCTTAATGTTAGTAAAACTGTCTTTATAATGTTCAACCATCTTAAATCTCAAATCCCAATTCAGATCCAGGTTCTAAATCAAAATGTTACTGAAGTTCAATGCACAAAATTCCTGGGTATCTGGATTGACTCGACGTTATCCTGGAACGTTCATGTTGAAAAGATTATAGCCAAAGTCAGTCGTCATATAAATGCATTGAGAATTCTTAGGAAAATAACCTCATTAGTAGTTTTGAGAACAATGTATTTTGCCTTCATTCACTCCCAAATCCAATATGGCATTGCTGTATGGGGCATGTCTAGTAAATCCCTGGATTTATTCATTCTTCAGAAGAAATCAATAAAAATTATGAAACAAGTACCCCCTAGATCCGAAAGTAAAACTATATTTAAAGAACTACATATTCTACCGCTCCCTTGTGTATATATATTAGAATCTGTCACTTTCATTCACAAAAACAAAGAAAGCTTTAAACTAAATTCTGACTACCACGCACATCACACAAGAACCTCAGAGCACATCCACCTATCTACTCATAGAATTGCATGCAGTCTTAAGAGTATTTTTCACAGGGGCATAATTTTATATAACAAAATCCCAGATAAGCTAAAAACCTATCAAACAAGTCAATTCAAAAAGGCAGTTAAAAAAATCCTCCTGCATCATATGCCGTACACTGTTGATGAATTCCTGGACCTGGAACTCATTAACTAGATAAGTGTAACATCTTACCTAGTTACTGAGTTATATGATGTAACCTTAATATTGTAATTAATCTTATTAATCTTACCTTCACTTTGTATTAGTTACAGTTAGTTATTAGATTTAGATTTAGTTCCCTGACGAAGCCAATATTTCTGTATAGAAATTTACGGTGAATAAATATATTATTATTATTATTATTGGTAAAATTAGAAAACTAATGAAACCATTGACAGTTTAATTCTTCACACAATATTTTAACCCACACAGCACACTACGTATAATATACGTAGGCTATATACGTAGATTATTCGTATATTATACGTAGTACAGCACACTACGTATAATATACGTATATACGTAGATTATTCGTATATTATACGTAGTGTGCTGTGTGGGAAATTTCCTCACTCCTCAGTATGAATATTTAACGCAACTTAAATTAACAGTAGGCCTATTCTATTACTCAGACAACTTCCTAAAATTGTAAGTTGCCTAAATTGACAAAGTGTAGGCCTACTTGTTCATTACAAATTAGTAAAGAAATAAGAAATAAAGAAATTTTAACCTTCAATAACCAACAATAAATGAGGGCTGTTCAATAAAGAATGATCATATTTTTTTTACGTTCATAGTTTATCACGCTAAACGTTTCCCTTATGATATGTGATAACTTGATGTGTCATGCATGCATGGTGTAAGTTTCAACGTCATGTCTCAAGATTCCTTCTCAAGATTTTAGACTAAAAAAATCTTCAGCTGAGGCCTGTGCAATGTTAAAGGAGGCCTATGGAGACTTTTTTATTCCCTACAGCACAGCTAGAAGATGGTATAAAATGTTTAAAGAGGGAAGACAATCAATATCAAAGGAAAGTGGACCCGGCGCTCCAGTTACTGCTCTGACAGAAGAAAAGGTCAACACCGCTGCTGTTATTGTGAGAAAGGATCGACGAATAAGTTTAAGATCACTTTCTGAAATCTTGAAAATGTTACTGGGTGCCACTCACACGTTGGTGACAGAAAAATTGCACATGACACGTGTTTGTGCGCGGTGGGTCCCAAGGCTGTTGACTCCTGAACAGAGCAGTAACTGGAGCGCCGGGTCCACCTTCTTTTGATATTGATTGTCTTCCCTCTTTAAAAATTCTATACCATCTTCTAACTGTGCTGTAGGGAAAAACAAAGTCTCCATAGGCCTCATCTGAAGATTTTTTTTAGTCTAAAGCAGAATTTTAAAGCCGCATATTGCTCGTTGCGCGTCGCCTCCATTGAAGCCGTAGGCGATATTGAACATGTCTAGCCTACTATTGCAGGCATCTCACAGACAGGAATCTTGAGACATGATGTTGAAACTTACACCACGCGTGCATGACGCATAAAGCTAACACATATCATAAGGAAAATGTTTAGCGTGATAAACTATGAGCGTAAAAAAATTATGATAATTCTTTATTGAACAGCCCTCGTACATAAACATGAAAATATGCACCATAACAGGATATTAATTAAAATGTCGGTTATGATCTAAGGATTGGCGATGTAGGCTACAGAGGATTTCTAATTATATGAATAATAAATAATAAACAAAGGCATTAAATTATCAGAGAGAGAAAAACAAAACATAGCTCTACCTGGAATCAGGGTGACCAAATGACATTTCCAGAAAGGAGGACAGAAGACATAAAAATGTAGGACATTCAAGAAAAATATTTAAAAAATAGAAAAAAGTGTGTGTGGAACGGCATGCGACAAAACTGAAACTTGTTTTAATTTTTGGATTTTTCAATTTTGGATTATTGGATTTTTTCAATTTTGGATTGTTGGATTTTTTTCAATTTTGGATTGTTGGACTTTTAAATATTGGGTTTTTGGACTTTTTAATTTTCGATTTTGGATTTTTAATTTTTTTTTACCTTTTAATTTTTTAATTTTGGATTTTTTAATTTTGGATTTTTTAATTTAGTTGTTTTTAAATTTTACATCTTTGAATTTTTTATTTTTTAATTTTGGACTTAATTTTTTTAAATTTTGGAGTTTAGATTTTTTAAATTTTGGATCTTTATATTTTAAATTTTGGATTTTGGATATTTTTAATGTTTAAATTTTGGATATTTGGATTTTTTAATTTTGGATTTTTGGACTTTTTAATTTAAATCTTTGAATTTTTTAATTTTGGAATTTTGAATTTTTTATTTTTTTAATTTTTTGGATTTTTTAATTTTGGATTTTCGATTTTATAATTTTGGAGTTTTAGATTATTAAATTTTAAATTTTTGGATTTTTTAAATTTTGGATAAGCCTAATCATTGAGTTGATTGTTTTCTGTGCAGTCCGTTCTGTCACACCTCACTAATTATGTGACGATTTTGAGCGTTACACAAGCTCTTGATTTACCCCCACCGCGGCTAAAGAAGTTTCACTTAAAAAATTATATTGATTTCGTACATTTAATTCAAAACTATGATATAACATCACATGATGCACTCCTCAATAATAATGCTGTGAGCCTTTGAGAAACAAAGTACAGGTACACACTACTTACAGAAATCTAGAGAAGATATAGGTATTGTATCAAATTGGAGTTCACTACAATAAAAGAACTAACTGTATGTTAACATATAGGCCTACTGATCACTGTAAAATATTAATGAAAAAAATTAAATGCTATTTTGGCATTGCTTATACGTAAACTTATTTTTCTGAAGAAGTAATTTGCTTTTAAATGTCTGCTGGCTTAAAATGTACTTATACAAGTTAGAGCAAGACAGATGCTTAAACTTATATTTTACCAAGAGCAAACCTTTTACTGGCTTTATATTTAGCTGATTTCTTTCATTTGTCCACAGGCCCAAATGACTAAATAACTACCAGTTTTTAAGATAGAAATATGAATGTTGTACCATCTTGTGGCAGAATGTTTGCAATGGACGTTAAATGAAGGACAGTTTCACAGTCTGGACACAGAGTTGAAATGTAGAACATCTGGTCACCCTGCCTGGGATTGAACCCTGAACTTGGGATTGAACCCTTGTGTTTATGTGAACAGCAGAGAAAATTTTGTTCCACTCATAAATTTAGATAATCCCTGCCTTTCTTGAATTTATTTAAATCTTTAATTGAAGCGAAATGAGAATAAGGGTCTACTGAACATTGAGCACAATCTGGCAAAAGTGGCTAAAAGTTGTTTCCCTTATATTCCACATTATGATTTGAGACTTATCATCAGGCAGAGGGGTTTTATTAAGCATAAAATCAAGTTACGTATGCACCAAGGGAAGGTAAAAGCACCTGTGAGCTTGCAGTGTTCTCTGAAAATAGTTGGAGGCAGTACACCCTGCTGCAAAAGCAGGTATACCAGTATTAAGAATTATTAGAAGTAAGAAAACTATGAATATTTAGCTATTTTTAGTATACAATAAAGTTACTTCACTTTTATTTCAAGTGTTAGTGTACAGAAATTTGTGTTACACTGGTTTTTTCCTTTACATCATAACTATAGGTATTACAGTATTCCTAAATGCATGGAAATTAAAACACATGTGATTAGCACATAGATTTATTTTGAAAATTATGTTCCACATCACATGATGTAATAGGAGACATAAAATATCAGTTGCTTGAGATTCCCTGATTGGGTAAACGTGTCCCTTGTTTTAAACATTTCTGGATACCCAGCACTCTTCTCTAGAGTTTTAAGTTAGTCGTCTTTATTAGAACAGTTCTCAACGGTATTTGATTTACTGTTTCTGAAACCTGCTCTATTGCCTCAAGAGCTTCTGGCATTTTTAGTGTATGTTATTGTAATTGCAATAGTACTGAATATTTTTCTGAATATATGAAAGACCTTCAAACAAAGCTGTGAAATTATTGCCTTTAAGGCACAAACGATGATAATTGTGATGCTGATTTTGATGTATGACTCATATTGCCATGGTTCTCCACTTGTCTGTATGCAGCAAACAAGTGGATCAGTTGTGATGAAACACGTTATAGTGGAGTGCCCGTCACAGTTGAGACCGGAGTTAAGTTACCTACCCTTTTGAAATCATTACCTAATAAAATAAGATACAATAGATAATATTTAGGGTTAAGGTATTAGTTGAGATTTATATCCTATTGTCTTAAAATTCATTAAATATAATTTTATTGGAAAGGAAATTATCATTATGTCATATAATCAGGGACAATACTTTTAATTACTTAGATATAAATTCATAAAGGAAACAGTTAATATTAATGAATCGAAATGTTGAATTAAAATAAACTGCTAATTAGAATTGCCCAGTCAGATTCAGTTTTGTCATGTGCGACAGCCAATGATAATAGGGAACAGTGGCGCCAACTTTTGAAAAACATTGGGTGAACTCAAAAACTTTTTTTATTCTGGGTTTTAGATAGGCCAAACTAATATAATAAAATAAAATAAAACCACTCATGGACCAAACATTACGTGACATGGCATGTAACAAAATATGTGTTTTTCCTGAATAGAGTTCTCCAAAGAAATTCGTCACTAGCATTATCATTATCTTCTACTTTTCTTATTCTCCCTAATCGCACTATATTATTCATGAAAGCCCCTCTGGTTTATTGATTTAACCAATCATTCTTAATGCATTCTTTCTACATGTATTCTGCTCTGAATTTCTTCTTTCTAATCAGTCACCAATGTCACGTTCTCAGCACTCTTGTCTTATATCACGATACCTAGCCTTGTCCACTAAATATACTCTCGTTATGTACATTTAGAACAGCAATGTGATTAAGTTTGTTTCTTAATGCAAACATGTCTTTAGTCTTTTGAAAGCATAAAAAAAAATCGTTAGATGGTGGCCGTGGAAACTGCATTGACAGAGTAAGATGTAAAAATATAGTGAATTAGGAACGATTTCAAACAATCATGAGCGAACTGGGGAAAAAGGAGATAGGTATGTCAACAATAGCATGATTTTAGCTTTACAGCTATCCAACAATGTAACACTATTTATAGTATGATGGTTATTTGGAAAGTAAGATCCAATTGCCAGTAAAGAAAACAAACACATCAATAAGTAAAATATATTTATTGCAATATTTCCAGAGATTCACTGGTTACCTCTCTACATAGTCACCTCCGTTATTGAGGTATCTACCATACCGTATCTACCGTACCGTACAACATTTGTATGCCCTTGTCATACCATCAACATCTGGAGCCATGAAATCACTGCCGTCTGTACCTCAGCATCATTGTGGAAATGTTTTCCTGCCAGAAATCTCTTCATGAGATGGAAGAGATGAAAGTCACTTGGCATGAGGTCGGGTCTAAAGGATGTATGGTCGAAGATCATCAGTTGCTTCAGTTTGGATGGGAGATCTTCGACCATACACCTACAGACCCGACCTCGTCCAGGTGACTTCCATCTCTTCCATCCCATGAAGTGATTTCTGGCAGAAAACATTTCCACATTTCCACAATGATGCTGAGGTACAGACAGCAGTGATTTCAAGACTCCAGATGTTGGTGGTAGAGTCCTATGACATGGGCATACAAATGTTGGTACACTGCAAAAATAAATACCTCATAAATGTGGTGACTATGTAGGGAGGTAGCCAGTGAATCTCAGTAAATATTGCAATAAATATCTCTTACTTATTGATGTGTTTGTTTTCTTTATCAGTGATCGGACCTTACTTTCCGAATAACCCTCGTAATAGCAATAAATAATTTTGATAATATTACATGGAAAATTATTGGGTGGGCTTGAGCCGCACGGGCCCATATAGGTTGACACCACTGATAGGGAATAAAAATTCAAGTACAAAATACCACTATGCACCTGGCCTCGGTAGAGGCAGGATTCTAGTTAAGTCATGTTAAAACTTTTGACAAGATAGTAAATACATAATTATGATGACTATCTCCTAGGTTCGAGAGGGAGAGGATGCTAGTCAGATTGCATGGCCCCACACAAGCTAAAATCGCGGCAAGATGGAAAATAAACATTAGAATACACCATGTGATGTATATTTTGATTTGTGATAATGTCTGTGGACATAACACACATAAGTACTATTCCAAATTGAATGATTTTGTAAATTAAGTATATGGACCCAAAAGTTACACAATTCTCAGTGAACATTTGAGTTTTACCATTAATATATATATATATATATATATATATATATATATATATATATATATATATACATATGTATGTAGAATGTATAATCAGTGGTGTCGCGTGAGTAAAATATTTGGGTGTTCACATGGGGCTAATAATATAAAAACAAAATACAGGACTTACGAATCTCATCATTTGTAGAGAAAATGTACCCTTCTTTCTTTCTGTGCAGCGAACTTCTCCATAACTTTAAAGTTGAATATTATACGAGAAAAATTCCTCCGGCACTGGGACTTGAACCCAGGACCTTTGGCTATTCGCGCCAATGCTCTACCAACTGAGCTAAGCCGGAGCTCAATTCACAGCGCCACATGGAACTTCTCTCCTATGACTGAATGCCCTAATGGTCTACCTCACAGACAGACAAGTTATGTCATATGCAGTACTGTGAGGCACACTAAGTAGTGATTTTTGTGACCGGGCTCCCACTGTTATTGTACAGTTAACATTCAAGACAGATATATAAGCATTCATGAGCCACAGATTATTGTCTCTGTTGGACACTACATGAGAATATTATAGGAGAAAAATTCCTCCGGCACTGGGACTTGAACCCAGGACCTTTGGCTATTCGCGCCAATGCTCTACCAACTGAGCTAAGCCGGAGCTCAATTCACAGCGCCACATGGAACTTCTCTCCTATGACTGAATGCCCTAATGGTCTACCTCACAGACAGACAAGTTATGTCATATGCAGTACTGTGAGGCACACTAAGTAGTGATTTTTGTGACCGGGCTCCCACTGTTATTGTACAGTTAACATTCAAGACAGATATATAAGCATTCATGAGCCACAGATTATTGTCTCTGTTGGACACTACATGAGAATATTATATTCGAGCATTGGCGCGAATAGCCAAAGGTCCTGGGTTCAAGTCCCAGTGCCGGAGGAATTTTTCTCCTATAATATTCTCATGTAGTGTCCAACAGAGACAATAATCTGTGGCTCATGAATGCTTATATATCTGTCTTGAATGTTAACTGTACAATAACAGTGGGAGCCCGGTCACAAAAATCACTACTTAGTGTGCCTCACAGTACTGCATATGACATAACTTGTCTGTCTGTGAGGTAGACCATTAGGGCATTCAGTCATAGGAGAGAAGTTCCATGTGGCGCTGTGAATTGAGCTCCGGCTTAGCTCAGTTCGTAGAGCATTGGCGCGAATAGCCAAAGGTCCTGGGTTCAAGTCCCAGTGCCGGAGGAATTTTTCTCCTATAATATTCTCATGTAGTGTCCAACAGAGACAATAATCTGTGGCTCATGAATGCTTATATATCTGTCTTGAATGTTAACTGTACAATAACAGTGGGAGCCCGGTCACAAAAATCACTACTTAGTGTGCCTCACAGTACTGCATATGACATAACTTGTCTGTCTGTGAGGTAGACCATTAGGGCATTCAGTCATAGGAGAGAAGTTCCATGTGGCGCTGTGAATTGAGCTCCGGCTTAGCTCAGTTCGTAGAGCATTGGCGCGAATAGCCAAAGGTCCTGGGTTCAAGTCCCAGTGCCGGAGGAATTTTTCTCCTATAATATTCTCATGTAGTGTCCAACAGAGACAATAATCTGTGGCTCATGAATGCTTATATATCTGTCTTGAATGTTAACTGTACAATAACAGTGGGAGCCCGGTCACAAAAATCACTACTTAGTGTGCCTCACAGTACTGCATATGACATAACTTGTCTGTCTGTGAGGTAGACCATTAGGGCATTCAGTCATAGGAGAGAAGTTCCATGTGGCGCTGTGAATTGAGCTCCAGCTTAGCTCAGTTGGTAGAGCATTGGCGCGAATAGCCAAAGGTCCTGGGTTCAAGTCCCAGTGCCGGAGGAATTTTTCTCCTATAATATTCTCATGTAGTGTCCAACAGAGACAATAATCTGTGGCTCATGAATGCTTATATATCTGTCTTGAATGTTAACTGTACAATAACAGTGGGAGCCCGGTCACAAAAATCACTACTTAGTGTGCCTCACAGTACTGCATATGACATAACTTGTCTGTCTGTGAGGTAGACCATTAGGGCATTCAGTCATAGGAGAGAAGTTCCATGTGGCGCTGTGAATTGAGCTCCGGCTTAGCTCAGTTGGTAGAGCATTGGCGCGAATAGCCAAAGGTCCTGGGTTCAAGTCCCAGTGCCGGAGGAATTTTTCTCCTATAATATTCTCATGTAGTGTCCAACAGAGACAATAATCTGTGGCTCATGAATGCTTATATATCTGTCTTGAATGTTAACTGTACAATAACAGTGGGAGCCCGGTCACAAAAATCACTACTTAGTGTGCCTCACAGTACTGCATATGACATAACTTGTCTGTCTGTGAGGTAGACCATTAGGGCATTCAGTCATAGGAGAGAAGTTCCATGTGGCGCTGTGAATTGAGCTCCGGCTTAGCTCAGTTCGTAGAGCATTGGCGCGAATAGCCAAAGGTCCTGGGTTCAAGTCCCAGTGCCGGAGGAATTTTTCTCCTATAATATTCTCATGTAGTGTCCAACAGAGACAATAATCTGTGGCTCATGAATGCTTATATATCTGTCTTGAATGTTAACTGTACAATAACAGTGGGAGCCCGGTCACAAAAATCACTACTTAGTGTGCCTCACAGTACTGCATATGACATAACTTGTCTGTCTGTGAGGTAGACCATTAGGGCATTCAGTCATAGGAGAGAAGTTCCATGTGGCGCTGTGAATTGAGCTCCGGCTTAGCTCAGTTGGTAGAGCATTGGCGCGAATAGCCAAAGGTCCTGGGTTCAAGTCCCAGTGCCGGAGGAATTTTTCTCCTATAATATTCTCATGTAGTGTCCAACAGAGACAATAATCTGTGGCTCATGAATGCTTATATATCTGTCTTGAATGTTAACTGTACAATAACAGTGGGAGCCCGGTCACAAAAATCACTACTTAGTGTGCCTCACAGTACTGCATATGACATAACTTGTCTGTCTGTGAGGTAGACCATTAGGGCATTCAGTCATAGGAGAGAAGTTCCATGTGGCGCTGTGAATTGAGCTCCAGCTTAGCTCAGTTGGTAGAGCATTGGCGCGAATAGCCAAAGGTCCTGGGTTCAAGTCCCAGTGCCGGAGGAATTTTTCTCCTATAATATTCTCATGTAGTGTCCAACAGAGACAATAATCTGTGGCTCATGAATGCTTATATATCTGTCTTGAATGTTAACTGTACAATAACAGTGGGAGCCCGGTCACAAAAATCACTACTTAGTGTGCCTCACAGTACTGCATATGACATAACTTGTCTGTCTGTGAGGTAGACCATTAGGGCATTCAGTCATAGGAGAGAAGTTCCATGTGGCGCTGTGAATTGAGCTCCGGCTTAGCTCAGTTGGTAGAGCATTGGCGCGAATAGCCAAAGGTCCTGGGTTCAAGTCCCAGTGCCGGAGGAATTTTTCTCCTATAATATTCTCATGTAGTGTCCAACAGAGACAATAATCTGTGGCTCATGAATGCTTATATATCTGTTTTAAAGTTGAAGTCTTTCTTCTCGTGCACTAGACGTTTCTCTATTGCCAGCATTGCAAGTGCTGCACGGTATTCACACATTAATAAACAAAATTACTTTAAAGTTCACTGGTAGATAACGAACTAGCCTATTGAATGCATTTCCCAAATGGTTATAGTAGTGAACTATATATACTGTTCTACTCTTTAACTACTATAACTATTCTTTAAACTAGGCTAGAATTATTAATATTATATACACTACTAAACTAAACAATCAATTGCGACATCACAAAGAAACTACTACTTTACGCTGTGAGAATTCCAATTGAACTGATACGGAATTCCTGTTTGGGAGAGAATGTAACTGTAAACTTCGCACCCCTTACTACAAACATGAACAGCACACCACCTACCACCCGCTGGTTAATCTTTGCTGGCCAGAAGAAAAAAAAAATTATATTTTGAAGTTTTGAGCAAAACTCATGGTATAGACAGGGATAGAAGACTGTGTTGCAACTTATACCTTCCAGCTGAGGGTGAAAGAGAATTCACTCTTCGGCTATGTATCAATGTACTAAAGTAAATATTTATTTATTTATGAATAATTATAATAATGGCATATTGATGTAGGTAATTGTGACATAAACGATGGAATGTAGAGGAAATAATCAGCAAATCAAAGCTTCACTGTGAATTGGGACAATGCGACAACACTGTTCACACCTATATAATAAGGGAAGATGGATGGGTCATAAAACAAGTTCCCTCTGGCAGCTCGCAAGTTGGATGAGATGGAGGGGTGGTAAGAAAAATACGTCGGAGAACTGTAGTGCCATAGAGCTCTGAGTTTACCGATGTTGCCGCCTTCAGTTGAAGGGGGAAAAATCAGATGCGTTGCCCGATGCTGCCCTCTTAAGGTCTGGTGCACGATTGATGTGTGATCCTGTCACACTTGCTAGCTGCGGAGCCCCTGCTAACTTTAGGTTATGCAAAAGGAAATACTAAGAGGTTCACCTCTTAGCTAGTGAACCACCTCGAGGAAGCCCGCAAAAGGGAACAAAATACACATCTTTCTATACAGCGAGACGGCAAACCATACAAGAATTATTATTTATTCAATAATACTGACAAAATTAGGTAAGATAAGAATTATTAGGGGGTTCACGTGCTCATGTGATCCTATGCAGGAGACGCCACTGTGTATAATCCACATAGTTGTAACTACTGAGCAACGCAACTGGACGAGATAGGATATCTATGCATTGAGAAGAACCTGAGCTCTATGAGAATTGAAGTAATCAGCATTCTTTATTACAAAATGTTCAAAATTCACTAGAAAAGAAAGAGATTCCTTGATTTAATGAAAGCCTTTGACGTTATAAATCATGATATCCTAATAAAAAATTATACTCATATGGTATTAGAGTAGTGGCCAGTTCATGGTTCAAATCTTATCTCTCCCAAAGAACCGTTGAGATAACCAATATAGATAATAATAATGAAATCCTGGAAAGAAGTATATCCACCAGTAGAGTGCTAACACGAGGGGTACCATAGGGGTCGATTTTGGGACCGCTTCTTTTCTTGCTAAATGTGAATGATCTACCCTTGAATATGGAAGAAGCAGAAGTTATACTGTTTGCCGACGATACAAATCTTCTTATAAAAGGAACAAATGAATTAAATATTACTCAAAAAATTGATTCCAGTTTAACAAAAATAACTTCTTGGTTTTAAGAAAATAAACTTTTTATAAATGCAGAAAAAACAGTACCCTTAAGTTTTCATACAACTAAAATGCAACATTTTATGAAGCCTCAAGTAAAATTAGATAATAAAGTAATTCAATACAAAAATGACACAAAATTTCTAGGCATACATATGTGAAGAACTAAAGTGGAAAACGCACACTGAGACATTAACCAGTAAACTGAGTACAGGATGCTCTATGTTAAAAACCTTAAAACATGTCACAAGTGCACATGTACTTAGAAGCTCATAAACTAAACTCCGTGGCGCTACATCCCTGAAGGGACTTGGCCTACCACCCGACCGCTGCATCATCTCCCGTAGGCAGATGGCAGGATTGGGGAGCATGTGGTCAGCATGCCGACACCCACGGCCGTTAATGAATCGGTGGTTTTCTGGACCGGAGCCGCTACTTCTCTATCAAGTAGCTCCTCAGTTTGGAATCACGAGGCTGAGTGCACCCCTACCAGACCTCCCTACCTCAGAAAAATCCGAGGAGGTACCGGGAATCGAACCCGGGCCGACGGATCTGTAGTCAGCGACGCTAACCACAAGACCACGCCGGCGGACACTTAGAAGCTCATACTTTGCTTATTTCCATAGTCATATGAGGTACGGAGTCATTTTCTGGGGCTCTTCTTCAGCAGCTGGAAAAGTTTTCAAGCTCCAAAAAAGAGCGGTGAGAATAATGTGTGCAGTAAATCAACAAACATCCTGTAGAGATCTATTAAAAAAGTTAGGAATTCTACCCTTAGCTTGTATTTATATACTAGAGGTAAATTGCTACATCAAAATAAATGAGCAAAATCTGTTAATGAACAGTAATGTCCATAATTATCAAACGAGACAACAGAATGGCCTGCATGTCCAATATAGTAGAACAAATATTGCAAAGTCAAATGTTCACAATTCTGTTGTAAAATTATTTAATAAACTGCCTACAACTATCAAGTCTATACAAAACAGTAAAATATTTAAAAAGAGGCTAAGGTCCTTCCTGCAGTCACATTACTTTTCAGTGCATGAATTTCTTTCCTTATAGGATAAGTTTTAATAATAACAGATAGAATAAGTTTTAGAAAATAATATAGATCATTGTAATATTACAAAATTTTGATTACTTAAGATTTACTCATCAGAAAATCTGAATTTCTAAAAATCTCTTTTCCGTGTAGATACTGCTCTTTCTTCTTAATGTTTCAGGTAATTTGGAGAGTGAATGACTCGCTCATAACTGGTTCTCGAGACATCGACATGCACTGCTGAGATACATAGTGCCAAGGACAACAGCTGTAGATATAACTTTCGGCATGATAGTGGGATTCATTTTTTGTAGGCTTAGGGCCTGTACGATGACCTGCTGATATCATATTTATCTGCCAGATAGAGAACCTATCTGGAAGTTGGCCAAGAATTGCAATTATGATCTCCTGACAAAATCTGTCTGGCAAGACAACTTCCAGATAAGCTAGCGGGAGGATGGAGTGGCTGACAAGCTTCCAACTGCTAGTTAGGGAATCTTGGTTGAAACAAGATGGCAGGAGGCCGAAGCGTGCTGGCCACATGAATTTTAGAACTGATGCCGGAAGATTTAATTTACACAAAAAGCATTTTATGCTCACATGTGAATGAAACAGAATTGAACAAATCGATTAATGCACTTAAAACGATATGTTGTTGTGTAATTTAATTGTACAAATACAAATCCGAGCTGCCGCACCTAGCAGACGCCTACCGAACTACAACAAACACACCTCTTTGCTCAATGAGCTAAGGACCATTTTACAAAATTTTGTTGCGTTCTTCCCGATAGCAGTTCAGCGGTGGTATTACAAGACATCTTCTAGTTAAGCTATCTGGAAGTCACGTATCGGGAGGAATTTTCGGCAGGTGGTAATACAGGCCCTAATATTGTAATCAATATTTCATTAATGTTAAATGTATTTTCGTTTTGTATTGATTTAATATGTAAATATCTATTATTGTAAAATTAATTGTAAATATTTTGATGTGTCCTATAACATGTAAATGTTCAACGGACTAAATAAAATTCTATTCTATTCTACTTTTCTACAACAAATCCTTACAAGCCACAACTTTGCCACATTCCACCAATCCTATCACATACTACTTGACATCATCTGTACTTCATGCGGTAATATGATCGCTCTGTTTAATTACTATGTATAACCCCTCTGCCTGCATTTCATCAACATTGCACTGTCTTCAGGTGGAAAATCTTAAAACTAAAGTTACTGGAGTTTTCAGGAGGGACAATAGACAAACATTCAGATAACATTAACATCTTACAAAAATGTGTTCTGGATAGGCCTACTTAATTATGACTTCACTTCAATCATTTTATAATAATTACAAGTTCAAGTGAAGTTGAAGTATAGCAATGAAAATGGAAGTGATAGCTTCCAAGGCTTATTCAAGTAAACTACTTCATAAGTGAAGTTTAGTGTTAATTTTCAACTTCCTATATAATTATGAAGTAGCCTATACAGGCATGGGCATCCGCAGAAATTTTATCAAGGGGGGCCAATGAATGTAATACTGCCACTACCACCATCACTATGCTATTATTTCTACAATCACTTTATTATTATTATTATTATTATTATTATTATTATTATTATTATTGTTGTTATTGTTGTTATTATTATTATTATTATTATTATTATTATTATTATTATTATTATTATTATTATTATTATTATTATTATTATTATTATTATTAAATCAACATCCTTCATTTACTATAGCTGGACTATGGCCATGGCTACAAAGAAAACATCTGATGTATGCACTCACATGACTTTTCATACACCTTACAATTTCATAGGTTCTGTTCATATAAAATATAAAATGCGACATTTCCTTGCCTTATCTTCATTATAATAAAATGTTTGGGTATAAATGGTTTCACGTAATCATTCCTACAAGCTCATATCTAGTCAGCTGTTTCAGCTCGTTTTCATTCAAACAATGCGAACATACAACAATATTTGGAGACTTAAACCTCATTTCACATTAGTTGCTTATAGTCATTTAATTTAGAGGTTTATGTCTAAACAAAATGTCCAGGGAGGGGCAGTAGTCAGGGGCTAGTAGTAGTTATGAATAAAAAAAAGACTAATGCAGTGGTGACCAGTCATGTGATTAGTCTGTAAGTTTTGCAGATTATGGAAACACTAAATTATGATATAGCGGTTGATGAATGATGAAGAGTCAGGTTTTTATTGATCACTAGAAAGGCATGAAGTTAATTTAATGAACATTTTAACCCTATTTTGCTACATTATTGAGTTACGAACACCAAATTGTAATGACTTCATAAGGTATGAGTCTATTAAGGTGGACCAATTTTGTAGCGAGTTACATTTTGAATGTGCGGCTATACTGCTAAAAGAACCTAAAGTAGTGGTGGTATCTTTGTACCACTCACCAGCAGGCGAATCAGTAATATTTCTGGACAAATTGGAACAGTTATTAATTTACTTGGCTCGCTTCAAGTCTAATGTGGTAATAGGAGGTGATATAAACAGTAAGTTTGATGTTACACATAATTCTCCTACAGTAAAGAAATTAAAGGACTTGCTCATTCAATTCCAGTGTCATATTATTAATGACCAGCCAACAAGGGACAAAGCATGCCTCGACAACATATTCACAGACATTGGGAAAACTTTTTATGATTATAGGGTGGTATACCCCAACATAGCTGACCATGATGGCCTAGAGTTGGAAATTGAGTACAATCATCATAAAGGACCTAAAGATGGTACAGACAGGCCCACTGTCATAAGAAATACCTCCAAAAATAATCTTCAACATTTTAAAGCCAGTCTAAGTGAAACCGATTGGTTAACACTTCTGTCAGACCAAACTATGAAGGCTGAATCCATGTTTGAACAGTTCCTCAATAAATTCTTGGAAGTTTTCAATGAATGTTGTCCACTATTATTAATGAAAAATAAAGCCCACACTTTGAAAAGGTCCAACACACCCAACTTTTCATGGTACACACCCGAGCTTAATAATCTGAAAAATAAAGTTATGGGTCACCGGACTGTCTATAACACAACCAAAACCAATCAGGCTCTAGAAGCCTACAAAGAAATGAGGCGCTTTTACAAGAAGGCAGTAAACGATGCCAAGAAAACAGCAAATATACATTTCATTGAATCGTCCAATAATCGCTATAAAGCTGCATGGGCACTGATTAGAAAGAAGACATCACCTACTTCAGAGGAAACTGCAAATATTCCAGCGGTTGTCTACAACAATTTCTTCATTGAATCGGTGCAGTCTATGAAGGCAACCACAACCCAATCAGTGGTTACTTCGATCCAGCTACTAAATAACTCTCAAAAGCCTCACGAACAGTTGCAGTGGGAGCCAGTGTTTGAAGAAAATGTGTTGAGTGCAGTAAATAAATTAAAATGCTCTAAGAGCAAAGATGTTTATGGTCTGTCAAGTTTTATTTTAAAAACTGTGATCAGTGAAATAGTGCTACCTCTCACCATGTGCATAAATGCTTGCCTACAAGAGGGCGTTTTTCCCTTATCTCAAAAAGTGTCAAGAGTAGTGCCTATATTCAAGAAAAATGACAAATCACAGGTTAGCAATTACCGTCCTATATCTCTTGTACCAATTATAGGCAAAATTATTGAACAGGTTGTCTACAGGCAATTATATAACTTTTTAAACAAGAACGAAATTTTCTCAAAATTTCAATTTGGTTTCCTCAAAAACAAATCCACAACTGATGCAGTAGACACTTTGATTTTAAAAATTTTACAAGCTTTTGAAGACCGAAAATTTGCCCAGATCACTGCTTGTGATCTGAGCAAAGCTTTCGATTGTATAGATCACAATATTCTTTTAGAAAAACTTAACTATTATGGTGTTAGTGGCCACCAGTTGAATTTCTTCGAGTCTTATTTACTCGGAAGATCTCAGTATGTAGACACTGGTAAGGAGCAATCCAATAGACTAGAAGTAAGTGTAGGGGTACCTCAGGGTTCAATTTTGGGCCCAATTTTATTTATTTTAGTTATCAACGACCTGCCAGATAATATCAGCCAGTCATTAACTACAATGTTTGCAGATGACACAACTTTCTTAAGCACCGGGTGTGATTTAGATACTCTATCACTAAATGTAGAGAACACCATGAACCAAGCTTGTGAGTGGTTTAAAGCAAATGGTCTGGTATTGAAACCAAGGTAAAACACAAAACCTTCTTTGTACACTAAAGGGAGACGTAAATCACTATGTAAATATGGATACTGAACTTAAGATACTAGGAATAACTATAGACAATAAGTTAACATGGATCCCCCACATTGAATTAATGTGCACAAAATTATCCAAAATAATATTTCTACTTAAAAGCTTATCAGCTATGATATCACTAGATTATCTACGAATCACCTATTTTGCATTTTTTCAATCCGTAATTAGTTACGGTTTACTTCTCTGGGGAAATAGTAGCCATATAGAAAATATCCTTTTACTTCAAAAGAAAGCCTTAAGAATAATCACTAAATCACACAAAATAGCACATTGTAAGCCTCTTTTTGTAGAAACAAAGATTCTGACAGTGATCAACTTGTATATTTTTATCTGCCTACTGAATGTAAAGAAAAACGCTACCGCAGTTACAATGTTTAGTGATGTCCACAGTTATAACACACGGAATCAATCTTTAGCAATAGTTCCCTTCTGTAGATTGAGCAAGAGTACAAACAGTCATAGTATTATAGGATTAAAGCTCTACAATAAGCTAAATAATGAATCAAAGCTATTGACATTTAAAATATTCAAGACAAAATTATATAACTGGCTAATTTTAAATCCTTTTTATAGTTTAAAAGAATATTTTAGTAAGGATAAGGTAGAATTTTAAACTATTCAAAAACATAATTTTAGATTTCCTTGACAATGTCTATTGCATTTCAGTAATGTTGAAAGACAACAAACGTACAATACAATACAATACAATGCCCTGTAGTATACGCATTTTACGTCATAGAGCAAAAATCTCCTAATAAAAGTTGCTAGTCTAAGTCCCCTCAATATACCGGTAAAATATTTTGGATTTATTTATTAACACCTGTATAACTTTGCTGTGTAAACTAACGATACAATTTACAATCCAGTAATGGTATTCTTCTAACCTGTTATATCAGGGATGTTTATGTATACAAAGCATAAGCAGAGTTTTTGCTACAGAAATAATATTATGTATGATATTCCGTAGGAATGAAAGATCTGTACGGTAATATTTTTATGATCAGAACAAACTCATATATTTTGGATATATCCTCACTTCTTCCAACTCCTTTACAAGCTGGAGCTCATCCTGTCTGAGGTGTTTCAGTTGATTCCTGATATCCTGAAGCTTCTGCTTCAGTTGTGTGATTTTGTCCTCTTCCATCTTCTCACCCCTTGTAGTCTCAAGTCTGACAAAGTAGAGTTAGCATGATCTGCAAAATATTGGTTTGAGATGTAAATGTAAATAATTTAGAGACATTAATCTAGCGACTGCTGCTCTTTTTACATGGGGTCTCGGCAAACCTAAGGGAAAACAGTTTAATACAGGACAAACATAAATGAATGGAACTAGTTTGTAGGTATTTTCTTGGATTTGTCAAAAGCATTTGATTGTGTGTCTCATGAAATTTTATTTAGTAAACTTGCAAACTATGGATTAAGAGGGAAAATAATTACACTTTTGCAATGATACTTGAAACACAGAAAACAGTGCTGTGAAATTTACTGGGAATCAGGGAATATAATAAATCCTGTCCGGTCAGAGTTTAAACAGGTAAGTTACTTACTGGAGTACCACAGGGATTTGTTTTAGGCCCATTGCTGTTTCTAATTTTTGTAAATAACCTTCCAGACTCCTGGTTAGAATATAAAATTACTCAAAATCTGTCAGATCTACCTATCCAATAATCACTTGCACCTAAATATAGATAAAACTAAACTAATTCTATTCCAGCATCATTTTAAAACAAATGAAAATGCTTTAAATGTAACTTTAAACAGTAAATCAATAGAACAGGTGTCAAATCATAGCTTCTTAGGAATGCATCTAGATGTATTCTTGGATGTGAAGGTCACATACAAGAATTATGTAAAAAAATAAGCAGAAATACCTTCCCATTGAAATACTTCTCGGATTATTTCAGTGTAGAGCAACTAAAATCACTTCATCATGGAATAATATACACTCATCTTGAATATGGAATAGAAATTGGGGGGGGGGGCTGTGGCACAACTAGGTTAAATAGGTTACTATTGCTTCAGAAGAGGTATATAAGATGTACGTACAAATTAAGAATAAAAGTTTCTTGTAAACCAGCATTTAAAGCAAACAATATCATTACAGTCACAGCCATTTATGCCTAGAAAGTAATTAAAATAGCTAATAAGAAATCCTTTTCTCAAAATAAAGATCTATAGGTACCACTACAACACTAGAGGATTATCCAGTTAACATAGAGTACATGTAAACAAAGCAGCAACTGAAAAAGACCCTTACCTAACTGGCGTTATTCTCTATAACAATCTGCCAATTGAATTAAAGAATTCAAATACATCCTTTTTTAATCACAAAAAAAAAAATATTCAATTGAAAAGTGCCCCTACAAATTAGATGATGTGTTACAGAGTAGGTAATTTTACCTACGTACATAAATAACTATGTACGGTAAGTCATCTCTGTAATTGTAATGTTCAAAATAGTTGTAATTATAGTTATAATTAGTTGTAAATTCTCATCCCATTTCTGTAATATTCTCCTGTGTTATATTTGTAATACTGGTTATTAATATTTCTAATTTTTGTATATTCTCATTTTATTTCTGCAATACTCTTCTGTATTATATTCATGTTACTAGATATTAAGATCTTTAATTCTGTAGCACGTGAGCCTGGCATGCTTGCGGTCCTGAGTTCAAATCTCGGGGCCGGCGGGTGTGTCATTCGTGGTGGATGAAGCTGTGCTTTGGGGAGGGTTTCTTGGGGTTCTCCCGTTTCCCCCCTTTCATTCCACCAACACTCTCCACTTCATCTCACTTTTCCCCCTTTTCATCCTCATCCCGTTTCCACTTCTGGCATCGGGTCTGCTTCGGCAGTCAGAGCCCTTTGGGGGCCTCTCCCGTTCTCCCCGCTGCTTGTGGTCAAGAGGTTGTTGGTGGTGTGTGTCACGAACCTGTTGGGGCTCCCGGTTGGATGTACCAAAGGGGGTGGCGCACACGTGGCATAGTACTAAGCTTGTTGGATGTAGGGGAGTTCCGTGGGGGCCCACGGGGGGCCCACGGGGGGCCCACGGGGGGCCCACGGGGGGCTTTGCGGGTCCAGGCGGCCTGTGGGCACGCAAATCATCCCATCCCGGAGGTAGGTACAATAAGTCGGCAATGGCTGCAGTGCTTAGGGGCCTCCCCGCCTTAAGGGGCACAAAATAGAAGATCTTTAATTTGTTGTAAATTCTCATTTCAATTCTTTAATACTTTTCGGTTTTGTATACATGTCATTATTAAGATTTATAACTTGTTGTAAATTATCATCTCATTACTGTAATATATCTCTGTATTCTTTGTAATATATTATTTTTATTATTGAATTCCCAAAAATACAGAACCCTATTTTACCAGAGTATACAGTAAACTACATATGTATATATATATTACAATTTTGCAAAAACACTATTCATGAAACTTAAAACAACTTTATAACTTTGCTTATTTAAGAAGAGACGGTAGATTGGTGTAGTAAAGTCAAAATTTAGAAAATTTAAATATAATATTAACTGATAACGTTCATGCGTAAATAATGGACAATGAAATAAGAGGTGCCGAACAGATTGACTTTCCTCTTTACATTTACAATTTGCATAGGTAGAAATTTTAAATCTATGTAAGTATTCACTATCAGTACAGTGAGGACTTGAAGGAGGCCCTGTGCTATGTGAACTCAAACATCAAAGATGAATATGATGTTGAAATGGCGGTAGATAACCTACAAGAAGCTATTCTCACATCATACCACAACAACTGTCCTCTTAAAACTAGGAAAGTAGGCCGCCGCACAATGTGGTGGTGCAAGGAACTAGAGGATATGAGGAAGAGAATACGAAGACTATACAGGGTAGCAGAAACTCAGAATGAATGGGAGCAATATAAAGAGGCTCGCAGGATTTATAATAGAGAGGTAAGGAGAGTAAGAAGGAAATCCTGGAGAAGGTTCTGTGAGGACGTTAACTCGACCTCTGAAGCTGCCAGACTCCAGAGACTTCTTAGACGTGAACCACAAGAAATTGTGGGATCCCTTAAAAACTCCCAAGGAGTATATACAAAAACTGGAAAGGAGACTTTAGACCTCTTAATAGAGGAACACTTTCCAAAGTCAACTACCTTGGACAAGTATGAGAACAATCACATTATTGGACCCTCTAGGAAGGCAGCACATGTTGATTGGATCATTGCTAAGGAAATAGTAACCCCAAAGAAAGTTATATGGGCGCTAAATTCTTTTGGACCATATAAATCTGCAGGGCCGGATGGAATCCAACCAGTACACCTACAAAAGGCTGACTGGCTACTGGTTCCAATATTAACAAAAATATTCCGAGCTTCACTGGCTATGAGTTATATACCCATTAGCTGGAGAGTGGCAAGAGTAGTCTTCATACCCAAACCTGGAAGGAAACTTGACCAGGCAAGAGCTTTAAGACCAATAAGTCTTGCATCATTTGTATTGAAAACCCTGGAAAAGATAATAGACAGACATATAAGGGATATGTTAAAGGAGTCATCTCCGATACATAAGAACCAATATGCTTATCAACCAGGGAAATCAACAGAGACAGCCCTACATCAACTGGTAGGTAGGATTGAGAAAACTCTGGACAATAAAGAAATAGCTCTGGGAGCTTTCTTGGATATTGAGGGTGCCTTTGACAATACCTCATATCCATCAATCATCCGCTCTGCCAAAAGAAAAGGACTCAACGACACCCTTTGTAGGTGGATAGAGACTATGCTTGGTGGGAGGAAAATAATAGCTACATTGTTTGATGAAACAGCAGAGGTGTCATTACATGGAGGTTGTCCACAGGGAGGGGTTCTTTCCCCATTACTGTGGAACTTGGTAATTGACAGACTCATAACAGAACTCAACAATGAAGGATACTATACCCAAGGTTATGCGGATGACTTAGTCATTCTGATTCCTGGGAAAGACTACAACATAACTAAGGCTCTTATGCAGACTGCTCTGAGGATAGTAGAAAAATGGTGTAAGGCAGAAGGCCTAAAGGTAAATCCACAAAAAACAACGTTAGTACCTTTTACTAGAAAAAGGGTAAACGCAAAAGACACACCAACTTTATTCGCTGGGAAACTCTCTTTGGAGAACCAGGTAAAGTACCTAGGAGTGACACTAGACAGTAAACTTCTCTGGAACCAACATATTGATACCAAACTAAACCAAGCTAAAATCTGCATGGCAGCATGCAGGAGAAGCTCTGGGAAGACTTGGGGACTGAAACCAAAGGTGGTATTTTGGATATACACAATGGTTATAAGACCCATAATTACATACGCCGCCATTGTGTGGTGGACAAAAGTGGAACAAACCAATGTCAGAACCAAGCTAAACAGTCTTCAGAGGCTGATCTGCCTTGGGATAATGGGGGCAATGGTCAGTACACCAACAAAATCTATGGAGACCATTCTAAACTTGACCCCTTTGGATTTATTTATCCAAGGAGCGGCAGGAATGAGTGCCTATAGATTAAAAAATACAGAACATTGGAGCCCCAATCATATAAAGAAAGGGCATACAGGAATATCTGGAAAAATAAAGAATAAAACACTAATAATGCCAACAGACATCATGGTGAAACAATACTCCTTTGCAAAACCCTTTGAAGTCATAATCAGGACAAGGAAGGAATGGAATGCTAAGGAGCAGGGAAATGAAAATGGAGATTTAGTGTGGTACACTGATGGATCCAAAACAAAAAATGGCACAGGAGCTGGAATACATGGCATTAGACCAAAAACAAATTATAAGATAAGCCTTGGCAAACTTGCCACAGTATTTCAAGCAGAAGTATATGCCATAATCTACTGCCTAATAGAGAATATGAGGAGAAAGTATAGGGGAAAAAGAATCCTCATATTCAGTGATGGTCAGGCAGCCTTAAAATCAATAAACTCAACCAGCGTTAAATCGAAGCTGGTGTGGAATTGTATACAACAACTCTGTAAACTGGCAGAACAGAATACAGTTAAACTCATATGGGTTCCAGGACACAGAGGTGTAGTAGGAAATGAAAAAGCAGACCAACTAGCAAAAATGGGAGCAACGGAACCTTTCTATGGTCCAGAACCTTCTCTTGGCATCACAATAAAGACCATGAGAAGTGCAGTAAACAACTGGATACAGGACAAGACAATGAAATCTTGGGAAATGGTTCCAGGTCTTGAATTTTCTAAGAAGATGATACCAAAGCCTTCTAAGAAACTTGCCAACAACTTGTTGAAACTAACAAGAGAACAAACCAGAATAACGGTAGGGTTATTAACTGGACATTGTCATCTTAGGAAGCATTTAAACAAAATGGGAATCTATAAAGAAGAACCAATTTGTAAGAAATGTGGCATGGAAGAAGAAACAGCAGACCACATTATATTCGAGTGTGAAGCTCTTGCAAACACTCGGTACTTTCTCCTCGGCCCCCCGGGATCCGAGCTGGAAGCTATTCATAATGATCCCATTAGAACTTTGATAGGCCTGGCAAGGAAAACAAAGGTTTTTGATGAGATCTGATCTGAACTTAGGGGTATGCGTAATATGCCAGCAAAAGGCAGGCATCCACGCTATGGACAGAAGGGCCACCCCAATTAAGGGGGAAAAAAAAAAAAAAGTATTCACTAAATTTCCCATGCCCTGTTGAGTCATAATATAATCCGGAATCAAAAGTGTACAAGCTATTCTATCTTGCACTCTTGGGAAAAACAAATCTTTCGTTCTGCTGCCGTTATTCGTTTCTTGCCAAAACCGATCCCATTGGCTGTGCATATGTTCTCTTAATGTTTTCTTAATGAAGGATATAGAGCATAAACTATAAGAAGTTTTAACATTTGAAGAAGCACCTAGCTTAGCTAATTCATCTGCTTTCTCATTTCCTAAATTTCCCATGTGACCTCGGACCCAGGTTAAACAAATATGAATTGTGCTTGTATTTAGTGCATGTCTAATGTCTGTGGCTAGTGCATCCTTATTATATTTATTATCTATGGCTTGTAAAGCCGATTGTGAGTCACTGTTTATACAAGCACTATTGCTACCATCAGTACACCATTTAACCCTGCAGTGCTTGCACGCTATTTTAGGACATAGAAGCTCGCGCGGCGTCTGAGAGACGCCATTCGTTTTTTACGTTGTTTCTATTGTTTTATGTTGTTGTGAGTGTTCATTTTTTATATTGAGGGTTGTCATAGTGTATTTAATATTACTGAAGATGTTTTGCATACATTGCTTAGTTAAAAATATGTGTATTAAGTCAATTTATTGAAAATGAGCATTTAACACCTTTTTTATAAGTGTGTTATTCTTTCTCATTTTGTTTTTTGTTTCTCCTCTTTCTCCACTCTGATGTTCTTAATCTACACCCGAGCACGAGCAGTCTGCTCATTCGGGTGTATTTCTAAATAAATATTTGGTCTTTTCTTTCTTTTTCTTTTCTGTACTTTAATTTTGAAATTTGTAAATGTTTTTTGTTTATTTGTGTATTTTTCTATTTGTAATTGTACTGGTATATAAGTTTGTAAATGTAATTTAAATAAATAAATAAATAAATAAAATAAATAAACTAATCATATTGGACACAAATCAATATTAGCAGATTATGACATTAATTAATTAACAATAAAACAATGTTGTTAGGCATGTAACCATTTTAAAATAATTTTAAATTGTTATTGTCCTAAGACTGTGTAGGTATAACAACTATTACTACTAGTTACTGATCTCTTCCTATTCCATTTAGAAACTTTGTCCCGCCCTAAGAAATATTTAGGCCTATCACATTCACTATAATCATTATCATCATTTGCTTCTTGTTCAGTGTCCGTAGACTCACTTCTAGACTCCGCAATGTCTTCTTTAGGATCACTATCGTAATCAAGTTCTTTCTTCTTCTTCTAGCAACTTTGCACTATCTTCCATCATTTGGATCAGAAAGATTATGATATTTCTCCTCCTTTCCACTCATTGTCAAGCCTAAAGATAAATAATTTCCATCATAAAAGATTGTTATTGTAGGTTTATGATCACTAGTTTCTGCAAGAAATTTGTTTTAAACCAGTACTTACCTTCAAACAGTAAAGCTCGCGCGGCGTCTCACAGACGCCATCTACATTTTTGCAACAATAACGTCACTCCACTCTTGATAGGCGAAAACTGGAGGGTTGCTGCTTGGATATGTTATTTAAGAGTAGTTGACCGAAAGGTAGATGGCAGGTCAGCACAATGGCCTCATAGGTATTCTAGATATGGTGAAATGAATCTGGTCTGGCGTCTGTCAGACGCCGCGCGAGCACTGCAGGGTTAACAGCTTCTTTTATGGCGAACAATTCCGCTTGAAACACAGAACAGTGTGACGATAGTTTATACAAAGCAGAATAAATTTCAGAAACACTATTATCATAAACCACAAAAGCACGTCCCACCATAACTTCTTGAGTTTCACAATCAATGTAACGTGACCCATCTGTATAAATGTAGTAAGAATGTTGGTCTATAAGTTCAGAACACAATTGCATGAAACTGGTGTTATAATGTGCTGGATGGCCGAGTAAACTCCAATGCACCGGTGTTTGTAGTTGTAAATGGGAGACAATATTGGGGATCTTTCAACCTCTCTTAATATTATTTATATTAGCCAAGAAGAGACCACTCAAATATAAGGGCTCTATGGCAGCTATAATTTGTGCAGCATCAGTAGAAATTGTACGATAACCTCTTATCATTCGTAGAAGAAATCCTCTTTGTATTTGTTGTAATTTTTTCTGAGCCCATTTTTTATGTAAAATATCTTCATAGGCAGCAACACAATATAAAAGAAGAGGCTCAATCGCACCGCGATAAATAATTTTCAGTATGGAGTAATTAAATCCCCAACTAGGTCTGGATGCTTTAGATAAGTTAAGAAGAAGTTTACTGGCTTTGTTGGCAATGTGATTCAAATGTGATCTAGTATTACTCCCAGATAGCAAAAGCTGTCAACCATTTTAATGTTTTCTCCATTCATTATGAAATTCACAACATCAATTTTCCTTCGCTTGGTAATCATCATAGCAGAAGTTTTCTCAGGATTAAATTGAAGTTTATTTGTTTGACCCCATTCAAAAATGACCTGTAACCCATTTTGTGCTGTATATCTGCAAGAGTGCTTGATTTTGCAAGCAGTAAAGCATCATCTGCATACGCTATTAAGCTGCAGTCTTCTGGAAGCGTTTGTTTAAGAAGATCATCATATAATATGATCCAGAAGCCTGGACTGCAGGTTGACCCTTGGGGGCAGCCACGTGTGATTCCTTTGGATACGTTCTGATCACTTATGGCAAGCTCTATTTTTCTATTATTAAAGTAGTTTTTAATTAGGTTGAATATATTTCTAGGGCATTTCTTTACTTTTAGTTGTAAAAGTATCTTCGGCCACCAAGCGTGGTCAAAAGCGCCCGATATATCTAAGGATACCATATCGCCAATTTTCTTCTCTAAGAAAGTCTCTTTCATCCAATCAACCACTTGGCACACTGCATCTTCAATTGATTTTTGATGAGTGAATCCAAATTGTCGGTCGCTTAGCATATTATTAGTTTGCAATGCAAAGATAACACGCTCAATGATGAGTTTTTCCAAGCATTTCCCCAAGACAGGTAATAAACTAATGGGTCTGAAGGAGGCAGCTGTAATATATTGACTATGCTTAACACTAGTTAATACTAGTCTATGAGCATTAAAGAATTTGAATGTGAATATTATTTGTGATAATAATAATAATAATAATAATAATAATAATAATAATAATAATAATAATAATAATAATAATAATAATAATAATAATAATAATAATAATAATATTTATTTGCAGCCAATAGACTTTTTTACAAGTTTCAGGCATTGTCATGTTGTCTTACATACTACCTAGTAAATCAGTGTGTTACAATAAACTTAAGTCTAGTATATGCTACATGATAATTGGAATATTTACAATGTTAAGCCTAGATACAATGCATGTTACAATAATTGAAATATTTACAATGTTAAACCTAGATATAGCACATGCAGGCATTTCTAGGCACTAAACTTACAATATCTTTAAAACTATCTTTGCTAGGTACTAAGGCAGACTTGCAATAATTTTAAAATTAGTTATATTGTGTATTCAATAGTCTAGTTATAGTAATTCATCTAATTTGTAGAGAAAAACATGTGAGGCAACAATGGATAGAAAAACTCTCAAGTTTACATCAATACTTATTGTAATTGTTGCGTATTCTTATGCTCGATCAGCAGTGCTATTGCTGCAAAAACACAAAAATTGTCGAACAATAAGAAAAAAGCATGTTGTTCACAAACTACCTGTTCTAACAAAATGGAATACCACCCCATTATCACAATGAAGGGGGAAAAAAAACAAGAACAGGCTCCTCCACTCGACTCACTATCGGGACCTGCCTAGGAAGGAGAGGTTTAGGGTGGGGAGTATTTTAAACAATGAGATACATCTAGGTGTGAATGGTGGAACTACTAGCAGTGTTGAAAATTTGGATTTTTTTTTTCCTTTTTCCTCTTCTCTTCCTCTTTCCTCCCTTTTCTCCTTCACCCTGCCTACCTATTTGGGACCTAATCCTATCCTACAAATTTTTGCACCAAACGGGATTCGAACATGGACTGCTAGCATGATAGGCAGTCATCTTAACCACAATGCCATCGAGTAATCATAGTGGTGCAAAGCAAGAATTCATCAATTTAAGTTTAGAGAGCTGCATGAAATAGTGGAGATAGATAATTTCCTATTAATTGCAATTGTGAAATATCGTTTTGATTCATGTTAAGTTTTAATTGATACAAGGGTCGTATGGTTTTATTAATCAACTCATCTTGTGGGTGGCATACCATTCAAATCTAAAACTCTCATTCCCAAATCAACCTCTACCATCACGTGATGGATCCTGAGTAATGTTAAAGAGGCTCTGGTGATTGTTTGGTACAAGGGTTATTTTCATATTGTAGTAATTAGTGCATATGCTTTGGTACAAGGGTAATTTTCGTATTGTAGTTTTTAGTGCATATGCTTTGATACAGCATGAAAAGGTTGGCAGCTAAGGGAGTGGGGTAAGCGGGCCTTCACCATAGCAACACCACGACTGGAGTGGAAGGAGCTTAAGGGACGACCTGTTCTTGTCTTTAGACATCGCTGGATTGGCTGTGCTACTGCTAATGGCCAAAAATTTTGCAATTGGCCACCCAAGTCACCTGACCTCACTCCCTGTGATTTTTTTCCTGTGGGGTATGTGAAAGGTGCTGTCTAAGTACCACCCCTGCCACAAAATCTGCCAGAGCTACAACGGCGTGTTATTACTGTCATCCAATCCACAGATGTAAGCATTCTAGCTTGAGTATGGCAAGAACTTTACTATTGCCTGGACATATGCTTGTTGACTTGTGGTTCCGATATTGAATGTTTGTGAATATTTGTAATATAAGTAAACTCAGAGAATTTTTCTGGCTGATGTTGCCTCACACATTTTTTATCATAAATAGTTCTTCACAAATAATATGCAAACAAATTCCATTAGATAGGAAAAGTACAAAAAAGTAATTGGGCTGAATTACAATTACCTGAGAGACATTTTACTTAATTACAAATGCAATTAGTTTACAAAATTGCAGTACCTAAAGTTCTATTTTGTTTCTTTGTTTTGGGCACAAGGCCATAAACTATTAGGCCATTCAATAGTAAAGCTGTTTGGGAGGTTACCAAGTTTCAAATTATTGATGAACAAAAAAGAAACACATCAATACCAATATTTCCAGACGTATTGCGTGAGTTTTAAAAATATTACCTCTAACCTGGATTTAGCTGCAAAAACAGTAATGATGACAATATAGCAAGCGAGAATGATAAGTAATTTTCAAATACAGCAAAAAAATTTTCTTCCTGCCCTGTTTAGAGAAATGATCAGTAACGTGGTTTAGTCTATATAGAAATGTTGTCAGTCTTCAGGAGAGTCACATCATGCTATATGGGTACAGCTATCATGACTGGCAGGAGGGGAAGAGGGCTTGTCTCTCTGAATTCAATTTCCACCTCTGAATGCCTTTACCCGTGTTTATCGAATGTCAGGAAGAAACAAATTTACTGTACTTGATTAAGAAATGTTCCTATTGAAAACAGTATTAAATGGAAAGAAATAGATATAACCATGACTTACAACATTATGCATAACCTTTCATCATTAATTTCATGAAGATATACATACTTATTCCAATGCCACTTTAAAAATGATCCATTAAGTAGCTGTATGTATGGGTGTCCATTCATGATTCCGTTAACAAAAGTTTTATTGTAACACTTAAACACTTGACTTGCAAACTAAGATTAGGCCTACCTTTGGTGATCCGGACAGCCGTTTCACATTATTTTAGTGCATCATCAGCACTTTTCGAACTGCTACTGGGTGCCTGCATTGTGGGCCTAGGTGGCATGGGTGTTGTGTTGATCTTGAAGGAGTGGGAGTATTAAATGTCTGGTATTTTGTCAAAGAGTGTGTGTGATTGCTGCCTTAGTTTTGACGCAAGACTACATGCAACTGGCGCTATTTTTAACAAGTCCCCTTCATATACAGATTGATGCAATTTCAACCTTAAGACTTCTTAGAGAAACTCATTTGTATTGTGTAAATAACAGTATTTTTGTTTACCAGTACCTGAAACCTTACTGTAACCATTCCTAATTAGCTGGTTTCAATTTGCAGTACAAAGACCAATGCACTTGGCTAGCCCAAGTTCTGAGAAATGATATGAGCTAATGTATATAGCAGAGGCACCCAGAACTACCGCATTTTGTATTTGTGTTGGAATTCACAAAGTTAGAAGAATGATCCCTACCTTTGGCAACAGACATGCTTTCCTTACCAAAGAAAATTAGCTAATTATTTTATTAGTCACTGAGAAATAAAACCAAATTAAATAAAATCTTTATTTTTTATCATTTTCTAATGTTATGTACAAAAATGTTACATTCGTTACATAATATGTAAAATATGTAATCAAATATATAAAGTCGAATGTGTGTTTGTGGATATGTGGATATGTATGTATGTATGTATGTATGTATGTATGTATGTATGTTCCTTATACAAATCTACATTTCTTGACCAATTTGTACGAAATTTTGCACACATGCCCTGTTAAGCCCGGGAAGTAACGCGGTCAACATTAAAATTGAAACAAACCAGTCCTTCCCTTGAAAATTATATAATTTCTGAGAATATTATGCTGAAAAAAATGAAATGCAGTTCAGTTCACATGACAACAGTGAATTGTTTACTGTGATTACATAGGGCCTTGGCAACTATATAGCCTAATGCTGGACTTTAACGAATTATGATTCCATCGATGTAATATATTGGCGAAAATAATTACTGAAAATGAAATCCACGAAAATAAAGCACAGTGTGGTGTAGTCACATAACTTTCTCTACCCTCGACATAAGAAATATTTACTCACTTCACATTTTGATGTAGAATAAGAGGTCGTATTGCAGGGGCAACTTAAGCGTGTGAGTATGCTATATCAGAAGTCTGTAAATAATCCTTTCCGCTGATACGTTATCCATACCTGTAGGCTTTGTATTAGTTGAGAAATAGGGTTGTTTATCATAGGCCCTAAGCATGGGATGGAACATTTTCAGTCCTATGCTCGCAGTATATTATGTCCCGGGTTTTAGGAGAGGAAAGTATGAAAGTGATACTGCATTTCTCTTTTATTTCAGCCCCGAAACGGTTGTATGGTAACATGAGAATGAGAAATAAAATTTTCCGTCAAGTCAATACAATCTTATGTAATTTATGTTTCTTCTTATTTCAATCCCTCCCAGGCATGATGTGTAGAAGCAACGGAATGCAGCATTCAACATCCTCTATGAGCCATAAAAAGCTATTTCTAGCGTTTTCTGATGGAATAGTTTGAGTGTGATAAATATTTTTCTTCATTTCAAGTTCTACATACATATTATATAAGGACCTAGAGTTTCAAAATCGAAAGTCCTCCATAAGTTAATTTCAAATTAAAAAATACAAAGCCCGGGCGACGCCGGGCATTTTCAGCTAGTATTACTATAAAGATGTAAAAATATGTAAAACAAAACCCAACTATAATCATATGAGAAGCTCAAATAGCCCACATTATTCATTTTTAATAGTCTACAAGTAAGGGAATAGAATATGTAATTCCATAAGAACCCGGACCCTACTACTCTCACAGTAAATGAATCAGCCTATAAAATGCCCAACCTACCGAAAGACCATCAGTGAATAAGATCTCCAGGAGACAACAAAGAATATAGTTATAATTAATAATAACGAACTAAACTATTGATCTTTAAATTTTGAACATTGTTTATTTAAACTATTTTCTTCATGATTTTTGTTTAGATATTAAATGGGGCAACCCCCGATACAATTGCCAACTTATTTTGTGAACTCATGGTGCCACAGTATTTAACCTCTTAAAAAATGCAGGCTACCACAAATTAAATAAATGAAATTAATTCCGTATTTAACCTTCTCACAGCTTTTTTAAGATAAAAGAGAAGTAAAGGGTTAAAAAAAATAAGGAATTAAAATATTTAGAACACTATGTAAAATCATTTTCATTTAGTTAAAGTACTCGTACTTGCCTTTAGCAACAGACTACGCCTGTGTAGACGAAAGTGACACTCACTACAAATCACTACTGAATAAATGGAAGCTCAGCTCCGAAATCTTTCGTTCTTTATTTTATTTAGAGAGATACATAATATATGTGTTCGCTTTTTAATTAGAAGACAAAATTCATGAATGGTTTTTAGGTTTCCTGTTGCCAATTATTTGCATCATTACTCTCCTACATAAAATACACATTAGGTAGAGAGGGAGACTGAAAGAGTTTCTGACTTCTTTTAATTTTCCTCTTTCTCCCTCCTTTTCTTTTATTCTTCCTCCATCTCTCTAACCCCGAGTGAAAGAAAGATAAAATAAAAAGCAAGAAAAAGAAAGATATATTCAAAGATTCTTGTT
The DNA here is from genome assembly GCA_964059195.1 of Ectobius pallidus. NCBI lineage: Eukaryota > Metazoa > Arthropoda > Insecta > Blattodea > Ectobiidae > Ectobius > Ectobius pallidus. Next base: position 864,321 of record CAXKWD010000366.1, read on the forward strand.
ACTTGATAAACTGATTAAGTTGGTATTGACTGACTGACTTTTTCCTATAACCCCTGTGGTGGGCCATAGGGCCTCCAAGTGGAGGTTTCATTACCTATACTAATTTAGTTACGCTTAGTTTCCGAGAGAGGGCAGAGGGACAGGTGGTAAGCCCATCGCCTCTCAACCCCCCTCCGGAAAGGTATTACTTGGACGTGAAAGGGCCGAGAAATTTTGTCCAGAGGCTCTAATTTAGACTTGGAGTTCTTTTATGTAAATCTACGACACGTGCCCCTCAGCTTCAAGTCCCTCCTGGAGGTTTCCGTGCCCAGGATTTTTACGTCCTGAAAAATCCATCGACCGCGGCCGGGTATGATCCCGCGACCTTCGGATCTAGACCTCCGCGGCCGACAAGATGGTATTAAGGATTTATAAATAAGTGTATCTGGTGCATTACATTACGTAATATGCTGATCGCAGGCATAAGAAGTGAGAACTCGTTTGCTTCTTTAGGATGAGAATATGAATGTATTTCCTTTCTTGAAAATTAAATTCATAATTTATATTCTATTTCTTCGTACTTATTTCTTTCTATATATCCATCTTTCCTTTCCTTCTTTCTGACAAAAAGACTCTTAGAAACGGGGTAGAAAGGGAAATAAAATGAAGACGAAGTGTGTTAACAACGAGCTTTATCGTCAGTTATTATCCAGAAAATGTAATTTTAGTGATATGATGTTGATATGATATGATATGACATAATTATGTTTGCAAATAGGTACAAAAAAAAAAGAATCACTCAAAAATATTGTCATTTGTGGAAATTATCACGGAAACGGCATTTTAGTGCACGAAACATGGCTGCCATTATGTAACGATAATAATTACCCTTAACTTCACCTATTTCTCATCTATGAATTTCACCCAAAGTTGAATATCCCGCTTTAAGTATGGCCAATATATTTATCTCACTTCACATTCTGATATAGAACAAAAGGCCATATTATAAAGAGCGCGTATTCAAAGTGGGTGGCTTATAACTACTCTTTAGACAATCGATTTTTTTAAATAAACGTTAGAGCTCTTAGTATAAGCACGCCATGTGTAAAATTTAAACAAAATCGTAAGAGATGTTTTCGAGAAAATCGCGACAAACGAACTTTTCTTTATGCATAAAGTAAAGTGTTCCCTATTACAGGCCATGGAGGCCCAGATGGTTCCAGGAGGTTGAGGCTCCGAGATTTTTAGACATCGCACATGAAGGTGGTAAGGTTGGCAGCCTTACGCAACGATCGCCTTTACCCCCAGGATTGCTCCTGGTACTCATTTCTGTTGGAGGCTGAGTCGACCCCAGGGCCATAGTGCCACCAGAAGGATTAGGCCAATTGAAAAACTTCAACAACCTCATCGGCAATCGAACCCGCGACCTTTCAGTTTGTAGCGCAGCGCCTCAACCACTACGCTACGGCGTACCCCGTTTCTTTATGTATAGTCCCCTTAAAAATAACAGAAAGTCGTCACCAATCTTTGTGTCACATCCCCAGAAGGTACCTAACCCAAATAAAATATTTTGTTTCCGCACGATTTTCCGTTATACGAGGCCGTATTGCATAGAGCGCTTATAACTACCTTTCAGAGAATTTAAAAAAAAAAAAAAACTTTCAAATAAAAGTTTTAGCACTTGGTATAAGCAATCCATGTGCAAAAATTAAAGAAAATCGTTAGAGCCGTTTTCGAGAAAATCGCGAAAAACGAAAATTTTTAAAAGTCCCCTTAAAAATAAGAGAAACTTGTCGCCTATCGTCGTGTCACATCTTCAGAAGGTACTTGATCTAAGTACAATTTTTGTTTTGTTTTCATACGATTTTCCTTTCTGGAGCTAGGCTTGTTCAGAGACACATCCACACATAGGCTATATGTTTCCGAAAATAGTATTTTTGGAATCAGGAGACCTCAAAACGAGTATTTATGTTAAAAAGTGAACTTCAAATTTGGGGGTCGAAAACAATACTTCCTCTACCTACAATACCTATAGTAGGCCTACGGATAGAGGAAGTAAAAATATATCAGCAGCCAACTTAAGCATTGTTGCTCCCAGGGAGATACCACAGAGCTAAATTCCTTTTAAATATATTACAAACGGTAAATAAAAACATGTAATGTCCAACAGAGACAACAATCTGAGGTACATGAATGCATATGCATACATCTATATTTATTGATGTTTCCAATTGGGAACTGTGGGGTTAATAGGTTAACATGCTGTAAATACACGTTCTGAGGTCCCTTGATTCCAAAATTACTATTTTCAGAAACATGTACTGTATGTGTGTGTGTGTGTGTGTGTGTGTATGCCTAGTTCCACAGCGAAAAATTGTATGAAAACAAAATTTTGTATTTCTGGAGGTGTGACACGAAGATTGGCGAAGACTTTCTTATTTTTTAAGGCACTTTACATGAAGAAAAATTGTTTTTCACGATTTCGTAAAAAACGACAGTCTTAACGATTTTGTTTACATTTTGTACATGATGTGCTTATACAAAGAACTAGAAGTGTTATCAGAAACTTTTTTCGAAAAAAAAAAACTCTGCCCCTAAGCCACCCATTGTTTGTAGAAAATCAGTCTTGCCAGGTGAACAAGTGAATAAAGCGCTCTTCGCAATACGGCTGCTATTCCATTTGAAAATTTACGCCTACATAAAGAAGAACACTGTAACTTCAACAATTTAGAGACAAAAATTGTTTTAATGGAACGGAGTGTGATTCAAAGAGTTGTAGGGAATAACACAAGTTAAATCGGTAAGCCATATAACGTAACTTATGGTGCGGATTTTTATGTAAATACAGTCAACTCCCGAATATTCGGGATGCGGATCAACCGGTTTGCGGATTAACCGTTGAGCTATTGCTTTAAAAAAATTAAAAAAATACAAAAAAATATTTAAGTTTTTTTTTTTACTGTACGTAATTTATTTTTCTCGCTATATGTCGCAAGAAGGAAAATGCGGTCAAAAAACAAAAGTGTTAACACACTATTTCAGCAAAGTGTGAACATTCCTTGAAATTGCCAAAACCAAACTGTTAACACAGTAGTCTTAGTGTTTTATTGTTGTGCTGAAACAGTTTGTGACCTCTGATGGTGAATGATTCTAGCACTGCAAGACGTTTCCACATAGGCCTATATAAGTTTTAAATAATTTTTCAATTACAGTATGTTTAGGTATAATTTTGTTTTAACCATGTTTTCGTTTATCCGTGAGGTGGCTACCAATCATTATCCCGGATAATCGGGAGTTGACTGTAAATGTTTTTTCTGCTTATAGACAGAAGACTACAACTAAAACTAAAATTTCGAACTAGAATCCCGAAGTTATATATGAAATTCTATTTCACATAAAAACACATGCCTATTTCTGTAATATTTTTATGTAAATACATATGTTAAAACAATTAATTACAAATACATATATTGTTATATTTTCCTTGTTCTGATTTTTAAAATTCAGTTTAAAAATTGTTTCCAAGGACATATATTAATTAAAACTCAATGTGAATGTATTTTTTAACGTGAATTCGTTTCATTCGAACTCCTGCATCACTGCATGTGGCCTTGACTGCACGCGCCTTCTAATCGGCGAACAAAGACGTGTGTGATTCCCCGTGTCACATGCAAGTGAGTCTGACCCTCAGTCTCTCGCGTCGCGTTGCTTTGATGACTAGTAGTGAGACTGTTTTTTAGACTGTGTAAAGTGATAGTGCGGATAAAATGCCGAAAGTAAAGTGCAGTTCGTTCTCGTTTACAGCAATATGTTGCTGAATTTAGTGGGGCGTTTACAAGTGACGGGAAAATTCTATTCTGTCAAAAATGTGGGAAATCTGTAAATGCAGATCAGCGATCTCAAGTCATGCAGCATTTAGCTGGTAGTAAACACACAATGGCCGCTTCACGTTCAGCACCTAGACAGGTTCTGCTAGGCGAAACAGCTTCTTCTTCACATACTCAGTTTCCAAAAAGTTCTGAATATTACGCAGATTTATGCAAAACATTTCTTACGTGTGATATTCCTTTATATAAATTGAATAATCCAGAGCTCAATTAGTTCCTGACTAAATACACAAAATATGAAACACCAGAAGAATCAACAATAAGAAAATTGTATGTCCCTGCGTGCTACGAAGAAACGTTAGGAAAGATCAAAGCAGAATGTGAGAATAAAAAAATCTGGGTGAGCCTGGACAAAACAACAGACTCTAGTGGAAGGAAAGTGGGAAACGTTGTAGTAGGTGTGCTGGAAAATAACGAAATTGCTTTAGAGAGGTGTTTTTTTATTAGCATGCAGAGAAATGTCAGCAACAAATCATCTAACGGTGGCTCGCTTATTCAATGAATCACTTCAGTTATTATGGCCGGATGGGGTCAAATTTGACAATGTTCTTTTGTTACTTACGGATGCTGCCCCCTACATGAAGAAGGCAGCAGAAGGTCTATCTGTAAGCTTCCCAAATATGATACATGTAACATGTATAGCACACGCTTTATACAGAATATGTGAACAGGTACGTATCTTATATCCTGAAGTGGACAAATTAATTTCAAATGGCAAGAAAGTATTTTTGAAGTTCCCAACGAGAATTTATTTGTTCAAAGAAAAAAATCCTGATCTTGCAATTCCTGCGAAACCTATAGTCACTCGCTGGGGAACATGGTTGGAAGCAGTGGAATATTATGCACAGAATTTTGAAAATTTCATATGAATTGAATAAGGATGATGCTTCATCAATTTAAATTCTTCAGGATTTATTTAAGGACAGTTCACTAAAAAATGAATTATCTTACATGTCTGCAAATTTCAGTTTTTTTTTGTCACTCAATAAAGAAATTAGAAACATCGACAAAATTATTGATTGAGACGGTTAATGAAGTGCGTGATATTAAGATAAAAATTAATTCACTCAAAGGCCCTAAAATTATAGCGATTAAACAGAAATTTAAAAACGTGTTTGCCAAAATTGATGGACTTTAGATTATGTGTCAAGTTGCCAACATTTTGGAAGGGAAGCAAGATAGTGGAGAAATTAAGAACTTGTGTGTCAGAGTGACATTCCTTTGCTAAAATATGCAAGACTAACTTATTGTGACGTCGAGCGTTCCTTTTCTCGGTTTCGGGCATTTTTCCGTGACAACAGACATCGGTTTGTGATGGAAAACTTGGAGAAAGTCTTCATTGTCCACTGCAACAGCGATATATTTCTCCCCAGCATTGTCTCATCATGACTGATGAGTAATAATACAATTTTATATGTATAAAATTGATACTGAAACAAAATATTTTAACAATGTTTATACATATTTTTCCATTTTTAGTACATAAGAAAATAAATATTTTCAAGATTTTTAGCACATAAAAATCCGCTCCCTACTTATAACTTTAGAAGCCATAATGACCTGTTGGCAATCGATAACAATAACAACTTTTACACCAAGGCCAGGCACTCTAGTCTTTTTCAATCTTCGATCTGTTTTGTAATATGCCTACTGTACAATAACGTGAAAAAACTTGACATTCGAAGCAAGTGCGTCAGCACTCAGGCGTACAGACCTATGAAAAATACGGTTAAAATGGCCCCGGGCCCAGAAATACATGTTGAAATCCAATATTTAAAAAGTAGCTTAATCTCAGGGCAGAGATTCGTTATTATTATTAAGTTATTATTATTATTATTAAGTTATTATTATTATTATTATTATTATTATTATAGATCTTCTCCTAAGAAGATTATTGATATGCTTTTGGCCAGAACTTCCACAAAAAGTAGTCATGGACCCTAGAATATGGTAAATATTTGCGATGATATAAATCATGTTCAGTGACAATAATTTAGGTCTAGAACTTTATTGCCAAAACGTTCGTGGCCTATCTATCTATCTACCCATCCATCCATCCATCCATCCATCCATCCATCCATCCATCCATCTATCTATTGTCTCCCCGCGTAGGGGCAGAGGCGGGTTGGGAACGACCCTAAGCAAGTAGGCCACATCTGCGGGCCCATTGTGCCAACCCCTTGGGAATGGGTTGATTGGCAGGCCCCCCGAAGTAGATTCCACCGCGAGCCCCCACGGAACTCCCCAACAACCAGCTAGAACCAGTAGCCACACCACGTGCACCACACCCCCAGGGTCCCTCAGACATGCGCCACGCCCCCGGTCCCTCACGAAGAGAGCCCGTAGGGTCGCGGCACACCAGACAGCCCCCAGGTGTGCAGCACACCACAGACAACCACATGGCTAAAAGCCATGGTGCAGGACGGGAGAGGCCCGCAGCGGGAGATGGCCCGAAAGCCGGGAAAGGATGATAATGAGGGGGAGTTTGAAGGTGAAATGGAGTGTGTTGGTGGAATGAGAGGGGGAAACGGGAGGATCCCCGAGAAAACCCCTCAAAGGCCACGGCTTCGTCCACCTCGAATGACACGCCCGCCTGTCTCGGGATTTGAACCCAGGACCGCTTGCATGCCACGCGCTAAGCATGGGCCACCGTGATCGCTTTCGTGCCCTAAGAACTAAATTCACAACATATTTGACAACATTCATATTAATGAACCTAGAATCATTTTGTCTTACTTTTTCTGATTTCCTATATCCCCTATGTTGGGGCGAAGGTCCTCCAAGTAGAGGTTTCTGTTACCTATGTGAATTTTGTTACGCTTATCTTCCGAGAGAGGGCAGAGGGACAGGTGGTAAGCCCATTGCCTCTCAACCCCCCTCCGGAAACTAAGGTAGCCTATTGCTTGGACGTGAAAGGGCCGAGAAATTTTGTCCAGAGGCTCTAATTTAGGCTTGGAGTTATTTTACGTGCTGTAAATCTACGACACTGGCCTCCCAGCTTAAAGTCCTTCCCGGAGGACTCGTGCCCAGGATTTTTACGTCCTGAAAAATCCATCGCAGCCGGGTTTGATATTGCGACCTTCGGATCTAGAGGCGGGCACGCTACCTCTAGACCACCGTGGCCATTGTCTTCCTGAAACGTGGTTAATGAAGATCAATATAATCACAATTACTTTCCTAATACATATCAAATACATAGATAAGTCAGAAACTACTTCCTCGTAAACCAAACTCGCGGGAGTGGCTCCCTTATCGCTATTGGCAACAGTGTCAGGCATAAACACAGACCAGAATTAGAACAAACTGATGAATGTGTATGGATTGAAATCTCATCTAAAAATTACCAGCCACCTAATATCAGTATTGATGTATTTCAACAATACTTCAATTTTCTTGAAAACAATCTGCATCGTAATAATTATTCATTCATACTTTTTAATGTTTTATTTACCCATTTTTAGGTTTTATAAGACTGGACTATGTGACTGCCATGACTATGAAACTGATAATTATGTTAAAATATCACCGTTAACTAACAAGGAACAAAACAGTTTAAAACCTAAGAAATTGGGCCCTAATCATGAACAATAACAATAACATATACAGTACCATAGATTTTTTGGAGACTTAATCTGACTTGCTTGGGATGTCCCGTTTTCAGATCAAAATTCTATGATCATCCTTGTAAGATGTAGATAATATTCATGAAACCACGAAATATTGTTTCTGCTTAGTATCATAAGAGAATATTTTTTATAATTTCAGTATATATATATATATATATATATGCATATATAAACATCTTAGGCCTATATGATACTGTGCAATAACAGTCTACAGATGATAGCTACTGTAAATCCATAAGCGAAATATCCCAATTTAAAAAGAAGACTGGAGGTTAAAAGTATTACGTAGTCTAGTTAGATGGGTTTGGAAATAATTAATACTGTCTAAAGTTCTCTAAAAAAAATTCTCTTGCAGCCTATTGGAGCCTTCGAACAGAAAATTGATGGCAGGATGTTGCTGTTTGAATTTTTCTTACAGAAAAGAAATGCATTTATCAGGACAAACTTGAAACAATTTCAGATTTTTATTGACTCACCTTGAAAATCGTTAAAAAGACGAAACTTGCCGAAAACGGGCATTCCGGTAGGTGCATGGTACCAATACGTCCTGTTGCTCCATCTCAACATATGCATCACATCATATTAGAGTTCATGTCATATCAGACATACCAGTCATACACAGGCACATGGATGATATTGAAAGAACTGTACGCCGTGTCTAACCAAGGTCGCCGCCGACAGTACTGACACGTACAGGCAAGAGAGAATTACTTCACCAATGCAAAAATATCAATAGGAGATTGTAACTTTACTTTACAAAACGTTCTGGACTTAAAATTCTTATGTGACGTTAGAATCTAACAGCAGTGGATATGTGCAGACATAACATACGAGAAAGCATGGATGGTGATTCATTATTAATTATTTATTCTTATTATTAATATTAAGAATACTTTGCTCGTTTTTATCTTGATAAACTTTATACCAGTGGCGGCTCGTGAGGTTCCATAGGGGTGGGTCACATACAAATATAAGCCATAGATGTTAGAGGAAAACAGAACTTACACTTAAGCTAAAACTTACCTTTCTGTTTCATTTTTTGTATAACAATACTACAGTATTCTTAAGGACATTGTCAAGTGTCGCGGTGTAGTTAATGAGACCTTTGAAAACACTTGGGTTATCAGAACTCTCTCTCTCTCTCATTATGCCCACGCAAGGCCAATTCAAATTCCCCGCAAAATTTAAAGCATCAAGAATGCGTGACAAAATATATATGTTTTTGTCAACAACATCATTATGCTTACGGACACATGTTCTATACCCATCATCAAGTTGCACCCTGATATCAGCCTTCCCTAAGACAGCGAGACTCATTTCATTGTCTAAATGGCGTTTTGACAAACTGTGCTTACATCTATCGGGTAAATATTTACCAGTTTTAGTCCATGCTTCTTCTCCACCGAATAGAATACACGGAAAACAAAATAGTGCATTAGTTGTCAGACACCCGCATATCCACTCACACTTTTCATATAGATTTTATTGAAATTCCTCTTGTACACTTTGTTTTTGTCTTTATTAGCTCTGGTCTAGGCCGGCCTAATTATTTGGCTAATAACCGGTCCTCGAAATTTATAATTTTATTTTGTATATGATCTCATTCATTTAACTATCACTATGTAAAAAATACTTTACTAACTAAGGAAAAATCAGAAGCACGCACTAACACTCAACAAGAAAAAACTTCCGGCTTTAGCTTATTTGAGTTGCGGAAGAGGGTAGGAAAACAGCATTTTTGCAATCGCCCTTTCCCAACTGGACAGGTTTTACGGGTAAGATGTTATTGCATTCTGATACCCTGGGGGGAGTAAGAGAGTTGGCTATACAGTATTCTGTCTCTCTCGACACGTAAATATGTTCTCAACTACAGAGTAATAATAATGCATACCACTCCATCTGGCGGAGGACTTCAAGAGTGCAGACAGCGCTGATTTGTGTGAAGTCGCAAAATTACTGTGACCCTGTACAACTTAAACTAGCCACAACTCCTCCCTGCATTCCGTCAGCTTTAGAAAAAGAAAATGTTAAAGGGATGAGAGATGGCTGGGCTTGATGGCTGGGCACGACGGAAATTTGACCCATGCTATGTTGCCAAACTTTACCAGGAAAGCAAACGCGCGAAGTTTGAAATTGATGGATGTTAAGTTATTTTATTCGTTGCTATAAATGCAGTACAGTTTATATTCAAAATAGATGGGGGGGCACATGACCCTGTGACCTATAGGTAGAACCGCGCCTGCTTTATACTGAGACCACGCTTTCGGCTACTCACTCCACCGTCATCGTCAGAACAATTAAGAAAACGAAGAATGGAATTTCTTAGAGATCTTTTCTTTAATAGCAGTAATGAAGTACCAAGCTTTCACTTCTAATGTTATATTCTACTTAGATAGGCCTACCTGGCCTTAGTGAATCGTCTTACGTTGATAAGACGCCTGAGGCGCCGACTTGAAGATACTAAGGGGGTAAGAATTGATTTTAGTAGTTATACACAGGCCTTATATTATAAAAAGTTATGTTTAATTGCAGAAAGTACTTTGCTCCCCCCCCCAAAAGGCACCTATGTATCTACTCTACCTGTCGCTCAGTAACATCTAAATATTTATTATGACTTAAAAATATCAGAATTCTTTTAAGTACAGATAACGCGAGAAAGTTTTCTCTGCACAAATACTCATTTTGCAATTATCTCGCATTCACATTCCGACTTAGAGTAAGCGGCCGCATAGTCGGCAATACTGACACGTATTCAATAGACACGTACAATGGTACGTACAGACAATATTCTGTATCTCATTATCAGCTTTGACATCCTTTAAATAGTTAGGATCTACAGGAATCGACACATTATCTCTTAATGTCTTAGATAAATTCGAAACTGAATCCTCCGAATTTACTTTAATGCCACGAATTGATAATTCATAAATGATGTCAGCTTTCAAAAGAAACTCTAAGGGAACTTTAACTCTGCTAGTCATGACCAGGGCTAGGATTTATATGTACTAAAAATGTCAAAATATGTACATATATATGTACTTAAAAATGTCAAAATATGTACATATATATGTACTAAAAATGTCAAAATACGTACATATATATGCAAATATATTTTGTAAAATATGGAGATCAAAACAAATTTAACCACTAGGCACTACATTTTGTTACTTTTAGAACCTATAAAAATGCATTACAAATACTGGATTCATAAATTAAATTATTCAATTTTTTTTTCAGATCACTTACTTTATTTGTATTCATTCATTGATTATTTCTGCTACCATAACAGTATGCCACAATATGTTGTTTTAAATTTTCAAAAGTGATTTGTATTGGCTGAAGCTTCGGTCTACTGCACATGAAGTGATTGGCGCGTGTTTAAAATCCACTGATTCTAGTTTTACATTTGACGAGCTACTTAAGATTGCACTGATTTTACACATTTCTTCAAAGCCTGGATTTCTTGAAAACACATTGTCCACTTTACATTTGATAAGATCGGCTAAATGTCCACGTATACATTTGAGTTCATGAATCATGTTTTTCACAATGTCAATATTTCCAGGTAATGTCAGATTATTATTTTGTAGTTTTTTAATTATTTTTGTTATATTACAAAAATTTGATTCAATGTAGCACAAATCATTTTTCACACATTAATTTCTGTACATAACTGTAAACTTATCCTGTGCAGCCATATTTTCTGTCACTGAAAACGACAATTTTATATAGCTTTACTCTTAAGAATGAAATATGTACGAATATTGCATTAAAATCACTAAATATGGACAAATATTTATTTTACATATAAATATGTGCTATTGTCAGAAATATGGAAAAATATGTAAAGTAAATTTGTTTAATTTGAATAGAGGACAACATAATAGATGGAGATAAGTGAAAAAAATGTGTCTATATGTGAAATTAAGAAATATGTAATTACATATAAATCCTAGCCCTGGTCATGACTGAAAATTATTTAAATGACAAAAGAGCAGAAAAAAATCTTTCCAGTTAGGTTAGAAGAGAAAAGATGCCAAAAAGTGTCCGTGTTAGGTTTGAATAATACCGTGAACTGAATATTTCCAGAATTCAAAGCTAAGTAATAATAGTAATTAAGCATAAAAATTAATCCTTGCCAATCGGAGTTTTGATTAAGTATCCCCAAGTAAGAAAAATTTGGTAATAAGTTTTAAGACTTATGTGAAACTTAAAACGCAGAGCTACTAATAATAATACCAAATCAAGATGAAGATCCAGCCTACACTTAGGAACCAGACCACAATTGAAAGTGATAATAGCTAAATTTGTAAAAAAGAATAAATTTTGAAAAAGCATACGGATTTCCCAAACTTTTACTAAAGAGCAGCAGAGCGCAAAATTTAGAAAAATGGGAGTCAAGAACCTAACCACGCTCTGCGGTAACACTTATTTGTGCCCCCTACGGGTTAGCACGAGTTTTACGTACGGTTTAGCAATGTAGATTGGTTCCGACCATTTTTGATTAAATCAGTTAACACCTGCTGAACTCTTGACTCTGGGTCCCATTATCCCAATATACAAGATCTGAAAACTGACTTTGAATCATCTAGGAAAGAGACTGGATAACTAATATTAATAACAAGTTTATTCAGTTTAAATCACAGCCAACAAAGATCCAAGTTGTATAACTCTTGAAATTGAGTAAAATCTATGTACAGTGTAATAAATAGTAATTTAAAATCCATATATGTGAACAGTGATTATGTAAGGGCTTTCAATTAATATTCAGGGCCAAGAAATTCTAGAATATTTATTTGGGTATAGGCCTAGGAAAATTTTTAAATGGAAAGTAATTGTCGAAGTTTTATATATTTGAAATAAGAATCACTCTATATTCATGAAGCAAGCTTGAATGCTATATTTATCCAGAAATTCTATAGTTTTCTTACAACATAATCTTGAATCACTATTTTAATTCTGATGTTCGTTAATCTTCTTATAATAAAACTTTAGATGCAAAAGGTCACAGTTCCATAACAGTCTAGTACCAATTCGGATCTAGATATAACTTTCTATATAACTGTCTATTTTAAATATGACAGATGCTAAATTTATTTAGAACAAACTTTGCTTTTCATGTTACTTCATTCTCTCGGAGAAAACAGAATCTGAGAAACATGCAATTCCTATTGCAATATGTTAATTGAAATTTAAATCACTCTGTATTCTACATAACCTGCACAATTGCTTCGCAATTTCCTATAGCCTGAATCCCTTCAAACATCTTATACGCTGACCTGAAACCTATCTGAAACTTAAGTTATCTGTAAGGTGCTGGCTTTGACTCGAAATACTTTAAACATTAATTCTGAAAATAATTTAGAAAAGCTTGAACTAGCGAAGAACTGGAGAGCATGATTATACGGACGGACTGACTAGAAGGAATTTGAGATGCATGACTGAATTCTGTATGACTATTTGTGGACGTGAATTTCAACATGCCAGAACAACGAACCCGAAAAAGACTGCATAATTAAGAAATACTGTAAACTACATGCTTTACGGAATTTGGAAGATCGAAAACGGTGAGATGTCAATTTATCAAAAGAATTTAGACTGTGAATAGCAAATATATATAGAACAATCTCACCAAGCAGAAGAGAAGTTTTCTTTCCTCGTCTGCGGACACGCCCACCAAATCACTATACTTTATTTCACTACATGATTACTCCAGCGACGTCGGCTCCCAACTACTGATCTCGGAAGCTGCTCTCCAGTACCCCGCGGCGCGTACCGCGTTCAAGAATTAACCCGAGTAAACAATGGTTACTCGGACGGACAAAACATTTTACTTAAAGTTTTTAGTGTTCCAGAAAGACACTGGGAGCGCTGTTTATACATCTTTGAGCCGCATTCACGGCTCAACAGGCAAGAGAGAATTACTTTGCCAATGCAAAAATGTAAATAGGAGATTGTAACTTTACAAAACGTTCTGGACTTCAAATTCTTATATGACGTTACAATCTTAACAGCAATACGTTGCTATCCTCTTTACGAAGTGTCGAGTTGCTTGCGGACTGCTATCTAATTATTTGATTAGTCGGCAAGCTAATGAGTTTTAATAACTTACCAGTAAAAAATCAAAAGTTGTAGATGTTAATAACAAAAAACAAAATGTACAGATGTAATCAGAACCATTAAATCTACTTTGGAGAAAACTGTGGAAAATGTTTTAAACAAACGGGTGGAAAGAGTCACATCGTGGAAGTTGACTAAATCGGATGTAAAATTTCGTTTTTAAACGATTTTTCGTTTCCCTTCTATGCTGTTCACAAACGAAGAGACAAACCTGAAATATCAAAACATGCATGGGCGTACGGTGAAATTTTGTTTGGGAGAGGTTCAATGTATTGTTGTCGACCCAGCTCCATGCCCCTGTGCACAATATAACTTACCACTTGCTGTGGTGAGTAAACTGTTTCATTGTGATTATTAGTAGCCTACACTACAAAATATAATAGTAATATAAGCGTACGAAAAATATTGCTACATTTACAGCACAGTTTTTGAAACTCTTGTTCTTGATGCTTCTTTCCATTTCTTGTTTTATATATTATAAAAACTTTCTTCTGACAATTAATCATAATAATAATGTACGAAGTAATGCATACTATAAGCTACCAATTATTATACTAAATCAGGTAATCTCAAGATCCAAGATGTGAACCATGAGTAGTTTTGCCAGCAGATTTATAAGTTCTAAGCAATTTTTTTTAACGATTATACAAGCAGGGTATCTGTTTGTCCATGATTTTTACAATTGTCATATTGTATTAGTCATATTTTATGCAACCGAACAGGTGTTGGAAGCACATAATGAACAACAAAATACCAAGTGGATTTGACTCTTAGTGTCTGTACTAAAGAATATGTGTTTTTCCACACTGTCTTCAAATTAAGAGTGTTGCTGGAAATGTGTTGAATTATTTTTGGCATTGTTCTGTTGACTTCAACAAGTTGGTTGTAGACATAGTATTTTTCTTTAACTACTCCTAGAAAAAGGTTTTTATGTGTTGAAATTGTGCAGGAATTATGCTGATATCGTGAAAGTTTCGTGAAAATCCGATAAAGCATATTTGAGTTATCTCGCGTATAGACACACGGAAGGACGGACGGACAGACATTTTCTCGTCTCCCACACTATCTCATAAAGTACCATTCTGGCACTTAACTAGAATATCTCGGAATCAGAGGAACTAGAGGAGAAAGTAGCGATAAATCTTATACGGTACCTATGACAAATATAATGCAGTCCGGGGAACAAGGTCAGTTTAATTCGATATATGCGCAGGTACTCTCTGGTGTACCTCAATGCTCTGTTGTAGGGCTGTTACTATCAGTGGCGGACGCAGGGGGGATAGGGGGATTACATCCCCCCCCCCCGAAATTTGAAAAAATGTACTCTAAGAGGCCAGTTTTATAAACTAATTATAGTTGATTAATTTTTTTTGTATTCTTTCTACCTATTCAAATCCCCCCCCCCAACAAAATTCTGCGTCCGCCACTGGTTACTATTGGTTTTACAGTACACATATAGGCTAAATGACATTGTACATGTAATACCCAAATAATGTAGTCTTAAGTCTTTAATAGGAATTTAGAAAAAAAGTGTACCTTTGACCTCCAGTATAATAATAATAATAATAATAATAATAATAATAATAATAATAATAATAATAATAATAATAAGAGGAAGGTGCGCTCGATTGAGCATTAGATTAATTCTTTACTGTATTCAGTGATCGACTTCGTCCTTTTTGCGCTCTTGAGTATGTGATACGTGTTACAACTTTCACAGCACAATGCGCACACGCACTCCAAGTTTGGTGTATGGAACCTCTTGTTGACACACAGCTTATGGTGGAATCCGTGAACTGATAGTCTGGTTATTACATGCTTCTGTTCTTGACACTCTTTGCCCCATGCCTTCTCTACCATGGCAGGTGAGCTGTAGAAGTCCGGTTGTATTTCCTCTCTTTTCCTATTTCGTTCCATCAAGAGCTCTTGATATGGACCTGTTGACGGTAGATGGTGCTGGATCCTAATGTCTTCTATGAAGTAGGTTTCTCTCATCATCTCGTATGCCAGTCGTGAGGGTGCAGTCTTCCAAATTCCTAGTTACCTTTTCGATCCTGATCAGTTCTCCGAATTTCAGCTTCTCCCATACAATCTGTATGCCATATGTGATGACCGGTGCTTAGTCCGAAATAGTGTGAATCACTGAACCACTCATAATACAGTATTAGACTGCAAGCAACTATTTATCAACCAGTTAAAAAGTTTTAATTTTTTCCCCCTTTAGGAGTCCTTTAGTCTCTACTACATACTCAGTTATGAGTTACATGTGTTTTTCGAAGTCTATACTGATCTTGGTGAACACCGTGTAGCAAAACTTCTAACGACTGTCCGTTCAAGTCTTTTCATTTTACACTAGCAATCACTGCATGCCAACACTGTTATCTTCATAAATCAAAAGCTGCAGCTTAACTGAAGGGTGAAACATGTTTTATTGCTTAAATGATAAAGTCAGATAATACCATCCCCTCAAACTGGTCATCATGTGGACAGGGAACAATACCAATACAAAACTAGCCTATACAGCTCCTTTAGAAACAAAACCCTTAAAAACTAAATTCTGAATGATGTACATTACATGGAAATAAAGCCGTAAAAAGGACAATGCGATAACATAAACAGAATCTTTGATCACAATATGCAGCATTTTTTCAATGTTTCAGATTAATCCGTACGGAATTTCATAAAAGTGATAACATTACCCCATTGATAACATTATCCGCGATTACATTAAGCGGCGTTCATGGTATATGTATATATATATACCATGGACGCCTTGTGCCAGCTTATATATATATATAAGAATATTATTCATGTACAATAAAAACTCAATTCCTACCAACTCTGTTGTACATAATTATGACGCAAGAATAATTAGTAATTACATTGTCAAAGGGCAGAACTAAAACTGTTTGAATCCAATCCTGATTACTTAGGAGCAAACCGATTTAATAAACTTCCATCTAGTCTAAGATATACCGAATTACCTGTTAAGCTTCAAACTAAAGTAATACCACTTTCGTTAAATAGAGCTTGTATCATGAATTTTTTGAGGACCTTTTCGATGACTTCAAATGGCAGTCTACATATTTTCTTGTTTGTTTTATAAATG
Source organism: Ectobius pallidus (assembly GCA_964059195.1). NCBI lineage: Eukaryota > Metazoa > Arthropoda > Insecta > Blattodea > Ectobiidae > Ectobius > Ectobius pallidus. The sequence goes on from CAXKWD010000366.1 coordinate 881,042, forward strand.
AACGTCTGAATGGTGTGTACCTGTGTTTTTTTTTTTAGAGTGAGGGAGCGAGAGATTATTACGACTTGACTACGTTCACGAAATAAATTATATACAGTGATGGGAAGTAATTGAGTAAAAGTAATCGGATTACAGTAACGATTCCTTTTTTGGTCCCATTTACTTGTAATCGTTACTTTTTAAAAAATGTAATTTTTACTGGTAATTTACTTCTGGAAATAAAATTGTAATCGTTACATTTTAGTAATCGAAAAGTATCGAATTGAGAATTTGGCAATGTTGCTTTTTTCTACCTGCTGGCAGTCGCTGCAGTGGTGGTGAACTTTGCGTTCTTTTTAAAGCGAACGTTACTTTTGAGTAATCGTTACATTTTAGTAATCGAAAAGTATCGAATTGAGAATTTGGCAATGTTGCTTTTTTCTACCTGCTGGCAGTCGCTGCAGTGGTGGTGAACTTTGCGTTCTTTTTAAAGCGAACGTAAAGCGCTTAAAGCTATGGTTTGTCTACGGCGTTCATCGCCAGCGATCACCGCCGGCGGTCATCGCTGCCTGTTGCTCTCCATGTAAATCAATGCACCCGGTTTGTCTACGACGATGAACGCCGGCGATGACCGCCGGGGTCGGCGGTGATCGCCGGCAGTTGCTTCTGAGGCAAATTCAGGGCGATGAACGCCGCAGATTATCATGCATACAGTAGGTCAAGAAAAGCAGAAGACAGCCATTTTGCACAAAGTACTGTCATTTTTCCCAAGTTGCAGATGAAATGTTATAGATTTCATGTCTAAACACATTGCCCTGTATGACATGAGCTTAAAGGACCATAAAGATAGCTACACAAACGAAAATGTGTGGCAAATGGTAGATAAATTGTTAGAAAACGCTGTTATCTGTAATTACAATTTATGTAACATACAGTAAAATTACCAGTTCATTTATTAGTAAAAATATTTCCGATATATTATTACCGGTTTTATTATTTTATTATTCACTGAACCATTTAACATTTAGTTCACCAAAAGTGAATTTTCTTTGTTCCTGTCAGCGTTTTATCTTGAGTGAGCGTTTATAGGCTATGCTGAGGTTATGAAAGCTAACAAATTTCCAAATTCCATGTCCCCCCACCACACCGAGCTGTTTGACAAGGCCAACTATAACTGTGGATAGCAACAGTATCATGGACGATGATCTCCCGTAAAGAAACCACCCGTACAACGATGATCGCTGACCCCGGCGGTGATCGCCGGCGATGAACGCTGTAGACAAACCATAGCTTTAAAGCAGTGACGCGACATTCGACATGGCAAGTCAGCATTTCTGCGGAAAAACGTGGCAACGCGACATCAGCTGAGATTAGCGGAAGTCGAAAGTATTTCGTGTTTTTTTTTTATTATTATTATTTCTTTTGTTTAATGGCGACCACAGTCAGAGCAATTTACGGGGAGCGATACTACATTTAATTAGATTTCTGTATGGTTTCTAATCATTTCAAGACGGGTTCAAGAAATTAAAATTAATTTTCTCAGCCTATAAAATTTATTTATATCCCTTTCTTTGAAAAGAAGGTCATGTGTTCCACATTATAAAACTAAGCTCAAACTAACCTCAACTTCAAAGTTAATTACCGAGCATTAGAGGCTCTGTTGAAAATAATGCTTCTGGCATTGAAAATTCATTTATGCTGTATGAGGACCATGAGTGATTTACAACAAGGTGACATTCACATATAATTCTGATAGTAGGATTCTTGATCCCGGTATTTGTCTTTTTCTAATTTGATCAAATCTAATCTATTGTGATACTGCGATATTACGCCGCGTGTTGCGGGGTTTCACAATATATTGTAAATGTCACTTTATGGGTTTTGCTACATTAACTGTCATGGCCTTCTTTTTAACCCCAGTGAAGCTGAAGCGATTTACAGATTCGGTTTAAAAAAGATCGAAAAATGCACCCTATATATTTTTTTTCTAAAAAATGTTTCACTTAAAATGTTTTCAGTAAGAACATTTCTTATTTAAGTATATTTTGAAATTTGCTTCTCATTTTCAATTGCTATAGGCTAACGTCGTCACAACTAATATCCAGGTTGGAGGTAATATTAACAAAACTTACTCATGTGTAGCCTATGGAAATATTGGTATTGATCTGTTTTGTTTGTTTGGTCATTAATAATTTTAGACTTTGTAACGTCCCAAGCAACTTTATTAGGTGAATGGCCCAATAGTTTCTGTCCTTTTGCCCCCCCCCCAAAAAAGAAAAAAAATTAGGTACCGGTACTGCCAATTTGTAAAGTAATTGTAATTTTACTGATTACTTTTTTGTGCCCCCCAAAAAAAGCAGGAATTTTTAGGTACTGCCATTTTGTAAAGTAATTGTAATTGTAATTGTAATTTTACTGATTACTTTTTCAAAAAGTAATTTGTAATTGTAATTAAGTAAAAATTTTCTCAAGTAATTGTAATTCAGCCCAATTACTATTTTTTTGTAATTTTCCCATCACTGATTATATATATATGTACTGTACTATGTTGAAAATCTGAGATAAGATAACTTTTTTGTATATCTCTCCTTTATCGCTCACGTTCCCCATCTGTATCAATATAATGATAATAAATTACATGATTCACACTTCCCGCATATTAAAGGAAACCTCTCCTTTGATCGTTGTACCTTCCCTATTGTAGAAATTTTTACGCGCCCCATGCTGCCCGGGCCTTACAGGACCGCGATCTGTCAGGGGACTGGGGAGAGAGTTTCTATGGATCACATACATACCTTTTTGACCAGACATGGACATTGAGAACCTCCCCGGATGAGTGATCACTCCAATGCCGGGGTCACTTCCGAAATGACACATAGGCCTACCAGTCGCGCACACACTCATTTTGAACAAGGTGCGGATGGATGAAGGTCATAATGAAAGCCAGATGAAGACCAGGGACCTAGAGGGCCTAAAAATGTCCAGATTTTCGTCTCACAGGTGAGAAAACCCCCCATTTAGGAAACTTGTGCCGACCGGGAATCGAATACGGTCCCGCGGCGTGAATAAAACCATCTCTTACGCCTTAGTGGTGCGAAATTCACCTTCAATAAATTCACACTGTGTCTATTAAAACCAAATTTGGCACATTGTTTCTTATAAAAAAATTCAAATTTGAAGTTCTAGGCTAATTTATATTTTAAAAAAGTATGTAATATGTAATACATATAATATGTGTATTATTTCAAATGCTTATTTTTGCAGTTCAGAAACTCGTCTTCTGTGCATAAATCTAAAAATGACAATTTATAAGACAATTATCCTGCTGGTTATACCTGGTATTATATGGATGTGAGACATGGTCGCTTACTCTTCGGGAAGAACATAATCTGAGAGTATTCGAAAACAGGGTGCTTATGAAAATATTTGTGTCTAAAAATGAAAATGGAGACTGGAGAAATCTGCATAACGACGAGCTTCATAACCTGTAATCGTCCCAGATATACCTGGTAGTAAGGGTAATTAAATCACGGGGATGAAATGGACTGGACATGTTGCGCGCATGGGGAGGAAAGACATCTAAAAAATATTGGTATAAAGAGAAAAGACCACTTGGAAGATCTAGACGTAGGTGGGACAAGATTAGGATCGATTTGAGGGAAGTAGAATTGGCGATCAATTTGACTCTGGATAGTAATGGAGGACCACCTCAAGACTGAGGAAAATGTTTTATTGAATAATAATAATTAAATGGTAGGTGAATGAGATTATGTGTGTCCGGACGGTGGACACATTGTGCAATCTTGAGCAAGAGCTAAACTATTAAACATTGAACATTGATACAAATAATAATTCAATATAAAATTAATACTAGCTTTAACAGTAGGACTTGACTTGACTCGTGAATAGTCATACGGGATACACACATCACACAATGAGTACACGTTCGAATAAGATTAACTTATTTAATTATCATACTGGAGAAGACAGAGGTGGAAAGGAGAGAATTCACATAAGGCGATCCGAGAGATTGCGAGAGAAGCAGCCTCCTGCAAACATCAATCAAGAAGAATTTCAAACAAACATTAACAGGAGGAAGGAACTTTGCCAATCCCTGGGCAGACAGGAAGTAACTGCTGCCCAGCAGAGGATGGACATTATAGGGGAGAGAGAAAAACTAGCCGGATTAATCAGACGGGTGGTAGATGGACAGGACAGTTTTAGAAGGGAAAAACAGAAATTGTAAAGCGTGAGTTATCAAGGAAGGGAGAGCGGAAACAAAGTTTGCCGAAGAACCTTTTCATAACCGAAATGACAAATACCGGCAAACTGAAAAAGAAGCTCTCCTAATCTTCTTTCAATTTTTAGTAGGTATGCGGTTTTAAATGTAAACGTAGTTGTAGTTGTACGAGGATCATTTCAGAAGTCACGGCAACTATTATTTATCACTTCAGTCTTTGATTGTGTAGAGGTTGTGGCAGTGACTTTTTTCACTGCCTCTGCATTATCAAACTCTCCGCGTGTCTCAGCGGTATTGGTATTCCCGTTGCTTGGTACTGAGCCTTGATTGCTGTGACTGGTATTTTTAACCTCGCATTCCAATGTCTTGCCTTCTATAGGTACATTATTTCTTGCAATATTCTAAGTTAAAATCTCTCCCATTTACAATTATTTTGTCGTGTTTTATGAAAGCTTTAACACCCTTCTCTTTTGCCTCGATGAGGTATTTCCGGAGTTCACTTATCGTTTTCCTTATTTCTGGGGAGTAGTCGTTTTCAATTCGCATTCCTGTGCCAGCTAAGTGCCTAAACTTCGAGAGAACTTCCATTTTCTTGCTAAAAGATGTGAATCTAACGACAATCGGTCGTCTATATCTTCTTTTACCGATCCTGATAAATGAGTCAATCCACCAGTCTATATTTTCCACCCATAGTGTATTGTACAATATATCCATGACGATGTTTATTGTTTCAATGTTTCTTTCGTTTCTCACTTCATTTACACCGAAAATAACTATATTGTTCCCTCTTTGCTGTTCTTCTAGTATCCTACACCTCTCATGCAACTTCTAGAAAACTTCTATAGTTCCTGCAGTGAACTTGTCCATATCTTCTTTCATTGAAACACAATATTCTGTAGTGTTTTTTTAAATGTCACTTGAGATTGTTTCAAACTTCTCCATGAAGGTAGTGAACATGGTTTTCAGTTCGTTAACATCGTTTCTCCCTTCTGTGATTACCCTGCTGTGTTTTTCGAGCTCCGCATGTAGTTTGTCTAATTTTGCATCACTTGATCCATGACCCGGGTTTAATTCCACATTTCCGATCACTAGTAGCACGAATATAATTATTCCTAGCAACAATTTCTTGCATTTATCACCTTCATCTTCACTTATACCTTTATTTATGTTCATTTTCCTATCACTCTAGTAGTGTGGTTTTGTCAGTGACGTCAGATGTGGGTTGAAAGGTGGGTTGGGAGGGGAAGGTGAGTTGGGAGACGCTGGAGGGGAAGGTGAGTTGGATGACGTCACGGCCTACGTAATGGTCACGTGATTCAAAATGGCGGGGATTTGAAAATTGTATATTAGAAATTCAAAATGGCAACGCTTCCGGTTTCTATTGCAAATGGCGGACCAAGCGCGCGATTCAAATTTGGAAATTCAAAATGGTGTTCAATTTAAAATTTCAATTGGTAGAATGCGGAGGATTTGAACATTCAAAATGGTGGAAAATTTGGAAATTGTATATTGGTAGAAGGCGGGGATTTGAAAATTGCAAATGGCAGGTATGGGAGATTTAAAATTGCAATTCAAGATGGCTGAATGCGCGCGATATGAAATTGGATATTACAATTGCAAATGGTAGAAGGCGGGGGATTTTAAAATTAGTTTATTTTTGGAATTCTGATGGTAATTTAAGGTGGGATGCTTACGTCATCAGAGGAATGGGAGGGGAATGCTTACGTCATCGGAGGAATGAGAGGAGAATGTTTACGTCAGAGGAGGAAATTCCCTAAAACAATTTTCACTATGGCTCTGAAGTCGACTCAGCCTCGGTCGGTGCGTAAAATTGTTAATCTCTTCGTGCTATTGTCTCAAACCCTCGGTCTGTATATGGAACACTTTATGTTATACGTCTTAATAAATACAACATTATTCATGTGTAATGGTCCTATGTTCGCGAATTTGGAAGTATTATTTGGCTTGTGAAACTAGACGCCTACGTCTGCACAATTCGTTCGCTCATCTATTTCTTACGATGTGATGTGTATGTAACGCTATAGTATTTCTTATCAACTGCTGACGTGTCATTCAACTAGTTGATCAGTATTCAGTGAGACTTGTCTCTTTAAATTTTAAAGGGATCATTCATTTACTCTTTGTGTAAAATAAAAATACAATGTTATACATGACCTTAGCGATGTTATGGATATTAATAATCCCATGCCCGGTCCTGGTAGTTCTTGTTCAAAATGTTGACTTGATGTATAGTAAAAAAATCATCTATGACAAGATTATGTACGGGTCATATTTCAATTGTTGGCACTTAAAAATTGTAGAATGTGAGATACTGTGTATTTTATTTTTGCAAGACCAACATTAATTTTTTTCTTACAAGTAAGCAGAATCATAGCCTTAACCGGAAGTGTTTCAGACATTCATCGAGAATAGTCTGTTAATGTCTGGTACACGACCGCGAGCCCCGCATCCTTTGTCTTAGTCACAAGCTATAGGGCAATTCTCTGGAAAGTGAAACCATGGGACCAAATTTTGAAATTGCAACAAATGTATTTCTTTTATTATGAATGGGAAGAACACATTAAATTATTGTGGAAATAAAAAAACATACTTAATACTTTACTATTATACAGTAGTAATAAATTTCTAAAGTTTGAAAGAACAAGAGGAGGGAAAAGTGCCAATTTATGCTCAATATTTAAACACGTTTAACAAAATAACTATTCACAGTATCTTTTTAACAATTACATATGATGAAACCACAAGGAAACTAAGTATTATCATAAACAGAAACATGTCAACAACCATGCACTAAACATTTTAATACTCCCTTTCCTGCATCTTCGTACTAGTGTCCCGTGCATCACAGAAAACATGAATTCTTTAATATTCTGAAGAAAAAAAAAACAACTGCAGGTATTGGCTTGAAAACTCTATCTGACTTATATTATTAGGTACCACTAATTTTCAGTCCAAACAAATCTAGATCTGTTTCTTCTGCACAACACAAAAGTTGTTTGTTTGTTTGTCCCGTGCATCACATGTCAGAATGTAAGATCTTGAAATATGTACTGTCCCCTTGAATGTGCTGGTATAGGGATTTGTCACTTTCATAAAGTGATTAGGTGAATATAGGATTCTTTTAGTTTTAACAGGCTACTTCCAAGCATTAATTTCCCCATCCTGTACCATTAAAGAGACCTAAAATTAATTGTTAACTCTTCTTAAAATTTCTGATGGATACTTCTTATCATACATCACTATAACCAAGTTTCCTGTGTTGTAGTTTCCTGCATTTTCCTTCAGGTTGATTTTGATTGGAATATGGTGATCTAACGATTGGGATGCACTGTAACTTAGGTCTGTGACCGTCGCAAGAATGTCGGAATTTTGTCCCAAAAGAGTTTGTGCCAATAAATCTAATGGCATGGGCCTGTAACATTTAAACACACATAAATGCCATGTAATGGCACATGGCATGGTAATTTACCAGTTACAGCTAGCTATTTTTAGATAAATTTAACACATGTATTAATGAATATTAAAAGAATTTCCCCAAGTTTAAATGTTAGCTTATTGCAGAAAACTTCTATAAAAATCACTGTATCCACTAAACCGAGCAAACAATAATGGAGGGAATATGTTTTGTCGTTAAAATGTGTGCTGGGAAGTGGAAAGAAAAAAAGTCACGTGCATCACAAAAGAAAAAAGCAATTAAAAAATCAACATAATGAAGTGAACATAGGCAATTACTGAGATAAGAAGAACATTCACTATAAGAAGTAAATCCATGAAAATAAATTCCCTGACCCTTCCCAATTCACAGAATATGCGGATCAAAGCAAGGAATGTGACTGAGAGTAGTTTTTCTGAGTCCCGTGCATCACAGAGAGTTTTATAAAGCTAGATTTTCTTTCTGGTACACATTACACAGCGACTGATCAGTAAGGTATCTAAACTGATTGGCAGCAGTTACCTTATATACTAATAAAATTAAAGTCAATTGAATGCCTGATGATGTCCCGTGCGTCACTCGGAGAATTGCCCTATATGGATATGGATTCCTTCAGTGAGTTATTTCTTATTTCATTAACATTAATATTTCATAAAAGATAATATTTATCACGTCAAAACATTTCTTATTGAAAAAATCCACAGGTTAGGTGAGGGATGGAATGAAAGAAAAATAATTGATGAAACAATATTTATTTATTCATATCATATCTTTAAAAAAATTACTGGGATTTCATCCACAGCGTAAGCACAATAACATTTTGCAGTGCACAGTTCATATTAGGTTCATTATGAAAAAGACATTTGGTTTCACAGTCTCTTAGTTCGTCAAGCTTTGGAACACCAAGATCGTCCATGTTTATAACAGGTTTCTGCAACAGTTTTTCAAAAAACCGAAACTTTTCCAGTCCTTCACAGTGAAGAACATTCATCGGTTTTAAAACACTTTCAAGAACAGGCTTCAAGTCATCGTATGGTAAGTATCCACTCTACCACGGAATTCCATGGATGTAGGATTCGATGTACCGCTGCGACTTCGCATATGGATTAATGTCTTTAGGCGGTCGGAGAACAATATATCCAAATCTGCCATCCACCGAAGACACTGCTACCGCTTTAGCTATGAATTGTTTCCACCTAGACTGATACCCCTGACAGTCGATTATAATCATGTTGGTGATAACGTTGGTTAAAGCAGTATACTCCACACTTCTATCGTGTAGGATTAAGCAACAAGCCTTTGCGTTTGCTGGTATATTGCTTGCTGCAGAAATTTCAATTCTGGTGGTGCAGGCTCCCGATTTTAGCTCCCCGTTCTTCTTGGTCCAGTCGATGACAAAGACTGGTGTATGCGTGATGAAATCGCTTCTTTTAAGTAGACGGTAAGAGGGTTTTTGCTAGCAGGACTCTTGAAATCTAGCATACATTTCATAAAGGATTCCATACGAACCATTTGTAGTTCCTATCCCGAAAGAGTGATAGGGGTACTTTTTATCGTTCAAGTATACAGATAAGTTCTGGATATCGCATAAATCAAACTTTGAACAGTCGGCTTCCTTTTTATTCCTAGCAGTTTGCAATCCTATGATAACCATCCTAGGTTTCTGCAACTATTGGATGTTTGAGGTAATGATGGATGTTCGTACAGTTGCCAGCTTCTAAAATCTATTGTCAACGATCAATCAGATCCCAACATATCCAGTAGTTTTAATCTTTCAATGACGGAGACCTTAATTATAGCCACCATCCACTCGATATCTGTGATGGTAATTTTACTAACTTCACCTTTAGTGACATTGATGGTGTTTTTCGATCTCATCAGAACCCGTTCCATCTTGCAATTCGAGAGTATTTTATCATAATCTTCAGCGATCCCAAATATGTGGCTCAGAGGAATGCACAAATTGTTTTTTTATTATTTTTTATTATAGTCTCCACTTCATCATCGGAGGGATGAATCCACCCAGCGTTTTCTAATCTTTCACTGTCCAGAACGGTGTAAGAACAAAGTGCTTTCAGTGATTCCAGGATTTCTGCAATTGGTAAAAGGCGGAGGATTTGAACATTCAAAATGGTGGAAAATTTTGAAATTGTATATTGGTAGATGGCGGGGATTTGAAAATGGCAGAAGGTGTGGGATATTTAAAATTGCAATTCTAGATGGCTGAATGCGCACGATATGAAATTGGATATTGCAATTGCAAATGGTAGAAGGCGGGGGATTTGAACATTTGTTTACTTTTGGAATTCGGATGGTAATTTAAGATGGTGGGATGGGAGGGATGCTTACGTCATCAGAGGAATGGGAGGGGAATGCTTACGTCATTGGAGGAATGAGGGGAATGCTTCCGTCAGAGGAGGAATGAGAGGGGAGGGAGGGATGCTTATGTTGTGTTATACTTTTTATTTGTACTATACCTTGAAACTGTTTGGGTAAGTGTCCCAGCCAACATGGGGAGAGAGATTTTGAAGTACATTCTCCAAATAAGCCATCTGGTCCCGGTGCTCTTTTGCTTTTAGTCCTCTGTATCGAGGACTTTACTTTGGTTGATGTGAAGAGGTTGCTAGGCCTCTTTATTCAGTGGTTACTAAAGTTCCAGTGTTTGGCATCTTACTATACCTTCAAATTCAGTCCCCAGATTTCATTAGATGCCCCTCAAATGAAAAAAATAAAATAAAATAAAGAAAAAAAATACAATAAAAATTGGAATGGGAGTCACTGTCTGAAAACTAATAATTCTACCAAAACACATTGTTTCACATTCCCTGATTGTGACATCCAGCATTCAAAGGACCTCCTCTTAACCTCATTAGGCTAATACTTTATTTGGGGAAAACAAGTTCATCGTGATTTTCTAAAAAATTTCTTTAATTAGCTATGCTTACACAAAAAGCTTTTATTTTGATCCAAAGTTTTGGCACATTAAAAATAACTTCATAAATTGCACAAAGAGTAGTTATAAGCTAACAAGGCACCTCTAACATAATGGTCCAGTTTGCGCAGAAGCAAATAGAATGGTATTTCGCCAGATTATGATCGGGTAAATTACACCTCAATAGACTATGTATACTTTCACAATCACAATTAATATTTTGATAGTAAAATTTTCAGAATTCATAGTGTAACTTAACGCAAATCCAAACAAGTTTAAAAGGGATTTTATTTGTAATACAAGACATTCGTTGTTAGCAATACCATACTGAACTAATTATATGTCAATGAATATGGTACCTACTTTGACAACAGAGTAGAAATTACACAACCACAAAATAACTGGAAAAAAAGAAACAGAGTTCTGTAAATTTGTTCAAAATAATGCTAATAAATAATAATAATAATAATAATAATAATAATAATAATAATAATAATACTTACTTACTCAATGGCAATAGAAAATTCCTAAGCAAGCTAAAGGAATATTATCTATTTTATGGAAAGCGAAGATTCATTGCCGCGCTTACCTATTCAACCCTATTCTGTGCTAACTCCATCCAATCATCCCCCACAAATCCTACTTCCCATAAATCCATTCTAAGATTGTCCTTCCACCTACGTCTAAGTCTTCCATGTGGTCTTTTCCCTTCGGGTCTTCCAGTCAACATGTCCAGCCCATTTCATCCTTCGCGACTGGATAAAAGTTGATTAACCATAATATATAAATATGCAAGTTTGATCAGCGAAGTCAGCCAGCACTAACCTAACCTCAACCAAGGAGACGTACACAAACCAACAATGAGTTAAAAATGCCATGCAGATTGTGAAATCATCACTGGCTCAGGAAAAGCCTACTTAGCTCTATGAAGTTCGCTGACCTTTATGAATTGGGGTCACCATCTAGCCTTATGGTATACAGGAATGAAACTTATTATTGGAAACCATAGGTTAGAAAATACAAGGTGGGGCAGAATGGACTCCCTAGTTTCGAAAATTCATTGGAGGCGCTCCAGAGCAGATAGAGGGGTGGGACAGGTGCCATTAGGTTGGAGTGACAATGCAGTTTTCAGTAGTCACCATGCGGTGGACAGGTGAGCAATGGGGCTTTGTTGTGGAGACCTTTTTTAAAAACAAATTTTTCGCTAATTTTTCCAGAATATCTTGCAGAATTCCGGTGATTACATCCTCAATTGCCTCTTTCAGAGCTTCCAGGGTTTGAGGTCGAACTTTATAAACTGCAGCTTTCAGGTAGCCCCATAGGAAAAAATCACAGGGGCTCAAATCCGGGGTGCAAGGGGGCCTTGGAACATCCCCTCATAAGGGAGATCAGGCGGCCGGGAAACATTTATTGCAAAACTTCGAGCGAATGACGGGCAATATGGGCCGTGGCTCGATCCTGTTGAAACCAAAAGTCTTCTAAGTCATATTCCCTGCCAAACTATTCCACTTTGGAGCGTAAAACGTTCTCTAACATGTCACAGTAGCACGCTAAATTCACAGTCACAGTTGAGCCATCTTCTTCAAAAAAATAAGGTCCAATTATGCCTATCGAGGACGTAGCACATCAAACTGTCACTTTAAGGCTGAGAAGTGGTCTTTGGTGCAATTCACGAGGGTTTTCAGTTGCCCAGTAACGAGAATTTTGCTTATTTATTGTACCGCTAAGGTGAAAATGCGCCACTACACTTTCCTCGTTTTTAAAAAAAGGTCTCCACAACAAAGCCCCGTTGCTCACCTGTCCACTGCATGGTGACTACTGAAAACTGCATTGTCAGACCAACCTAATGGCACCTGTCCCACCCCTCTATCTGCTCTGGAGCGCCTCCAGTGAATTTTCGAAACTAGGGAGCCCATTCTGCCCCACCTTGTAGAATGTATTATGTACAAGTCAGTCAGTGATTAGATAATTACCAATGTTTTATTGGGTTTTCATACTTTAACTATTTACAAAAAAGAAAGGCACCTTTGCTGGAAAATAATACATATTACTACAATAAAAAATCCTCTTCTTGGTTTTAAACTTAAACAAATTTGGTCATTTCTTGGCGATTTAGCCATGATCCATTTGCAAGGAAATGTAGATAATTATTTTTCTTCTCAAATAATGTCTATATAACATTAGTTTGCTTAACAAAATTAATCACAATGTAATAGTAAATGAAAATTTCTTGAGTTTTTTACAAATTTACAGAACAATAGCATTTTAGATGTTACAATATTCATGCAGAAAGGGTATCCAGTTAATACAAGGAAGGTGACTTGGCAACTTATCTTTTTTGTCCGGATTTCATGGAGTTCCTGCCTTGGCGACATCCATATGGTGTCCAGTAGTAGACTGGTCCTTATTCCTACAAAGGCCTTGGATGTACCCGGTTGAATGAGGATCCACATATCATGCTCACATCACCTATCTTGACTAGCAGGCCTTGCAATGCGTGAATATTGTCTTTCAGATTATTCCAACGAGCAGTTGAACAGAAGATACAAGTGTAAATCTCTTCTTTTTCGCAGACCACATGAAATAAGTTCTACTTCTTCCAAATGATAAACATAAACTGCACTTAAGAATTATCATGCAAGAAGTATAAGATTGATTTCTCTGCGAAGCACTATACTTGCAGGGTTCAGTTCAGGATGATATTCTAGGTAAATCACAATGTAACTTCACGATTGATTCGAACACCTTGTATAGAACGATGGCCGAACTTTCTAGAAGAGATAGATGACGTCATTCTCGAATAAAGTACATCAAATAGCAGAAGAAAGGATATAAGAATTCACTTTCTCTTTTATTGAGATACCCAGACACTAACTTATTATCGAGTTGATTTACTGTTCGTGATGATAATCTGGGCAGAAATTGTCATAGACAAATATTACCACGTAATAAAATTTGCAACGAGGCAGTTGGAATTGCACATTTCTGACTTGATATTTAAAGTTCAATCTTGTTACGTGTATCACAGTTTTGGGAATTTCACACTAATACGTACTCACTTTATAGCAGAATCAATCTTGCAGTGGAACTTAGTGTTTAAAGAGTACAGAAGTGCTAAGAAAACCTGAATTTGGCTCTTAGTGAAGAAATGGCGATGGCTTCATTCTTACACGGCGGTGTATTTTGTCACAATAAGAATACTTGATAGCAATTGCTTCTTAATTAGTTTTAAGAAACTTGTAGAACTGAAGACACATGAGCTTCGATGAAAGTTAAAGAACGCAGCCTGACAAAAACTTGGTAACGAATAGCCATCACATGATTAGACTAGCTCAGCTGGGCGATGCAGTACAAGTGAAGGGCAGCTACTGACTTGAAGTAGTCCCGCTTGCAAAGTATCCATCCGCGACTACGTACCACGTCACCAAGGAATGGTTGAGAAGGGTGGGGGGTAACATCAAGTCTTTTACAAAAACAAAGATACCCAATACAAACTGTCTATTTGGCTGACGTCAGATAAATGTAGAGAATAAAAAATAGAAATGCAAATAGTACAGAAAAGCAAATAGAACTGTTACTTAAAAGTCTAAATTACTATTCTTGAATTATTGCAAGAAGTGTGAACAGCGACTTAATTACCCTTACTAGGCTTATACCTGGTGATGCATACAGGTCCTTAAGCTCATCGTTATGCAATTTTCTCCAGTCCCCATTGTCATCCCTCTTGGGCCCAAATATTTTTCGAAGCACCCTATTTTCAAAAACTCTCAGACTATGTTCTTCCTGATCAGTTAGCAGCTATGTCTCACATCCATATAATACAACAGGCAGGATAATAGTCTTATAAATCTTAATTTTTAGATTTCTGAACAGAAGACGAGACGATAAGAGTTTCTGAACTGCATAAAAACAAGCATTTCCTGATTTGATTCTACACCTAACTTCTGCCTTAATATTATTTGTATCTGTAATTATTGTTCCCAGATATTTGAATTCCTCCACTTGTTCAAACGATTTACCAACTATTCTAATATTTTGTGGCGCATTATTTTGACGTTCCATGACTATATACTTAGTTTGTTCTGTATTAATCTCCAATCCAACATTCCTGCAGGCATCGAAAAGACTTTCTGCATTTCTCTCGATTGTGTTTACATCATCGCCCAATAAGCAAACATCATCTGCACAAGCTAAAATCGGGTGACTACCATTTAATTCTAGGCCTATGTTGTTTTCCTTAACTTTCCAAATGGCGTATTCCAAAGCGAAATTAAAAAGTAAAGGTGATAGTGCATCTCCTTGCTTCAAGCTGCTTCTAATGGCAAACCTATCTGATATAAATTTCCCTACCCTGACTCTGCTATAGGTTTCATTTAGACACATTTTGATCAGCCTAACTAACTTTTTTGGTATCCCAAACTCAATGAGGATATTGTACAGTTTTTCTCGCATAACTGAATCATATGCTTTTTTAAAATCTACGTATAGCTGGTGAACAGGCTTATTATATTCCCACTTTTTCTCCAAGATTTGGCAAATACAAAATATATGATCAATGGTTGATCTATTTCGCCTAAATCCACATTGGTGATCTCCTATGATTTTGTCTGCATATGGGGTTTACCTTGACAGCAATATATTAGATAAAATTTTTGATAAGGGAGAAATTCCTCAATAGTTATTACCAGGGCCCGGATTCTAATGACATGTCATCTTTTTATTGATGCTGCATAGACATTGCTAACTTGTAGATAAATCCTAATCATGGCCTCTAGATTATAGAAATACATTTTTATTAGGTCATTTTTTGTCATTTTATGCAATTTTATATTTTTAGGGCATTTATTTCAATTTTAGGTAAGTATTTTGTCATTTTCGGGCAATTTGCTTCCTTAATTAGTCATTTTCTGGTCATTTGCTTCCTTATTTAGTCATTTTCATGTATTTACATGGAGTGTATTAACTTTTTTTTTCGTCGCTAGCGGTGCTGTCTTTGAAGTTTTGTTTGTTTAATGCAAGAAGGAAAAATTCGGCGTTAAGTGTTGTCATGTCTCAGTCGGAAATGAGAATCGAAGAAACGCCAAAATTTTGTATCATATTACTATTGTTTAGATTGACTTGGCACCAGAGTCTGCCACCTGCCTGGATTTGAGAGTGCAAACTACTGTTTACCCTCAATAAACAACAATATAATCCGGCAGACCACAAAAGGAAATGCCGAATTTTGACTCACCAGTGCCTCAGTGCTAGTATAAATTTCCGTGAGAGAAGAACATTCACAACATTACAGTTATTTACAGTTTTTCTAATTATGTACAAACTATTCTATAACTGTGTGAGTACAATAATATTTTTTTTATAAATAAAATATCAGTTTTTAGGTCATTTTTTATAATTATTAAGTCATTTTCTTTAAAATTTAGGGTCATTTTATAGGTCATTTTTCAAACAATTTTAGGTCATCAGAATCCGGGCCCTGGTTATTAGAATTAGTGTAAGCTCGTACAGCTTAGAGCCTATTTTTTATACTTTTATAGCAATTACTAGTAATGAAGTATTAATACAAATCACTAGATGGCACTGATGCCAATTACCAGTAGACAGAATTCTTGGCACTCTTGTACCTATTTATTTACATTTAGTAAAAGAAAATATTTACTACATTCTGTATTGTAATAATCTAGGGAATAATTCTGCATATTTATTCCTGTTACTATTAGCTATTATCATTAGATAATATAATTAATGTCAATTAGCAACAGAAAGCTGCATTGCCGACATCGAACTGATATCGATAAGTCGAGTGCCAGCTCATTAACATTTACTTGGCGCTACAGCCAGAATACACTAGCTTACTCATATGCGTCATATCGATTAGTGCAATCGATTATAGAAGCAGCTTTATGAATAGATCGATTATTCACCGCATTAAAAATATTAAATTTCTCTGTAATTATACATTACAATTATAATGCAAATGCTCACATACCAATTTTTTATGTTACAGAATAATTACAGCATGTCATTCTCTTTAAATGTACCCTAATTACGGATGGAAGCTACTGGATACTTCTATAAAAGCCTTCCATAGGATTCTAGAACTTGACTCTTTGTAAGATGATTATGTGAACGCATTTTGGCCGTTAGACTTTCACTCACTCTCTCACCGATCGTCGCTTCGTAAGGGCACAGCCCAATTTAGCAACAGACCACAAGTCTGAATATATAATAGTACAGTTTCTACACGACTCAGCATGGAAACAGCGTTATCAGCCACGACTTAATCTACCAGGAGGTGGATATTTGGACATCACTAGAACTTCAGGGAGCGTAGCTTGCAGCCATGGAAGGACTCGCTACTGGCCACAGTTCAGGATGATCCACAGCAACACAGAACTTCAGCTTCAATAACTGTACATCCCTTAACTTCAGTCCGGCTAAATGCAGTCACATTCTCATCAGATGTAATCACAAACAAAGTTAAGTAATTCAAATCCTAATACTGTATCATTACACAAAAGCCAAATAAGGCTTAGCATCTTTGTGTTATTTAAAGTAAAAGACTGTTTGTATAATGCTAGGGAGTTTTGGCATCCATGCAGCTCCTCTTTTCACTACGTGCAAGCCAAAGATGCTGCCGTATTAAATCCTGAACAATTTATTAAAGACTGAAGATATGGTCTAACATTCTTGCTTGTAATAAAGTAGTAATTCAGTGTTTATCACGTTAAGAAGTTTTGGCAAATATTTGCAGCTTCTCTTTTCCTACTTGCAGATAAAGTATACTGCAGTAGTATTCTGAGCCAATACAGCTCAATTATTATATTGTAACTATTTGAACAAAAAATAAAGTTACTTGAATTGTTGTTGTGGAAACAAACCATATTATATTATAATAATAAATCAACCTGGCAACTTTCCTGAAATCTACTTAGCAAAGATAGCAGATCATAATAAAACATTGGTTATTGCCAATTACAGCTAAGAATAAGAAGAATAAAGCAACAATTCTCTCTATCCATTATTCCTGCTTCCTTCAACATTCCTGCAATTCTAAACTTAAATATTTTCTGGATTATAATCCAGTGGTCCTCCGAAAATCCTATTGCAAATTCTGTTAGGGACACCAGCCTACTTTCTAGTCCTGGGCCTGGATCCCTACATTTCTGGTCCTTGCCGATCCGGATTCTACCCACGCCGTGGAAGTACATTTCATCCACTCCTCAGACCAGAAACCTACATTTCTGGTCCTCAACGAGCCTGGATTCTATCCACACCTTGGATAATCACTTTGTCCACTCCTCATACCTACAGTGTATATTGATTGTAAAATATAACTTGTATTTGTACAATTCTAATACTCTATTGTATTTTCAGCCTATGTTAACTGCATCACATACTAAGAGCAGTCATAGCAGGCCTAGTGGTAAGAAAAGGTGCAAGAATTCTGGTAGAGCAGTGCAAGGGACAACAGTCTTACTGGATAATCAGGTAAGTGACAGCCTTCCTTATAACACACTGTCATACACCACCCCTCACAATGCCAGACTCACAAGTACTTGCCACAGATGCCTCCAAGCTAAAAAACTACAAGCAGAAGAGGGCAGTCATCAAAGGAAAGTTAACTAGATTCTACCAATATGTTTTGTCAGTTCAAGTCGACCAAGACAATATTGAAGAAACTGCACACAGACTATCACAGGATGAATCATTATTAAGGGACTTTGAGGAAATACAGAGTAATATAGAAACATGTGACACAGACCCGGATTGGGAAGGAGAAAGACAAGCTTTCGAAGAAACATACTACACAACTGTAGGCATGGCTCGTAAGAAAATTAGAGACTATAAAATACAAGCTAATGCTCGAACTAACTACACTTCTATGGTTCAATTACCACAGATAGATTTACCACACTTCAACGGCAGGCATTCAGATTGGCTACCATTTAGAGAACTGTTTATCTCACTTGTTCACAGCAACAATTCGCTTGATCCAGTTCAGAAGTTTCACTATTTGAGAATAGCGTTGCAAGGCCCAGCCAACAAACTCATTGACACACTACCATTAACTGCTAAAGGTTATGAAACCGCCTGGAACTTGCTAAATGGAAGGTTTCAGAACAACAAAATTATACTGCAACAGTTATTACAGTCTTTGATTGACTATAGCAAGATCCCTAAGGAATCACCCAGTCAATTAATGGACTTACTTGACCACTTTACCAGACAGGTTAGGTCAATAGAATCTATCACACCAGAGAACCTCAGATGGGACTACATGCTTACTCATCTTCTCACGTCTAAACTTGACCCTGCTACGCTCAAAGCATGGAGCCTAGAGGGCACAGTAGATCAGCTAAACACATTCAAAGAACTCTGTAACTTCCTACAGAGAAGGGGACAAGCTCTGGAGACACCAGACAGCTCCAGCAGGCCTAAAACTGTACACAATACACAGAACAAGCCTATCTACCACAGACAAGTGAGCCCACGTACCTTTGTTGCCCATGCAGCCAACAATTGTATACTGTGCACAGTGGCGGACGCAGAGGGGGGGATTGGGGGGATAGATCCCCCCCCGAAATTTGAAAAAAAAATGGCTATATATGCACTCTAAGTGACCAGTTTTATAAACTAAGTTAATTAATTTTTTAGTATTCTTTCTACTTATTCAAATCCCCCCCCGAAAAAAAATTCTGCGTCCGCCACTGACTGTGCAGGCAAGATCACCAGTTACACAAATGTGAAGACTTTCACAGTCTCAATAACACACAGAGATGGAACTTTGTAAACAATAATAGACTATGCAGTAATTGTCTCAGAGCAGGACATCACGTCAGAAACTGCACATCTACATCTTGTTATAAATGCCAACAACGCCATCACACACTGCTACACCAAGACAAGGTTCGCAGCAATGAATATAGGCAACATGCAACTGCACAATACACTAGTAGATTGCCTAACAGACAAAACGGAAACCAAAGCCACAGTGGTACTAGACAATCTCCAGCTACTACCAGCAGCAATGCTACAGGCACAGCATTTGCTAACAATGCTCAAATCACGCCCAAAACTCATACATTTCTTGCCACAGCAGAAATACTAGTCAAAGCTCAGAATGGCAGACTCATAAAAGCCAGAGCATTATTGGATTCAGGTGCCACGCACACATTTATAACTCAAGATTTGGCTGATAGGCTACAGTTACAAACCAAGCCTACCACCATAGCTGTGACCGGTGTAAACCTACACACCTCCAATATCTTGGAAATTGGACACATACAGATAAGTGACGCCCATGGCAATGGCTATAAAAGACAGCTACAGTGCCTCATCATTAACCAGATTGCCAAAGACATTCCCAGTGCACCTATAGATGTCACCAGCTTGAGAATTCCTAATGACATTGTGCTAGCAGACAACAGATTTCACATACCCGGTAGCATTGACATATTGCTAGGGGCAGATGTATTTTGGAACTTGTTAATGGGACACACTATACCCATCAACAAAACCAACAAACATAAAGCATTCATCAGAGAGACCAGACTAGGTTGGATTCTCTCAGGGCAAATACACTACACTCAGGGTAGAAGACAAGAACCACGTTGCCACTTAAGCATAACAGAACAAATCCACAAGAACATGCAGAAATTCTGGGAAATGGAAGAAATTATCCAACCAGTAAGATCTGAAGAAGACTCCACATGCGAGCAACATTTTCAAGAAACAGTACAGAGAGATAAAGATGGACGCTACACAATAACCTTACCATTCAAGAAGCCCACAGATAATCTTGGTGCCTCTAGAACTGGAGCTCTGAAACGTTTCTTCTCTAATGAAACCAGACTCCATAAGCAGCCTGCTATACTCCAACAGTACTCAGACTTCATGCAACAATATGAAGCCCTAGGTCATATGACCCAAGTGGAAGAAAGTTTCTACCAGGATGGCCCAGAAGCATATTATATTCCACACCAATTTGTCTTAAAGGAAGACTCAGAAACCACAAAACTCAGAGTAGTTTTTAACGCTTCATTCAAAACCTCAACAGGTACATCACTCAATGATATCCTATACACAGGACCCTGTGTACAACCTGATCTCTACACCATACTCTTGAAGTTCAGATGCCACCCATATGTTGTGAGTGCTGACATAGAGAAAATGTACAGAATGGTAATGGTACAGCCACAGCAAAGAGACTTCCAAAGAATCTTCTGGAGACATTCTAAATCCACTCCAGTGAAGATATATCAGCTCAACACTATCACATATGGACAAGCCTGTTCAGCTTTTGAAGCAACCAGAGTACTCAACCAGTTGGCAGAGGATGAGAGAAACAGATTTCCCACAGCATCCAAATTGCTATCTACTTGCTTTTATGTTGATAATCTCCTTGCATCATTTTCTACCGAGCAAGAAGCTATACTAGCAGCCACAGAAGTATCACAACTGTTACAGACAGGTGGATTTAACCTAACACAGTTTTGTTCCAACTCACAAGAAGTTTTGAGAACACTGCCACAAGAAAAGCTCTCTAAAGCTACACTTACTCATTTAGAAGAGCAGAATACAGTCAAAACATTAGGATTACACTGGAATCCATTACAAGACTTGCTACAGTACACAGTGAAGTCATTACCAGCAGCTACCACTAAGAGACAGATTCTATCTGCCATCTGTACTCTATATGACCCTCAGGGACTAATTGCCCCCATCATCTCTGCAGCTAAATGTATTATGCAACAGATTTGGCTGAATGACATAGGTTGGGACCAGCAAGCTCCTGTTGACATACAGAAGGCCTGGAATGAACTATATTCACAACTTCACTATGTAGAATTATACAGAATCCCAAGGAACACTCTAATACTCAATTTCAGTCATGTAGAACTGCACTTTTTCAGTGATGCCAGCCCACAGGCATATGGAGCAGCATGCTACATAAAATCTGAAGATGAAAGCCACAAAACACAAGTTCAACTACTGACAAGCAAATCTAGAGTGGCCCCACTTAAGCAGATTACTTTGCCCAGACTGGAGCTCTGTGCAGCTCAGTTGGCAGCCTGCTTATACCAAAAAGTAAGCTTATCTTTGCAGATCATGATATCAGCCAAGGTATATAAAGCTACTAAGGTAGCGCCATTTCACGCGGCGGGCTGCTTCATCAGCGTGTGACGTCATCCACGAGGGAACGATCGAGCATATGGCTGCTATTACATAGCAGTTGCATAGTCAGTACGTCAGTACGCTTCAGCCCTTAGGTATACAGAAATATTCTCATGAAAGAAGTTGTAGGGAAATAAATTCACTTTAAAATGAGTTGTCATTTGTTATTTAGTCTTGAAATGTTCAAAAGTTATAACAATTTAAAGTTTCGGTCAAATTTCGAGATTTCGAAAGAAAACCGTACATCGCACTGTCTCTATATTTAGGGGTTATATCTTTGAATATAAGCTGTATATTGTGTATTTACATCATGAAACAAGTGAAGAAATATCACACAACAATTAAAGTTGAATTTATTAAAAATCCGATCACGGTACAAGCACAGTACATGTAATGGAAAATACATTAGATTCCAGGCAAGAAAGGAAAAATAGGCACACAAAAAATCATGTAGTTTTGAAATTTGGCAGAGATGTGGGGGAAAGTGTCCTAAACAACATAGTAAAAGTCCCCATGGATAGAGGGTGAGCGGGGGTGGGGGATGGGGGTACTTTTAAATGTCGTTTCTCTCAGTTTTCTCTAAATACACAAAAAACTATGGGTTCTACCAAAGAACAGTTTATGCAGAAAATTACCTACATAAAAGATCTGCATGATATTTTTTTGGGAATTAATAGTTCAGGAAATAGAAAGATATGAAGTATTCAAATATGACAGTTCTCGAAATTCTGTTTTACATACACCTATGTATTATATTTTTTAACGAAAAAGAAAGCAGACGATAATTAAATTAGCATGATGCCAAAAGCAAACTAGTTCTTAGGAAAATATACTTACTAATGGTTAATGTTATTACACATAAAACTAATTACCATTATAATAATAATAATAACAATAATAATAATTATTATTATTTTTATTATTATTGTTCTTGTTGTAATGCTTAGCCGTTTTATGTTTCGTTAAAAAAATAATCGGAATTTTGAAAGATGGTAAGGAATTAGATTTTGTAAGAATAGTAGGCCCACCTATTACTTTAAATAAATGTTGACTTGTCTATGTGGCTCCTGGGAATATTTGCACATCATATTTTGTTACTGTGCAACTCGGTGTGGTGGAAGATAACGGATGCCGAAAAGCTGGTATCAAATGCTCATCCTCAAACAGTATACCTTTAGAAAAAGATGAGCTTAAAATTGATGACGTCCAAGCAAAATAAGATGTTTAGGCACTCTTTAATCAATGTAGGCTATATATGTATAAATACTGAGTGTTCGGTAGATAGAAAAATATAACCCTAACTTATCACACGATGTACTAGGATTCCAGTATTGGAGACTGAAAAAAAATAGACAACTAAACATTTATTTAAAGTACTATGTAGGCCTGCTAGGTTTTATATTTTCTAAATATTACAATTTTTCCAAATTATATTTTAAACGAAAAATACAACAGCCAATAGGCCTGATTTATAATTCTTTTAACGTGCACTCATACCATGTGATTTTTATAAGCTTTATAACAATAATCATAATAATTAGTTTTATGTGTGATGTTTACCTTTATTACGAATATTATTCTAAGAACTGGTTTGCTTCATATCCTTCTATTTCCTGAACTATTCTAAGAAATATCATTCAGATCCATTTTATAAGAACTTTTATGTAGTTTAATATTGCGCATAAACAGTTTTTTTGCTAGATCCCATAGCTTTTTTTTCGTATTTAGGGAAAACTGGGGGGAAATATTTAAAAGTGCCTCCCACTCCCGCTCACCCCCTATCCATGGGACTTTTACTATGTTGTTTAGGACACTTTCCCCCACATCTCTGCCAAATTTCAAAACTACATAATTTTTGTGTGCCTATTTTTAGGTAGATTTCGAAGAAAAATCTACCTATTGCAATTGATACCATGTCATGATTTTCGAAAAATTCTTTCATATCTTTACGTTTCATGCTCCCCTAAGTACGAAACCACCGCCCGTTCAAAAAAAAAAAAAATTGTGATATTTATATATATAAATATATAAATATATATATATATATATATATATATATATATATATATATATATATATATATATATATTTATATTTATATCTTTACACGATAGTGGCCGTAATTTTGAAGATATTTGAACCAAATTTTAATATGTTATTTCTAGGCCCAATAGTTCGGACAAGTTCGTTAATGAGCAAAATTTCCCCAAGGGGGTGGTCGGGGGAGGGGGGTTGAAATTTTAAAACATTTTTATGTCGGCCCCTATGAAGTATAGAGGGAAACTTTGTTTGAATAAATTAAAGTACTCCCTATGGAGTTCACAGTGACACCAACGAATCGGGGGTTATGGGGGTACGAGTGGGGGTCGGGGTGGGGGGATGGAAATTCGAAATTTTTGAAACCACGTCTTGTGGGGTATCATTGAAAAGCTCTTGATGAGTACTCTACAAATCAATAACTAGTTTCTCGATAGCTCTCATTTAAGGCGAGATTTGAATGTTTGAAAAAGTGCTCTTTCCTCTTTTTTGCAATTATTATTGCGGGTTTGTCATGCCAAGGCTAAAGAAGAAGAGTGCTACGCAGCGACAGTAAATTAAACCGAAAGCACTTTGAAATCTACCTCAGCCTGTAGGCTTGCCTAAAGGGATTTTATTTTCTTTCTTGCATGGAATATAATGTATTTTCCATTACATGTACTGTGCTTGTAACGTGATCGGATTTTTAATAAATTCAACTTCAGTGGTTATGTAAGTTCCATGATGTAAGTACACAATATACAGCTTATATACAAAGATATAAACCCTAAATATAGAGAAAGTGCTATATATGGTTTTCTTTAGAAATCTTGAAATTTGGCCGAAATTTTAAATTGTTATAAGTTTTGAACATTTCAAGAAAAAATAACAAATGACAACTACTTTAAAGTGAATTTATTTCCCTACAACTTCTTTCATGAGAACATTGCTGTATACCTAAGGGCTGAAGCGCTAGAAGGCAAAGTGTGTCGAAAAGCGTGAGGCGAAAGAGCTGTTTTCGAAAATTTGTTATTTTCGCTGGCAGATAGCTCGAAACCTATTGGGAATAGAAAGAAATGTTTAGGATAAAACTTGTAGGAAATTTTATCAGCTTGATTTTTGTATATAGCAAAATGTTCTCTACGATGCGCCATTGTTTAGATATAAGCGAAAAACCTAAAAACATGACCTTCTGCGGGCCCCCCGCTCACCACCCACCTTCGGGGACTTTTAGTATGTTGTTCAGGACACTCCCTCCGACAACTCTGCAAAATTTCAAAACTACACGATTTTTTTTTCTATTTGGTGTTTTTCGACCTTTATTGTCTGGACTATTAAGAAGGCTCAAGATTCTGAATATGGGCGGGAATTTTAATGCAGTATAGACCTACACTGTATACATGATTTAGAGTGATGATGTGACGGTCAAACCAAAAGTAAAGGTGATAAATCAAGCCTAATATATATATAGTTATCTCTCATAATAGCTATAGCTATAGGTACTATTAATTCAAAATTACTTTTAAACACTATTGCAATCAAAGCAAACTAATAGGCCTACCTTTACTACAAAAAAACATGCTGTTCTACTGTTTTAAAATTTCAAAGTTTATTTCGGAGGGGAAAAGATAAAAAAAATTAACTTCCTGGATTTTTTCCATCGGTTATGGGCTAAAAGCTATAAGTTTGTCAAATTTCAAGATTCTAGCTCATCTGGAAGTGAGTATATATCAATGTTAATAAGTGGTTGATTAGACTGTCGTAGATGTGAAAGATGTTACGGTTATCTGGCCAGTTTTCCCATACTTATGTGGCAGCTAGAATCACCAATTGTTTTACACTTATGGCTGTTGTATGTGCCAATATTTTTGCCAAATTTTACGATTTTATCTATCCTATAAGTGGGTCAAAAATTACATCATGTGAGGAAAATATACAACATTTACTAAAAATATACAAATGGTGCAAAATATGTTGCACAAACTTTCTCGCATATATGAGTTAAAAGCTAGCACAGAAAAAAGTAAATTAGAAAACAAATTTTACTTAATAGGGCCTACATTTTTTTATAAACTAACATGTATCTAGAATGGAAAGCATCAAGGCCGATCTTTATGTACAATGCTTTTAACGTGAAATAATAATAAAAATAATAATAACAATAATAATCAATGGCGGAGTGTGGATATTTTGACTGGGTTTACACGTTAGTCAATAAATTTTGTTTGTCTAAGTAAATTATGCATTTGACAAAACTTATTACCTCCCCATAACGAAAGAACTCTATTTGAGCAAAGATACAAGAAAGCTAAAATATCCCAATTCATTAATAACCTAAAACAATAAATCATACTTGGAAACTTCTATGTGATTATGATTATCACCAGGGCCCGGATTCTAATGACATGTAATATTTTTATTGAAGCTGCATAGACATTGTCTACTTGTAGATAAATCTTAATCATGGCCTCTAGATTATAGAAATGCATTTTTACTAGCCATTTTTGTCATTTTATGAATTTTTGTATTTTTGGGGCATTTATTTCAATTTTAGGTCATCATTTTGTCATTTTCATGTCATTTCATTCATTATTTAGTAATTTTCATGCATTTACATTGGGTTTATTTACTTTCTTGTCGTCTTATTTTCCCATAGGGTAATATTTAAATAAATTACTTGGTTAGTATAATGCAACATTTTTTGTAGGATCTATTTTAAAACTATTTTCTTACGTTTCTTCTCAAATGCTCCAATGAAGAACAAAGAACAAAGTTTTTAGACCTACAACATCCTTTCTGCGTTTACAGTTTTTACCATTATGTACAACTTTGTGTGTACAATAATAATTTTTATAAATAAAATATCTGTTTTTAAGTCATTCTTTACAGTTATTAAATCATTTTCATTAATATTTAGGGTCTTTTATAGGTAATTTTTTCAAACAATTTTAGGTCATCAGAATCCGGGCCCTGATTATCACGCAGCCATAGCACAAGATATGAACTTTAAATATTTAAGGACCATATCAAATAGTGAGGAAACCGACTGGCGAATAATGCTATAAAAGAAACTAATAATACATAAAACTTTACACGGAAACTGTATAAAATGTACGTGCTACGGTTAATGTTTACAGCATTTCCCTCGCGGGCGACGTCATCATGCGCACCGAACGATATTAGGTAATTGCGCATGGCAAATGAGCACCCCTTGGATATCAGCAGTATATTTCTGGACTGACAGTCTCATAACTTTACAGTGGATCACACAGCCTCCACACAAATGGAACACTTTTGTAGCACACAGAGTAACCAAAATTCAAGCTGCTACAGAAAACTGCCAATGGAGATATGTGCCAACACAGCAGAATCCTGCAGATCTCATCACTAAACCTGTCTCACCTAATAAGCTACATAACCAAACTCTATGGTGGAATGGTCCAAAATTCCTAACACAAGATGAATGTTTTTGGCCTACCACTGACAAAGTATTTCAGACAGAAGAAATACCAGAAACTAAGAAAACAGCAAAAGCCTTTATGACTATAAGTACACACAATGAATACTTGCATAGATATTCTTCTTTCAGAAAGCTACTCCGGAATACAGCTTATATTCTGAGATTCAAGCACAACTGTCTACACAAGTCTGATAGATTTGTTGGCCCTATCAGCCTGCAAGAACTACATAAAGCTCACAATGCTATCATACATGCTACTCAGAAAGAAGCCTTCTCAGAAGACATGGCTCATATTAGAAAGAATAATTGTGTTTCTAGAAGCAGTTCACTATTGCCACTGCATCCATATTTGGATAAAGATAGCATACTTCGTGTAGGTGGAAGACTGCACCATACTGATTTAGACTACAATGCTAAACATCCAATTATATTACCTGCCAAGCACCACATAACAGACATCATTGTCAGAGACACACACTTAAAAATCTTACATGAAGGCCCTCAAGGCATACTGTACACATTAAGACAACAGTATTGGCCCATCCATGGAGTTCAAACTGTAAAATCAGCCTTAAAAGGATGTCTCACATGCTTTAGACACAGCCCTGTCAAAGCACAGCAAATCATGGGAACTTTGCCCCAAGCCAGAGTTACTCCCAACCGAGCTTTCAACACCACAGCCATAGATTTTGTAGGTCCTATCTCTTTAAAGGATCATGGGAGAGGCAAAACAGTATATAAAGCTTACATCTGTATGCACATATGTTTATGTACCAAAGCAGTACACATTGAATTGGTAACAGCAGCCACTTCAGCAGCATTCATTGCATCCTTGCAAAGATTCGTTTCTAGAAGGGGACTACCTTCCCACCTGTACCTGGATAATGGCAGA
Source organism: Ectobius pallidus (assembly GCA_964059195.1). Taxonomy (NCBI): domain Eukaryota; kingdom Metazoa; phylum Arthropoda; class Insecta; order Blattodea; family Ectobiidae; genus Ectobius; species Ectobius pallidus. Next base: position 909,193 of record CAXKWD010000366.1, read on the forward strand.
AACTTCATAGGAGCCTCACGAGAGCTGAGTGAACTCTATGAACAATTCCAGACGGAGCAAGCTAACACAGATATAATGAACTTTACAGCAAATCTAAACATACAATTCCATTTTCTGCCACCAAGAGCAAGCCACATGGCAGGACTTGTAGAAAGATCCAACCGCAGCATGAAAACTATTCTATACAAGGTGATGAAAGACACTATCTACAGCTATGAAGAAGCCAGCACACTTCTATGCAGAATAGAAGCCATCATCAACAGTAGACCACTGACACCGATGAGCAGCGACTCGCAAGACTACATGGCATTAACCCCTGGACACTTCCTCATTGGTGCTCCTTTGAATTCTATCCCTCACCCAGACTTACAGTCTATAAACCTATCCAGGCTGTCACGCTATCAATTGTTAGAGCAACAGTCACAATGCATTTGGGCCAGATGGGTCAAAGAGTATTTAAATACTTTGCAACAGAGACAGAAGTGGAACACAGAAACTCAAAATCTGAAAACTAATCAATTAGTTATATTAATGGTGGACAATGTTCCTCCTATGAATTGGCCACTGGCTAGGATTCTAGAAGTTCATCCTGGTCCAGATGGTAAAGTTAGAGTAGCAACAGTCAAAACTGCTAATTCTATTCTGAAAAGGCCTATATCTAAGCTGTGTCCACTGCCTGCTCAGTAAATTTTTCTATTTTCTTGGGCCCCCCCCCCCCCCCAGTATGTAAGCTCGTACAGCTTAGAGCCTATTTTTTATACTTTTATAGCAATTACTAGTAATGAAGTATTAATACAAATCACTAGATGGCACTGATGCCAATTACCAGTAGACAGAATTCTTGGCACTCTTGTACCTATTTATTTACATTTAGTAAAAGAAAATATTTACTACATTCTGTATTGTAATAATCTAGGGAATAATTCTGCATATTTATTCCTGTTACTTGCATATTTATTCCTTTGCAAAATATTGAAGAAAGAACCCTTCATATTTGACATCTAAACATGGATTCACAGTCATCTGTAGATACCAAATCTTGTCCGCATTGTGGAAAAGAGTTTAAATCTATAAATATACACATAAGTAAAGCCCATCCAGAAATATATCGCAAAAAATTAGTATCTAAATACGAAAAAAGGAATGGAAATTCACAACAAATCGGAAATTCCAATAATGAATCACAAGATACTAATGGTAGCAATGATTGTACTACAATTAATAGTAGCAAAGAGAGTATCACTAATAATGTGAATAACGATACTTTATCAGCAGATAATGAAAATGAAAAATGAAAATGACAAAGTAATCAAGCAATTTGAAAGTGCATTAGAAGAACTTGTAATAAATCCTAACCTTGAAGTACTTCAAGATGTATGTGTGGAGATTTCAGAGTTCTTATCTCATGCTATTCATTCACTTCCAGGACCAAAGCATCCTGCAGTTCATTATTATAAGATGAGAAAGAACAGGCAAGGCAATCACAGTAATTCATATTCCATAAGTAATAACCCAGCTAGGTTAACCAAAAGGAAAAGACAAGCCAATAGGCAAAAATACCAATATGAGGTTGCTCAATACTTGTATTATAATCAACGTCGGAAAGTTGTGAGACAAGTAATGAATAAACATAATTCTCCTCAGTGTAAAGTATCAACTTCCACAATTACTCAGTACTATCAAAAGCTATTTGGAGAAGCTAATAATTTGACTAACATGCAAGAGGTTGATCCAATTTCTGAAGAGGATATAGAAATAACTCTCGATGAAATTAATTCTGCTATGAAAAGAATAAAAGTTGACACTTCACCTGGCCCAGACAATGTTCTTATTAGGGCATTAAAAGAGCTGCATACAAACAAAATGTTGTGTTTAATAGCCAATGCAATGCTACGCCTTAAGAAATGCCCAGAGATATTTAAAAGGGCTAGGACGATTCTAATATTTAAAGGCGGTGATGCTGAGCAATTATCCAATTGGAGACCGATCTCAATTTTTTCGGTGATACGACGTGTAATTGAAAAAGCAATAGACTTGAGATTACGATCATATTTAGAATTTTCAGCACATCAAAGAGGATTTATCTCCCTTCCTGGTACTCACTTAAATACATCTATCATTAATGGTTGCCTTAAGGATGCCAAAATAAATAAGAAAGATTGTAGTGTAATATTCCTTGATATTACAAAGGCCTATGACAATGTGGGACACGATCATATTAAAAGGTGTTTAATGCATATTAGCATGCCAAATAACCTAAGAGAGTTAATTGCTGATCTAATTCAAGGAAATCACATTCAAATAGAATGTAATAAAAACAAAACGACGTGCATTGAACTAAGAAAAGGAGTTGCACAAGGATCGCCTATTTCTCCCGCATTATTTAACTTAGCCATAGATGATACCATTAAAAATTTAACAGATCATGAAATTGAGCAAAGCCACGGCTTCAAGATAAATCACTCTGCTAAAAATATATCAGCATTGGCATTTGCAGATGATATAGTTCTAGTTGCTAAGAATGAAACATCTGCCCAGTCACTACTGAATCTAGCAACAAGCCATTTGACTGAAATTGGATTCAGTCTTAATTCAACTAAATGTAAAATGATTAATATTAAAAATGGTAAACTTAGTCAAGATTCAACTGTTAAATTGGGAACTGCCAACCTAAATTGTTTAAAAAGTGATGAAACCGTAAAGTACCTAGGAGTTACATTTTATGATGAAATTGTTTTTGATCAGAATAAAATAATTAAAGATTTGGAAGATAATTTATCATATCTGTCAAATTCAAATCTTCTCAATCCAGACCAAAAAGCGAACATAATCAATCAGTATATTTGGCCATGTATTGTATACCCTATCCAAAGTACTCCATTAAATAAAATTCCAACCAAGTTCTTAGAAGATGTTGACAAACTCTTACGATCAACCATAAAAGAGATTATTAGCTTGCCAAATGATTGTCCAAATGACATGATTTATTCTCCGAGGAAATTCAGGGGATTGGGACTCGTTAATGCCGAATGGGAAGCTCACATTCAACAATTCAACATCGCTCAATGCCTTAGTAAAATATATGATGAACACCTTCCCTTTTGTAGAGATTTAGATAAAGAAAAGGAGGACATACTGTCACATTTCAGCATTAGGTGTGACGAAACAACACTAACCAAGACAGGCCGATGGTTAAGAAATGAAATGAGAAAAAGATCTTTTGAAAAATGGTGTGGACTCCCTCACAAAGGTAAAGGCGTTTCAGTCTATAGTGAAAATCCCAATACCAACACATGGATATCCAATAGAAAAGGTCTCTCTTGTTCACAGTGGACTAATGCAATCAAGATGTGTTGTAATATCTCTGCGGTGAGGTCTGTACCTGGAAGGAGTCAAACTACATCACTCTGCCGGCATACAGGTTGCAATAATCCAGAAACCTTGGGCCATGTATTGGGTAGTTGTAAAAAGGGTGAATTATTGAGAAATTCTCGCCACCACCGTGTCCGTTCAGCGATTGCCACAGCCCTTCGACGACAAAAAGACTGGGAAGTGTATGAAGAGGTGCATTGCATCGCGGAAGATGGCAGTAATCGAAGAGCCGACATAATAGCCATCAATAGAACTGTAAAACGAGGGTTAATTTTGGATCCTACAGTTCGCTTAGAAGAGGATAGAGAACAAGCTAAGCGTGTGAGTGCGGAAAAGGAGGCCATATACCAACCATGCATCCCTCACCTTAGTGAGAGCTATAACTTACCTGTCAATGCATGGGAGGTGAAGGGTCTGCTTTTCGGAGCACGCGGTGCAAGTTTCACCTTTGTTAATTCATTTCTTCAGTCTCTCAATATTTCTAAAGACACTGTTGTTAAAATATGTATTAGGGTTTTAGAAGATTCGCTATTTTTATTGCACAATCATTTATATGGTACTTAGAATTCTTATGTTCCGTTTCAATTCAGTTCATGTTACTATGTAATGTATGATTCTTTTTCTTTGTTTATTCTGGATCTGTATGGTCTCCTGGATTGCCAGGCAGATGACTTGAATAAAGTATTTCTCTCTCCATTAGATAATATAATTAATGTCAATTAGCAACAGAAAGCTGCATTGCCGACATCGAACTGATATCGATAAGTCGAGTGCCAGCTCATTAACATTTACTTGGCGCTACAGCCAGAATACACTAGCTTACTCATATGCGTCATATCGATTAGTGCAATCGATTATAGAAGCAGCTTTATGAATAGATCGATTATTCACCGCATTAAAAATATTAAATTTCTCTGTAATTATACATTACAATTATAATGCAAATGCTCACATACCAATTTTTTATGTTACAGAATAATTACAGCATGTCATTCTCTTTAAATGTACCCTAATTACGGATGGAAGCTACTGGATACTTCTATAAAAGCCTTCCATAGGATTCTAGAACTTGACTCTTTGTAAGATGATTATGTGAACGCATTTTGGCCGTTAGACTTTCACTCACTCTCTCACCGATCGTCGCTTCGTAAGGGCACAGCCCAATTTAGCAACAGACCACAAGTCTGAATATATAATAGTACAGTTTCTACACGACTCAGCATGGAAACAGCGTTATCAGCCACGACTTAATCTACCAGGAGGTGGATATTTGGATATCACTAGAACTTCAGGGAGCGTAGCTTGCAGCCATGGAAGGACTCGCTACTGGCCACAGTTCAGGATGATCCACAGCAACACAGAACTTCAGCTTCAATAACTGTACATCCCTTAACTTCAGTCCGGCTAAATGCAGTCACATTCTCATCAGATGTAATCACAAACAAAGTTAAGTAATTCAAATCCTAATACTGTATCATTACACAAAAGCCAAATAAGGCTTAGCATCTTTGTGTTATTTAAAGTAAAAGACTGTTTGTATAATGCTAGGGAGTTTTGGCATCCATGCAGCTCCTCTTTTCACTACGTGCAAGCCAAAGATGCTGCCGTATTAAATCCTGAACAATTTATTAAAGACTGAAGATATGGTCTAACATTCTTGCTTGTAATAAAGTAGTAATTCAGTGTTTATCACGTTAAGAAGTTTTGGCAAATATTTGCAGCTTCTCTTTTCCTACTTGCAGATAAAGTATACTGCAGTAGTATTCTGAGCCAATACAGCTCAATTATTATATTGTAACTATTTGAACAAAAAATAAAGTTACTTGAATTGTTGTTGTGGAAACAAACCATATTATATTATAATAATAAATCAACCTGGCAACTTTCCTGAAATCTACTTAGCAAAGATAGCAGATCATAATAAAACATTGGTTATTGCCAATTACAGCTAAGAATAAGAAGAATAAAGCAACAATTCTCTCTATCCATTATTCCTGCTTCCTTCAACATTCCTGCAATTCTAAACTTAAATATTTTCTGGATTATAATCCAGTGGTCCTCCGAAAATCCTATTGCAAATTCTGTTAGGGACACCAGCCTACTTTCTAGTCCTGGGCCTGGATCCCTACAATTAGAATTATTTATTTTCAACCAATTACAAGTCTGACTTGTGTAGTTGCCATCAAAGATAAACAAGGTACGTCAACATAAACATAATATACATATACAAGGTACAGTCGGTCAAATAAAAAACGTCGGGACTCGTATGCTGTTAAAATTAAAGTTTTGATGCATTAGTTCACAAGTTTCCTATAAAAAACACAAAATACAGGTCATTTTCGGAACATATGAGGCCATGCGGCAGGAGGGAAAATATGAACAAGGAGGGAAAAAATGAATAGCGCGGAAAGCGCAACACACGATATTCAACTTAATGCATTGTCATAATTCATTTTGCTTTGTGTCATCGCCACATACAAATGCTAACGTGAGAGAAAGTGTAGTTAGGGCTGTAATTGACCTGCATTTTTCGGTCTCTGAAGCAGCGAGAAGGTTCCATATTTATGAAAGAGCAGCCCAGAGGTGGGAACGTTACTATAGCCTAATGCGACCGGAAGTTTTCATAGCAAACGTTGATCTGGCCGGACGCGTATTTAGATGCTAAGATTGGTTGCAGAAGTTGAGCGTAAGTTATTGATTTTGCACTAGAAGTACCGGTGTTATAAAATAAAATCTTAAAAAATGCTCCTTGTATAAACATATTCCTCGCGAATCTATTAATTATTAATATTATAAAAATTTGCAACCAAGAATATGGCGGATTTGAGGCATATAGTCACAGCCTTCCATACATGTTTGTTTTGGAACAAAACTGACTAAATAATCAAGAAAATACATGTATAGACAAGAGGCGTGTGTGAACCTAACCTTAAGTCTTCCTGTACATGCGCATATGCTCGTTCGTGATACTTAATCAAATACCGCCCGACGTTTTTTATTTGACCGACTGTACATAAACAAACTCCATAATACATAAAAATAAAAAAGTTAAAAATACAACTTTGTACCTACTACCCACTCAAGTTACAGTTAAAAACTTATATCTACCTCTGATAGGCAGAGAAATTCCTCTAGCTTGTAAAAGGGATTTACAGCCAACCAATTATACACTTTGGTCTTAAACCTTTTCAGGTTAACATAGTGTGCTCCAATAGGTAATTTGTTAAACATTTTTAATCCAATATACCTGTAATATTCTTGTGACTTAGCAAGCCTAACCCTTGAAAGGTCAATATTATTCGTATATCTGGTATTATGTGGATGCCTGTCTCGTCTCAATGGGATATCAGTTAAGTTTACTTTAACATATTCGAGGCATTTAAATATGAATAAGTTGTAAATGGTGAGAATCTTTTCACTGATAAACAGTGGTTTACAATGAGCACAATAACTTGAGTTATGGGTAGTGATTATTCTTATGGCCTTCTTCTGTAAGAGTAAAATTCTAGGCAAGTCATGCCCACAACCCCAAATTAAGATTCTGTAACTGATAATGCTATTAAAGAATACATAATACGCCATCCGTAAATACTCTTTAGGAATATATATCTTTAGCTTCCGGAGTAAATATATTACTCTGGAAAGTCTACTATAAATCTTGTTTATCTGCGGACTCTAAGTAAGTTTCGGATCGAGTATAATTCCTAATAAGTTAATATTCACTCTCTCATGATTGTTTAAACTAAAAAGAATTGATTGAGTTTTGTCACCATTAAGTAAAAGACCATTACTTGCAAACCATTTCTTACACACTGACAGGCAATCTGTCATCTATTGATTAAGCGTGTCGATATTGTTCGGTGCATAGTTTCTGCGATGTTTAGAACACTATTATTATTAGTTAGCACTCCATTTTTACGCACATGAACGGGTATTTTCATTGATGTGTTGTTTTTGTTAAAGCTTATATAGTTCTCTCTGAATACCGCTAGGCGCTGGTAGGTTAGTTTCTTTGTTTATATTCTCTCTGTAAATTCTACTCTGCGTTTATCTTTCTCTATTGTCTAGTCCCAGGGGCGCACAGCTGTTGTTTTATGCGCATGCCCTCCCCCCTTCTTCTCTTATCTGACTTCTTCCTTATGGCTGTGGACTAGCCGTTCGTTCTAATTCTACGTCTGTCTTTTCCTGAGTTGGGTTGCTTGTGAACTTCGGAGCGAATCTTGTTTGTATGCAATACCACTGGAATGGTCTGAAATACAGGTGAGCGAGTTATTTTCATTTCATGTAATATATTTATCATATTAGTTCATTTATTTTATTTTTTATTGTTCATTGCTCATTTGCTTAACATGTTTTTTTTTTTTTTTTCTCTCGCTCGCCTGGCTTTCGCCAGACTATATTCTAGTGATATCGGTATGACTGTTTCGTATGAATGTTGTATGTTTCCGCCCAACTCCCTTCCTTTCTCTTATTCTTTTCTTTCTTCTGCCCTTCAGGCATCTTCTTTTTCATAAAAGTATTATTCAGTTTTGTTTCGTAAAGATCTAGATCTCTCTTGTACATATATATATATAAGCAGACATTTATTTTTTTTTACAAGCAGTTCAAGTTTAAATGTTAATAATTTTCAATATGTTTCTTTAAGAGTTTGTAATATAGTTTTTTTTTATTTCACACAAATTATTTCATAATAGAAAGTTTTGTTTATCAGAATAAGTGTATTCACATTGTAAATAAATTTTTGAGTAAGAAAGTTAAATCTTTTTCTAGCATCAAAGTAGAATTTATATACATTTATGTTCTTAACTAGTCACTTCCCATTCCCTAGTATTGCACTGTTGTCCTATCCTATGACATAACCTATATGGAATGGTACTCCGGTTGTGTCTTCGAGTGGGAAACCCCACTATTATCTACAGTGCGGGGACTAAAGCACCTGTGAATGTATCAAGCGACGACAACACAGGCAGCAATATTACTATTAGTACAAAAAAATGAGGAGTCATCTGCATACAGTAACAACTCACAGGGTGCTGTTATATTAACAGGAAGGTCATTTATTATTACCAGGAACAAAAACGGACCAAATATTGATCCCTGGGAACCACCGTTCTTCATAACCATCACTTCTGAATAAGTATTATTATAGAAAACTCGTTGAGTACGGTTCACTAAGTAATTCCGAACAAACTCATACTCCACTCCACTTATTCCATAGTAATCAAGCTTTTTAAGCAGGACGTCATGTGGTACAGAGTCAAAAGCCTTGGAAAGGTCACATATTGTAGTTAGAGTGCTGGCGTGATTATCAAAGCCAGACAGTACATTGCTAACAAGTTTGGTAACTGCATCAATTGTAGAGAGACCAGACCTAAAGCCAAATTGTGCTTTAGTAAATAAGCTGTTACCTTCAAAAAAGTTATTAAGCTGCAGAATTATCACCTTCTCTATAATTTTGGAGAATATCGGCACAATAGATATAGGGCGATAATTCCTGGGGGATTGATAGTCACCTTTTTTAAATATAGGCACCACTTTAGACTGTTTTAAAAGATCAGGAAAAACACCCGTTATTATACAGTGATTTATGCTCATAGTAAGTGGGTACAAGATATCAAGGAGCACATCCTTGATAAGGTCGAGACTGATGTCATAAATATCACGACATTTACTGTTTTTCAGGCTATTCACCACATTGTAAACTACCTCTTGAGTCACCGGCTGCATTTTAAAAGTTTGTCTGTTGACTGGCAGTTTTCCAACCAATCTAGTGGCTTCAGTAACCGAAGATGGGACCTGCATACATATGTCTTCAATTGAAGAGACAAAAGTACCAGTATCACTAAACTTTTGAGCTGGCAACCTATCCGTGGTGTTAATAAACTTCGCCTTATTACATTTACTAATCACTTCCCATGCCTTTTTACATTGATTATGTGCCCTCGCAATTGAATTGGCATAGAAATTTTGCTTCTCTGGTATTAGAGATTTCCTGTATATCGCTCTCGCTTCATAATATTTCCTCTTAGTATCATCAACCAGCAAGTTGTAACAAAGAGCCCATTGCCACAAATTATACCATTTCTCCATTTCCTTACACTTCACATGTAGCGCATCCGTGTTCCATTTAGATAAAATATCAGTATCGTTCTGCCTGATATTCCATCTTTTACTTAGACTATAAGGAAAACATTCACGCATTGTGTCAATGAAGATAGTTATAAATGTATTAAATGCATGTTGATTGCCCAGAAGAACTTGATTCCAATTAATATTGGAAATCGCAAGTTTAAAGTTATTTCTATTCCGGTTTCCGAAAATTCTAATTAGCTTAGGACTTGTTTCTACTGGCCTGGATTTTATAGTTTCTAAAGGCCCATAAGATGTTAACAGAGCATTATGGTCTGAAACCGGATGAGAGAGAACCACAGTACTAATATGTGATTTAGGTACATTGGTGAAAACATTATCAATACATGCACCTTGTCTTGTAGGCTTGAAATTTAAGCAGTGACAGTTTGACGATCGAAGAGTGTCCATAAATAATATAGGAAAACCCTCATCCAATCTGATATCGATATTAATGTCTCCACAGGCAATTATCGGAAGGCCATTTTGTGATAAATTAATAAGGAGTCTATCAATACCATCCATGAAAATCTCCAAGTCACTATTAGGCACTCTATATATAGAGACTATGATTACCTCCGCCATGGGCGTAAGATTCACTTTTACACAGACCACTTCAAGATCACTTTCAACACAAAATTTACTCATATCCAGGACTTGGTACGTGAGGTCCAATTTGATATAAATGGCCACACCCCCCCTCGTTTTATTCTTACGACAGAACATGTCAGCACATCTGTAACCATCAATAATGGCAAATTCTTTTGATGCCTCCACATACCAATGTTCACAGACACAAAATATACATACAGTGATACCTCGAGATACGAGTTTAATTCGTTCCGTAACCTTGCTCGTATGTCAATTTGCTCGTATCTCAAAGCAATTTTCCCCATTGAAATTAATTGAAATGTCATTAATCCGTTCCAGCCCCAAAAATGCTACCCCCAATTGTTTTTGTTACGTGTTTTTTAATAAGAAAAATGTATTTATAAATGACAAATAATGTATAAAAACAATACTGTACTGCCTCGCCAAGTCAGCTACTCGCACACCGTGCTCACTTTTTTTCTATGATTTCTAGAAAAACTTAGCAAAGATGCTTCGACAGCGAGGTAAACAAGCACACTGGGGGAATACGTGGGATAATGCGCGAGACGCACGAGGCACAGGCGCAGTAAACTGGTGGGCCGTGTGCAGCGTCACAGCTGGCTGTTCCTCGTATCTCAAATGTCGCTCGTATTTCAAAACAAAACTTCGCTCGTATCTCAAATAACTCGTATGTTAGGGCACTCGTATCTCGAGGTACCACTGTATATTGTTTTCATGAAGTAGTACTTCAATTACATTTATCTTGTCATGTAGAGACTGGGAATTAGCCGATAAAATATTGAAGTACGTATTTGGTGAATAGTGTATAGTAGTATCAGTACCCAGTTTCTGATTTAATTTTTTCTTAAAAAAACCTTCTCACCGTTAGAATTCTCATTTCTAGGTTGGTAATATTTCTTAACTAATGTTCCTTGTGGCCAATAGCTTTCACTTAATAGACTATCTGCGATATTTTCAGGTACTCCGATCTTAAAAGAGTTGTAAGTATTAAATTTGGTTTTTAACTTTTCACACTGCACTTTTCCATTTACGGATTCCTTTATGTAGTCAAATATATCTTCAATCGTGACCTCAGGTGAGAATCGCAACACAAAGATCCATGATAATTTGTCTACAGTTCTCAGTGAGTCGGTTGAATTCAATCTCTTTTTACCTATTATAACAGTTTTGAAGTCCTTTGCTTACTGGCATATGTAGGTTTGATGGAAGAATCATTCACTACAGTCAAATCCTCCACTACCCTAACCTCACTTACACTTACTTGTTCAGTATTTGCCATTATCTTTGGAGTAGCCTGAGTTGACATGCAATCACACTGTTTAGTTTTTAACAGATGAATCAGTAATTCTTGCTCATTTAGCCTTTTTTCCATTTGTTCATTTTGTTTACACACCAATACTGCTTCCTGTGTACACTGCTGTGCTTCCAACTTGTCTTTCGGAGAGGACGAGGGTTCCTTAGGATCTTGTTTGAAGATTCCACTATCTTTGTTATGGTTGAATATTTCGCTGAAATAATTCTTCCCTGTATCACTCACATCAGTAGATACACATCTTGTAACCAGGATATCAACAAGAATCTTCTTACTAAGTTTGTTAAGTTCATTTGCTAAGAGCTCACTTTCACTATGTATGATGTCGGGCGCCATCTTGGAAGAGAGCCCCATCTCCCTTTTTATGGATCGGTATAATAATAGATTCTTTCCATTCCTTCGGCAATTCCTCCTTTCTCCAAATCATAAGAATGACTCTATGGATCTCTGAGTTTAATCTATCCCCACCTGCCTTAATTAATTCTGCTGAAATTTGGTCAACCCCTGGAGACTTGTGTGTTTTTAGTTTACCTATAGCCGTTTCTACTTCTGTTAACGTTGGTTCAGCAACCAACGGTTCTACTGTGAATATTTCAGTTTCTACACTTTGGACATCTCCATGTACGTTTAATAACTGATTAAAGAAATTTTTCCACCTATTCAAATATTATTTGGAGCCGCGAGTATAGTACCATCATTGTCCTTAATTATGTTTATTCTAGGTTGAAAACCTTTCTTGAACTCATTTATTCCCTTGTAGAGATCCCTAACATTTTTGTCTTTACTATTTCCCTCTAATTCATTTACTTTGTCTTAGAGATAGGTTCTTTTATTTGTTCTATTCTAGAGGCTTCTCGTTTACCATTGTTGAGATTTTCGACCGTAGTGTCATTCGGATTCTGCAACCACTGTAGTTTTGCCTGCTTTCTTGCATTCACTAATTTCACGCACTCATCATCAAACCACGGTTTATTTCGTTTCAGTTCAAGCGGACCTAATTTTTCTTTTGCAGCTACCTTAATATTGTCTTTAATGCAGTCCCAGGTTTTATCGATATTCATATCATCCTTAGCTTCTTGTTCGGGAGTGTTTTCTAGGACTGCAAATCTATTTGAAATCTCGACTTGGTAAGCATTCCTACTTTGGTTTTCTCCTAGCTTTTTCAGATTGAATCTCTCTGCATCGAAATTTTGCCTAGTTCCTTTGTTTAATGAAAGTCTCTCTCGGACAACCGCAACTACCAGATAGTGATCCGAATCGCAGTCAGCATCCCTAAAAGTTTGAACGTCGATTATACTAGACTGCTGCCTTGCATTTATTAGCACATGGTCGATTTGGTTATGCGCATGGGCGTACGGTGAAATTTTGTTCGGGGGGGGGGGGGTTTCAATGTAAAGTTGTTTCAGTTCCATGTTCTTGTGCACATTGTAAGTTAATTCTCTTTCTTAAAAATAACTATACAGTTGTATTGTCATCATTAATACTCTATAATTAAAATAGAGCACAGTCTTTGATTCCATGTTTCATGAGGTATCTGCCCGTTTCTAGTCTAAATAAAAACTTTATTTGACAAATTATCATAGTACTTTATGATGTATAGGGCACATTTTTAAAGTAATCTGAAATCCATTGTTGGAGAGATTAATGCCGATTATTCCACGAGGATTTTGTGTTGTGTTCCTCAATACTAGGGCAAGGCATTTGATGATTTTGCATCTTTTTTATATGAAGGTTAAAAGATAGCTCGAATATATAAAAATGTGTATCAAGAACTAATTGATTAAATAACGGCAATTTGTTTTTGCATTATTTTGCATTTTTCGTCATTTTTGGCAATTTTTAGGTAATTTTCAGCATTTTAGGTCATTTTCGGCATTTTAGGTCATGTTTCAGTGGAGGCAGAGAGGAGCTTTTCCGTGTACAAATCGTTACTTTCAGACCACAGACAATCGTTTTTATTTGAAAATCTCTGCGAAGTGTTCATAGGTCATTTTAATTAAGGTTTATTATAAACACCACTGCAGTTTGTCTTGTAGCAATAAATGTTTTTTTCTTTCTTTTTAAATGGAACATATTTGCTAGGGGCAATTTGATGGGCTTGCCAATTCAGAAAGAATTTATTTTTCACTAAGGGTGTCCAAGTAATATAAATTGACTTACTTCTTTAGTAACAAAATAAGTGTTTTTATAATGTAAATTCATATATAACACACTGTCAAAAATTGTTTTTAGCAATTCATAAAAAAAAAACTAATTATAAGTAATAATAGTAAATTTATTGGTCTTTTTCTTATTTCGGGTCATTTTTTCACTATTTTATTGTCATAAATGCATTTTTATTTTCCACTTTTTCACTATTTTATGGTCATTAAATGCCTTGCCCTACTCATTACTGTTGACTTTACGAACTGATTCTGGTCCCCTTAGCCGTGGTAGCTAAGGCCTTGGAGCCGTGGAGTAGGAGGCTGTGGGTACGAGTCCCACCTCGGGCATGGGTGTTTGTGTGTAATAAGGAAAAAATGGAAAACAAAACGGCAAACAAGATAAATAATTCAGGAAAATTGGTCTATGGCTGGCTAAATTAATGAAAAAAACAGGTGGGTGTATTTGAGTGGTGTAAGTTGCAAGACGTGTCAATTATAATATATGATGGACAGGGAACTAATAACAGAGTGATTTCATTCTTAATCATGTTATAAGCTGGTTACAAACAATCTGATGCTTCACTGTGAATTGCCCGGTTACTATATAAATAGCCTATTAATCGATGATTTTAAAAACACACTATGGGCTAGAATCTACATGAGCTCTATATGCCGATCACTAGGACCTTTACTAAAAACAGGTAATATCGAGATCCAAGTCTGAACTATGAGTAGTGGTGACACTGGCAGATTTATAAGCAAATACTAAGTACAAAGTATATCAGTATCGACAAATTGCCGGTAGTTCGTAAATCCATTCCAGAATATAGGTTTTTATGTTTATTCAAATTTTTGCACGAATTAAGCTGAAATCAAATGAAATTACGATATCCAAACAATCACACCACGCCATTTTGAAATTAGAATCTTAAAAAAAATATATGATACATCTTCAATAATGCCTTGATACTGTATGTACAAAGTTGTAAAATATGTAACAACCGAAACAGTTTTTTAAAAAATTTTGTTACATGATGTTATAATTTTAAAAATATTGCAGGTATTTCGGGGGGGGTTTCAACCCCCTGAACCCCCCCCTACCGTACGCCCATGGTTATGCGTCTCTCTATCTGGCGAGGTCCATATGTATTTATGAATATCACGATGTGGGAATTTTGTACTCTTTACGATTAGATTTTTAGCGGTGGCAAAATTAACTAGTCTAACCCCATTGTCGTTGCTCTGCAAGTGGAGACTTTCGTTCCCAATCATGGGTTTGAAACTATACTCCCTTCCTACTTTTGCATTGAAATCTCCTAGCACAATTTTCATGTGATATGCCGGAAACTGATCAAATGTTCGTTCTATTTCCTCATAAAAACTGTCCTTGTCAACATCTTGTTTATTTTCTGTTGGTGCATGGACATTCATAACTATGATGTCACACCACCGATCCCTTAGAATAATATAAGAAAGTATATCATTAATAAACTCTACTTTCTTAAAGGCTGAATTAATTCTCCTATGTATGAAGAACCCGGTTCCTAATTGATGGTTATCATTCCCTTTCCCATAGAAAAAGGTATACGTGCTTGTCTGTATTGAACCTTCACCCTCCCATCTAACTTCCTGTACAGCTACTACATCTAACCTGTATATCTCTAATTCTGTAGTTACCGATTTAAATGCCCCAGGTCTGTATAAGCTCAAAACGTTCCACGTTCCCACTCTATAATTCCTACGATTTTTGGTCTACCTCAGTGTAGTCCCTACCTGGAGATCCGAACGAGGGACTATTTTACCTCTGGAAAATTTTACACTGATAGGATCCATAAATCAGGCAGCGTTACTTAACAATATTTTTTACTGGGAGAGGTTGTTAACCTCAGGCCAAACCCCCAAGCTGGAGGACCACCTCATGTCGTCTGTCCGCGACTGCTTATTCAATATATTCGTAGCTACCCTCCATATCTGGAGGCTGTATCCTCTATCCGCAACCTGAGGACACGCCATGCCGTGGTGACAGAACCCATCCCTTATATATATTATATGTATAGGTATATATATACCCATACACATACAAATACAGTATTTACCGCTTCCTTTCGTCAATCTTAAAATCTCAATAATACAAATCTAAACATGAGTGTGAGAGAACATTTGTGCAACATATTTTGCACCATTTATTTTCTATCCAATGCTAATACGTTGAAGAAATTATCTCGGTTCTGGTACAGTACTCTATTCGAGCCAGGCAAACTAAATATGAATTCAGTACCGGTAACAAGGGCTAGAGTAGAATCCTTTATAACCTTAAAAACAAGCTGCCTTTAACGCCTCCACTTTAACATCTACACGTCGTTCCAACTCACTGAAATGCAGTACAGATGACAGTTCCAATAGCTTGTTTTTAATTTTAAAATCCACTAACATCTTTCATGAAATAAATAAATATAAATAAAAAAAAATCTGATGTGAAAGTCACATAACTTCCTCTGCCCAAATAAAAGTGAGCAGCATTCACATATCCTTTTACAGAATCGTAAGACACAATTTTACGCTAATAATCCTATAAATACCTCTTCTTTCAATGATGCGACTAAAACCGAAGGCTATATAACAAACTTTAAAAAAAAGAACAAGTGACTGCAGACGTTTATTGATCTTTCCGCCGTAAAGAATAATTTTCGAAATTTATTGAATATTTCCCTCAGATACTTCTTTACTCTATACCTGGCCAACAATACATCTTTCTCACTTCACATTCTTATATAAAATAAGAGGCCGTGAAAGAGCGCGTATTCAGTTCTTCATCACGCATGACAAAATTTCTACAAACAGTGGGTGGCTTGTAACTACCCTCAGAGAATTTTTTCGAAAAAAAGTTTCAAATAAAAGTTTTAGCTCTCAGTAAAAGGAACACATGTGCAAATTTTAAAGAAAATCGTTAGAGCCGTTTTCGAGAAAATCGCGAAAAACGAAAATTTCTTTATGTAAAGTCCCCTTAAAAACAAGAGAAATTTGTCGCCAATCTTCGAATCACATCTTCAGAAGGTACCTGACCCAAATACGAAATTTTGTTTTCATACGATTCTCCGTTTTGGAGCTAGCCTGTTCACAAACTTCCACACAGACAGACACACACACAGACACACACACGGACACACACACAGACATGTTTCCAAAAATAGTATTTTTGGATTCAGGGGGCCTTGAAACGTGTATATATGCTAAAAACTCAACTTCGAATTTTAGGGTCGAAAACAATAATTCCTCTACCTATAGTACCTATGGTACGGGCAGAGGAAGTAATAAAAAAAGTACTATCTCTGGTTTCTTCTCAAGTAACATCAGGAATTATTAAACATTAAATTTTGGAAACCAGGACAATGTGCATCCCGAAGCGTTTCATGCGATACCTAGTTCCAAGTGAGGAATGGTAAATTAATGCTTTGTAATGATATCCAAACATATAAACTGAGGTGTGAGAATACAAGATGAAAAAGTGAGCATGCTAAGGTACGCAGACGATATTACGGTATTATCGGAAAGTAAAGAAGACCTAGAAAAGATGCTGGAAACTATGAGGCAGGTCTTAGAATCCTACGGATTAAAGATAAATAAAAGCAAAACCAAAATTATGGTCTGTGGAAACAAGGAACAACCAAAAATTAGAATAAAGTTAGGAAATCAAACACTAGAAGAACTAAAGGAATTTAATTATTTAGGAAGCAAAATTACAAAAGATGGAAAAAGTGCAAGAGAAATAAAACACAGGATCCATTTAGCCAAATTGGCACTTAGCAAAAAGAAGACATTGTTAACTACAAAAAATATCTCAATAGAAATTTGAAAACAATTTCTGACATCCTATGTTGAAACATAGCGCTTTATGGTTGCGAAACTTGGACAAGAGCAACAGAAGAAAAACAAGATTGCAAGCCTTTGAATTGTGGTGCTACTGAAGAATGTTCAGAATACGATGGATTGACTGAGTCACCAATGAGGAAATATTAAGAAGAATTAATAGTGATAGGAAAATCATATATATTATTAAACAGAGGCAGAATTCACTATTAGGACACCTAATCAGACATCAGAACTTTCTGCTTACCATAATAGAGGGCAAAAATAAATGAGGTCACCCAAGATTAACCTACATAAACAACATCAAAAGGGAAACCGGATGCAACACATATGCAGAAATAAAGGAATTTGCTACGAATAGAAGTAGATGGAGAGCTGTCACAAACCAATCGCAAGATTGACAACTATAAGAAGAAGAATAATATCCACTGGATAATTGTGGACCTAAACAAAATGGACATGATTATTTTTATTTTGAAGGAAACCTTTCAGCTTTCTCCACAGGGAGGATTGCCATAAAGGTCAAAGCATAATGTTTACAATTAGTGCGTGGAAACAAAGAAAAATAGAACATAATTAAATAACATAATCAAAACATAATACAACTACAAACAGCTTTTACATCAACGAAGTAGGCTGTATATGATTCTAAAGGCTCATTTAGATGGATGGGCAACAAATGCTCATCAATTTTGGGAAACATGTACTCTTTTACTTGACTCAATACATCTCAGCAACACATTTACCAGCAATACTGGCCAGGAAAGATTGCGGAAACTTGCTCGGAAATGAGGAATAACTGAAAGGATGGGCAACAAGGAAATTCTCAAAGCGTTGCCAGCCAGTTCGCGTTTGTGGATGAGCTCATATTTGGTTAAAAGACCTTGGAATACTGATTTGTGTTGTGAAGTAAGACTTGACAATTATCTGTTCAAAAACTTCACTAGGATGAGAATATTATAGGAGAAAAATTCCTCCGGCACTGGGACTTGAACCCAGGACCTTTGGCTATTCGCGCCAATGCTCTACCAACTGAGCTAAGCCGGAGCTCAATTCACAGCACTAGATAGAACCTCTCTCCTATGACTAACTTCCCTAATGGTCTACCTCACAGACAGACAAGTTATGTCATATGCAGTACTGCGAGGCACACTAAGTAGTGATTTTTGTGACCGGGCTCCCACTGTTATTGTACAGTTATCTAGTGCTGTGAATTGAGCTCCGGCTTAGCTCAGTTGGTAGAGCATTGGCGCGAATAGCCAAAGGTCCTGGGTTCAAGTCCCAGTGCCGGAGGAATTTTTCTCCTATAATATTCTCATGTAGTGTCCAACAGAGACAATAATCTGTGGTTCATAATTGCTTATAAATCTATCTTGAATGTTAACTGTACAATAACAGTGGGAGCCCGGTCACAAAAATCACTACTTAGTGTGCCTCGCAGTACTGCATATGACATAACTTGTCTGTCTGTGAGGTAGACCATTAGGGAAGTTAGTCATAGGAGAGAGGTTCTATCTAGTGCTGTGAATTGAGCTCCGGCTTAGCTCAGTTGGTAGAGCATTGGCGCGAATAGCCAAAGGTCCTGGGTTCAAGTCCCAGTGCCGGAGGAATTTTTCTCCTATAATATTCTCATGTAGTGTCCAACAGAGACAATAATCTGTGGTTCATAATTGCTTATAAATCTATCTTGAATGTTAACTGTACAATAACAGTGGGAGCCCGGTCACAAAAATCACTACTTAGTGTGCCTCGCAGTACTGCATATGACATAACTTGTCTGTCTGTGAGGTAGACCATTAGGGAAGTTAGTCATAGGAGAGAGGTTCTATCTAGTGCTGTGAATTGAGCTCCGGCTTAGCTCAGTTGGTAGAGCATTGGCGCGAATAGCCAAAGGTCCTGGGTTCAAGTCCCAGTGCCGGAGGAATTTTTCTCCTATAATATTCTCATGTAGTGTCCAACAGAGACAATAATCTGTGGTTCATAATTGCTTATAAAAATTCACTAGGATGTAAAAAGTGATTTTGAATGTTGTGTTACATATTTGAACCAAAAGTTCAAATATAGGATACCAACATGAGACACATTATTTTTAGTGTGTATATATTTCAAAAGTGTTCCACAGAAAAAGAAGAACATAAAAACTTTATTTTAAAATGTCTCAATATCCCACTTCCATAGCGTGTGGCATAAACAGGGCTACTGTTTCACACATTTGCTGACTCCAGTTTTTTCTGTCACTAAGGCAGCATATTGGACGCACAAAGTAACAGGTATTTATTGTTTCATTTTAGATGCTTTAACAGGATGTAAAACTTAAACTAGGTACTGTAATCAATATATTGTTCAAGTAATGTGTTTACTGTTGTTATAATCATACTTATTAATACCTTATTTCTAAGGAACAGGAGTGGTTAGATGTCATGGAAAGCAATGCATTCATGGCAGAGGCAGAGGAGCAACTGAGGGAGACGGAAGTGTGACTGGGAGAGAAGGGAAGGGCAGAGGGGGAACTCGCACACACTGGAAACACTTATCGAGTCTGCACACAGTCAGGCTATTTGCTTGCCAGTTGAAAATCACTGTAGTGTAAGTAACAGTGCATGTGTTGCATACCGCAGCACCGTCATACTGCTGCAACAAGTATTATTTGGTCATTCTGTTTCAATTGAAAACAGGGACATCATGCTGGCCATGCGAACCAGGCATACCGTGACGATGGGGCACCTGTTATATGACTTTGCCCAAATTTTAATTGCTCCATGGGAACTAAGACATAAAGTTAGTGATTCATATTGTATTGGGTGAATCAGATATGTGAGGAATGGTGGGTGATCGGAATAGTTTAGCACATTTAATATGGCTGTGAGGTGTGAGGAGAGGCCAAATGAATTAGGGTATTTGAATGGAAGCAAAGAGTCCCATTTTTATCATTAAAGTGCTATCTAGATAACTTTACCTGCAAGTTGAACTCAGTTCATAACACTACTTATATCATGTCATAAAACACACTGAGCCACTGGTAGAAGTTACAGTTAATGCAGATGTTCCACAAGAAGAATGATGGCCAGTCAGAAATTAAAAAGTAGCTGTTGTTTCTCTTTTGGAATGGCATCTGCTTCGTCGAGGACACAACTCTATTCTGTATTTGTGTTCCCCCCCCCCCCCCCAAGACTGTCAGCTATTTCATTTCTATTGTTTCTACTTTAGAATTTTTTTATTGTAAATTATACTTCATTCATATGAATCCATTTATTTAAAACTTTTTTGGTTAATTTTACAGTACTCTTCATAAGTCTGTAAAATGTTACATACAATGCATATTCCAATAAAATTAGAAGAGACACTAGAAATAAAATTCATAAAATATCACTAAATAAATAAGATAAATAGTTATATATTAAATCCTACATCTTCTTAAACCCAAGTCGATTTTCGGCCATTTATCTTTCTAAGTTTATCTCTTGATATTCTGTCAAAGAACAGTAGTCCAGCTGCTCTTTCAATACTTTCAGGTGGAACCTGGGAAAAGAATAGATATTATACTCACACTTTGTCTTGAGCCGAAAAAATGCAGGGGTGAGAGGAGCTGATATTGCATGCAGTATAAGAGACTGACTATTGCAGAAGATGGTGAGTTGAAATTGACGTCATTTCTGAAGGGTTGCGAACTACTAGAAAATATAACGTGTGTAGTTTTATGCTGGTACACAATGGAACTAACTGTAGTTCCTAGCAATTTCAACTCTCGCTACCAAACTAAATATAGAAAATCGGTTTAAAAGTCGTAGCATTGTACATGTACTTGAATACGCATTTTCACATGCCTGAATTAATATGAATTAATATGATACTGTATATCTAAACATCTTTCACGAGAGTTTGTAGGTAATTAATACAACTTAATAGAAACATAATAAAAACTGACTTGTTCTTTTCTCCAATGACAGATTCAGCTTAAAAGACATTAAATTGCTTTTCTTTGCGTTTCATTTATTTGGTTTATTGTTTATTCTCTGATGTCCGACACTTTTTGGTTTAAAGAATATCCATTTTTAACTTCATTGTCACTTTTATCGACCATTTCCACAACACCTTTCTTCTAAAGTCCCTGGATTTAATTCTGTTGTTTTCAGAATAATATGTTGTAAACAAATAAAAAAATAGATGGTAGTTCAAGAATGCCACAACGGGAACTTTTTGGGTATGGCAATACTGGGAATGGGCCGCGATCTTTATTTTTTCGAGTGAGGCCTTCTTGATATGGAATGTTTTCAGCATTATGGAGTGTTAAAATCAAGATAAAGTTTGAGCACTATAATAATAAATCCTGATTGTCTGAGTAGAAGTCTATACACTAGACCTTGTTGTACCAAACAGAATTGTGATTTTCCTTCATTTCCTCTATTCTATTTACCTTCAGTTTTTCTACATTTATTTACAATTTATGTTTGTTATTTACATTACCTTAACCACCATTAGTCTACATGAAATTTACACAATTTCAAAATGTCTGCCTGGATATATGAAGTATACTTACAACAACTAGTGTTCTGCATTTTAACTTATCAGTAGAGACAGAAAAAAAAAAAATATCATCCATACAACATTTTATTCCTAGAAGAATTGCAATAATTTATATAGCTTTACTATGAAATCAATCTTTTACGCAGCATTACAATGAAATACTGTTTATCTGCTCATCCAG
Source organism: Ectobius pallidus (assembly GCA_964059195.1). Classification (NCBI taxonomy): domain Eukaryota; kingdom Metazoa; phylum Arthropoda; class Insecta; order Blattodea; family Ectobiidae; genus Ectobius; species Ectobius pallidus. Next base: position 931,334 of record CAXKWD010000366.1, read on the forward strand.
GTAATGAAAAAATTTAAGGAGAAAATAGAAGCTAAAAAAACTGCAACAACCTACATCCCTTAAGGGACTTGGTCTACCATCCATCTGCTGTGTCATCTACCTTAAGGATTGTCATCATAATTATCATTATCATCACCATAATAATAATAATTATAATTATTATTATAATTATTAATAATAATTATAATTATTATTATTAAGTGCTCTGTCCAAGGGTAGCAAATTCAGTCTCCATCTCCATTTTGGGAGTCTACTGCTGCAGTTTGAGAAATTCTGCTTGTATCGTTAAGAGCCTTTATGTAAAATACAAATAAGAAACTTGTTTAATCCCTGTGGGGGCCTATAATAAACACTAAGGTATTCAATCTGCCATTGGGGGATATGCATAAAAAAGAGTATGAAGTTTATACTAGCAGATTTCAAGTATCTACTTGCAGTCGTATGCATAAAAATCCAGCGGACCCCCCCACCCACTGCGATCACGTGACAATACGCTCTTTGTACTCAGTCGCATAGCACCTGCTTCAATTCTGCATGCATAAAGATCGAGCGGGTTCAGCATATGCTAGGAAATTTGTGAGCTACCAAATTCGACACTCACTACTTTCTACTCGGGTGATTCGCAAGGAATATATGGACATTCCAGAAAGAAGGAAAACTACAAATAATGTAGGGACAGCCCCCTGGCATTGTAGATGAGCCGGAAACAACCCCTGCGGCTTTTCCTTATGAAAATTTGCGAAAATAAAATATGTGAATTTTTATTTTTAATTCTCTGTATAGACCCCAAAATTTGATGTCATGTTTTGAGGCCTCCTGAATACGAAAATATTATTTTCAAATAGATGTTTGTCTGCATAGCTCGAGAACGAAAAATCATATAAAAACTCAATTTTTAATTGAGCTTAAGTATCTTCGGGATGTGACACGAAGATTGGCCACTTTACACAAAGAAAAGTTCGGTTTTCGCAACATTCTCGAAAACGGGTGAAACGATTTTGTTTAAATTTTGATTTGAGGTGCTTATGCTAAGAGCTAAACTTGTATTTGAAATATATATATATATATATTTCAAAAATTCTCTGACGGGTAGTTACAAGGCAGGCATCGTTCATAGAAACTCAATTTTGCCTGGTGAACGATAAAGCTTTGCATCAATCTAATACAACTGAATACCTATTCTCTGCAACACGGCCTCTTATTCTATATCAGAATTTGAAGAAAGGTGTATTGCCACCCTTAGGTTATACAAAAGTATGCGAGTGCATTTATTAAGATTTTATTTGTATTGTGTATCCTTCAGGGATGCGACATGAGGTAGACCTACGGCAATGACTTTCTTTTCATTTTTACAAGCACTTTATTGGAAGAAAATTTCATTTTTATTAATTTTCTCGAAATAGGTTTAACGATTTTATAGGCTTATTTGTAGGCCTACTATAATATATTATGCATAAGTGCCATAACTTTTATTTGGAAAACTTCCCCAAAATAAATTCTCTGAAGGCTAGTTATAAGCCATTCATTTTATACATACACTTCGATTTTTTGGTCTTGCCTGGCGAATATTGCGACTTGGAAACGAGGCTGGTACAAGTGAATGCGCACTACTGCAATTCATCCGTGTACTCTACACTGGAATAGGCTGTGTTAAGGGTAGAGGGAGTTATATGAATATTTCATATCACATTTTAAAAATACTAATTATATTTAATGTTGTAATTATGTAAAAGTGAATTTTCGTTAAACTAATTTAATCCTAAAATATTATGAAAAAAATATTTTCATTTATTATATTACTTCACTTAAAGTTTCATGTGAATTGTGAATACTTGTATAAAAGGTTGTGATTATTATTGTAAACTTCTAATAACTAATTCTTGCATATTACGAAAATAATTATTTCGTTTCTATTGTAGGCCTCTCTATAAAGTCCATTGTTTGTTAAAACTTCAAAGAGACTGATAGAATTAATTATTTCCTCTTCCTTAAAACGCCGACGTGGCTGTGATATAAATGCCCTGCTCTATGAACACACGTGTTTGTTTTCCTTAGCTTTGTTTATGCAGGTGCATGTTCTGCATGGGTTGCCGAAGTATGTACTTTCTGGTCTGAGCAGGTAGTATTCTGTCGCAACGATTTTTTATGCATATGAATTGTGAGTGACTACACTTCTCAGCAAGAAGATGCTCTTACTTTATGCTTACTTTTTTTTGCATATCCCCCATTGTCTTAACAGTACATGCTCAATTTTGAACATTACTGAGAACTATTTTTATTACTTAAATGAATATTGCACATTTCACACAAAGGAATCATCCAGAACAGTAGAAGAAACTTCAGGCTCATCTTTGGATTTAAGACATTCTTGGCTTTCAGGTATTAGTATTTCTTGTTTAGATTTTCTATCAATGTTTTGACCATCTTGTTAAGACAGTTGCCTTGATTACGACAAGGACAGTTGAAATATCAGCACAGAATTTAAACATGATGTGTATTATACTCAGCTGCCAAGAACATCTTAATGCCAACATGGGTTATGGAAGCCTACAGATCATCTCATTTCCAGTTTTCAAAATAACTAGAATTTATTTTTAGAGGGTCTGAAGAACTTCTATATCAAAAAAGAAAACAAGAAGTTATACGAAATATGTTGTTTCATACGGTACCTGAAATGCAGTGAGAGGAGTATTGTCATCTATTGGCTGATTTGGCATCACATATGCTTCCATGTCTAGTTTATAGTCATCTGTTTCCCCAACAACTACTTTGAAAAAATGTGTAGGTACAGCAACCGTATTAGCACCAATAACTTGATATTTTACATACAATTTCCCATCCTCTTCTTTCCTTTAAGAAGGGAAAAAAGAATACAGTGAAATATTGTTTAATTATGACACATATATCCCTTCTGAAAATACAACAAATGGTATGCCCTGTGAAGGATACACTGAGCCTTCCTGGACCAGGCATCTACCAGAGATGTTTACATCTGGTAGTAGAAATTGGCTGCACTGTAGAAGAAAGATGCAATGAACTTAGCAGATGCAACAGGCTGTATTATCCAGACAAGTCTGCAGTGGCTCAGCACTGTATCGATACTGGCCACAAGTACCAATTTGACTAGACCAAAATCCTAGGGAGGCAGAGATACTTCTGTGGCCATATTGAGCAGAGGCCTTGGAAATCTAGATCTTCAATAGATCTTCAATGCCAGTAGTGGCATCTCTCACTCCCAAATAAAATACCGGGCATGAAAAGGGCCAATTTCACATCTCATACTACAATTAAATTCGATTTTCCTTTTCAACCAATCAGAATTCTCTGTTTAATTGTTCCACTTTCCGATCTTCCTATTGGTGCTCCACCCCACCTAACAATTCCTGTCTCTCCTGTATAACACAGATATACAGTATCAAGTGAAGCTCCCAGAAGATGGGAGCAGAGAATATATTTGCTGAAAACTCAGAATCAATCCTCCTACTCATCCAATTGGAAACCCAAGAAACCACTATATATTCTCAACACCAGGAAGAACATAATCTGAGTGTTCAAAAAGAGGGTGCTTAGGAAAATATTTGGACCTGAGAGAGATGAAAATAGGGACTGGAGATAACTATATAATGATTAGCATCATAACTTGTACTCTTCACCAAATATAAAAAGGGCAATTACATCATGGAGGATGAAATGGGCTGGACATGTTGTGTGCATTGGGGAGGAAAGACATCTAAAAAATAATGACTGGGAGACCTGAAGGGAAAAGACCAGTTGGAAGACCTAGATGTAAGTGGGAGGACAATATTAGGATAAATTTGAGGGAAGTAGGATTTGCGAGGGATAGTTGAATGGAGTTAGGTCAGAATAGGTTGAATGGCGGCTCAGCTAAGAGCGGCAATGAACCTCCAGGTTCCATAAAATAGATAATATTCCTTTAGCTTGCTTAGGAACTATCTATTGCCATTGAGTAGGTAAGTAAGTCAGTCAGTAATGTATATTACTTCTAAAGTAAATTGCTATGGAATCATGTAAATCAGAATAGATTATTTACAATATAAATTCTTATTTACAGTTCTATCTACTGAATCTATTTATACTGTTTCTCTTTCTCCTTCTCTCATTTAGTGTGATTTCTTGTCTTTGGGAATTTTTGGAGGTGTAGCGACATCCATATGGTAGTCAGCACGCTTTCCAACATCCAATGTAGTTTTCTGAATTCTAGTTTAATGTGACTTAAAAGTGAAGTTTCTGTACTGCAATATGGTTGTTGTAACTTTGTTTTCTGTTTAAAATTAGTTAATAGTAAAAAGTTTGAGAAGCATTAAAATTTCATAGAAAATAAATAAATTTAATAATAATAATAATAATATATACCGGTATATATATATCTTGCAAATATATTTCATATTACTGTACAGATACAAATCCAAACCAAATTCTAATCTACCTCTGCCTCAAACTACTTTTCCTCAATGAGAGTTGAAGTTTTTCCGATGTCGATATTAAATGAGAGTTTCTTGGGCTTCCAGTTGGATGGGTGGATTTAATAGGTCTGAGTTTTCAGCAGCTAAGTCTTCTGGAAGGAAGTGAGCTAGTTGAAAAAGGTGGTTATTATATTATAGCTGAGAAACTTTCTAGGAGTGGGCCAACAAGGAAGCAGGAAAGGACTGGTCAGGATGGCTAGTTTTCATTGACTCATGTTGGGAGATCTTGTCCATGATTGGATGACATCTGTTTAGAGCATTCAATGTCGGCTTCAGGCCTGGCTCAATGGAAGTCAGTATCCCTGCTGAAGTTGTATCTCCAAGGCCTCTGCTATGACTCAGCACCAGTATTGTTTTAGCCTGCTGGTGACCCTGGTGTCTTTTTTTTTTTTTTTTTTTTTTTTTTTTTTTTAATAGAATACAGCATGTTCCATTACTAAGTTAAGTAATACTACATGCTAATTTGACTTCTTTTCCTTAGTAATTATAATATTTGGTAGCTAATGTTCTTTACCTGATACTATTTGTTATAGTTTACCATTATTAGTCGTGTTATATTGTTCTTATTGCAGTGAGTCTAAGTCTATGGTGCTTGCAAACGTTGTTAAGTATTTTATGTATTTCACTCCTAGTTCGGCCTTCGAAACTGGCCACTTTCCACCTTTATTATTTACACACGCTATCAACTTCTTTCTTTGAGCTTGTAATTTGTCACATACATATATTATGTGGTCAACTGTTTGGTCCCCGGTTCCACACACGCACGTTGCACTGTCCTTAATTTTGAAGCGGTAGAAGTAGCTGTTGATTCTTCCATGTCCGGTTAACAGGGTGGTCAAGTTAGGTGTCATCCGTAGTTTGCATTTTAGTCTGTCTTGGACGCTATGGAAGAATGACTTGGTATGGAGCCCTTTAGTAGTAGATTCCCATTCTACTTTCCATCTTTCCTCAGAGATGGCTGCTAGTTGTTTCTTTACTGCACTTAATGGAATGTTTGCATAACTTATCTGTAGGTCAGTGTTGCTCGCTGCCTGCTTCGCCAGTCGGTCTGCCATCTCGTTCCCATAGTTCCCGACATGTGCCTTCACCCAGCTGAAGTTTACATGCCAGCCGTCATTTTGCAGTAGTCGCAGTTTCTTTCTGATGTCGTCTATGAGATTGTTATGGTTGCGTCCGTTCCTTAAGGAATCGAGGGTGATTCTGCTGTCTGTATATATGGCTATGGTTCTTTCGTCCGCTGGTGTGATATGATTGAGTTCTTTCATATATTCTATGGCTTTCATGATGGCAAGTTGTTCTGCCTGATTATTTGAGCAGCCAGGCAATAGTTTGAATTGTAATTCTTGGGATATTTTGTCGCCATTGAATACTACTATTCCTGCTCCAACACCTAGCTCGCTCTTACTTCCGTCTGTGTAGATTTCGTATGCGTACTGTGTGTTTTCTCTGGTGTCTATGATTTCCACAAGTTCAGCCGGGTGTGTCCAATTCTTATACTGTGTGTTGTGGTCAGTGTTAAGGTCTCCGTCTTGGAATCTGATTCAGTGGTCCATGTCGAACAAATGCTGAGACACCACCAACTTATCAGGATATCCCAATCTAAGGCAGCTTTGATGTTCCTTGCATAGCTGTCCTAAATGGTGTGATCCACCTGTCTGATGTATACAGTCATGCACTCACATACCTGGGTAGAACCAAAGGTGCATGATCCCAGTGGATCACTTACTGATCTAGTCAGCTGGTGTATTTTCGGATGGGGCATGTGTATGGTTTTGATGTTGTGTTTACAATGGAAACAAAAATTCTTCTAAAAATCATACAGTATTATTTATTCTGAGTGAGAACTGAACCTATGTTTTCAGAATATTATGCTGGCATTAAGACCAGTCAGCTTTGCATAGCAATCTATAGAATTGGGCGGTTTAAGTTAATTAAGAGGAAAATTTTGGTTTGATCCCCACTGATGTTGATTGCAAAAGTGTTTGTATTCTGATATAATATAAGCTTTGACTTACTTTGGTAAATAGAGAGGTCCTGTGCACACATACACATTTTTGTAGATCTTTGTCATTTTACGAATGTATTTTTCTAATCTGTTCCATGAATGCCTGTTAAATCCAACTCCAACTTGTGGTGCCATATTAGAAAGTAAAAATGTTTGTTCTACATGTTTCTGGCATTTTCGGTGATTGCCAGCTGCGGCCATGTGGCCTCGATCAAAACCACTTCCACGATAATCTGAGTTCAATGATCTGCAAAACAAAAACAAAAAAGAAATATCAAATAAGAAACTTGCAAGAAATGACAACACACCATAACTTCAATTAACTCTATACCATTACAAATAAATGAATGCATACTCAATGAAACTAACCATAAAAATATACCATAAAATATACTCATCTCTAAATATACAAGGCACAAATAAGGAGAGAAGAAACCATTTCCTTCAAAAATGAAGCTGCTTGTACACATAAGTTGCCCTAAGACATAGCTTACCATTCAAGCCATGATGAAGACCAATGGATAACAGTATAACATAATTTTAGTTTTTGTTAAATTTGATATGTAGACATGTAGAGATTCAGTGCATGTTCCCATAAATATATATATATATATATCTCCCCCCCCCTCGAATTCTATGCCCCCATGTTGGGTGAAGGGCCTCCAAGTGGAGGTTTCTGTTTACCTATGTGAATTTTGTTACGCCCCTTAACCCCCCTCCGGAAACTAAGGTATTCCTTGGACGTGAAAGGGCCGAGAAATTTTGTCCAGAGGCTCTAATTTAGGCTTGGAGTTCTTATACATGCTGTGAATCTACGACACGGGCCCAGAGGACTCTGTGCCCAGGATTTTTACGTCCTGAAAAACCCATTGACTGCGGCCGGGACTGATCCAGCGACCTTCGGATCTAGAGGCGGGCACGTTACCTCTAGACCACTGCAGCCGACTCCCATAAATATGATGATGAATTATTACAACAGAATCTGATATTATAGTTTCTGCGATAGTTATCAGGTAGCTCTTGATAATAATAAAAACTCTGTGGCACTACATCCCTGAAGGGACCTGGCCTATCACCCGACCACTGGCGTCATCTACCATAGGCAGATGACAGGATTGGGAGACATGTGGTCAGCATGCCAACACCCATGGCCATTAATGGTCTTAATAATAATAATAATAATAATAATAATAATAATAATAATAATAAACAAACTCAGGTAAACTGATGTAATAATGTGCCAGAATGCTTTTGTTTAATCAGTTTAATTGCAATTATGATTTGCAGAAAATAAGTTTTTCAAAATCAAAATCCGAGGTATACATATATTATATATTACACAACAGAACATTATCAACTTTGACAAATGGGTTATCCACAAGTATAAGATTGATGTAATTTAAGCTACAAGTTTGAGAGCATGGCTTAACATAATCTACTTATAATATTCTATAAACTCTTCAATGCTGTGCTTGGCTAACATGTTCTTATATCAGTCTAGAATTTTACTTAAGTTAATTTTATTTTTCTAGGCAGCAGATTGTGTCTTGACTGTTTTACCGGTATTCATAATCATTAATCAAAACTCTCTTATCGGTTTTATACAAGCGACACACTGAAAATTGTGAGCAACATTTTTTCACAACCTTAATCTTTATTTGTAAGTAAAACCAAGTATATTATTTCAATCTACAGACCTTTCTTTCATTTTTCCACATAGTCTCTGTTTTTGTTTTGCACACATGTTTCCCATCGTTCTGCAAGTTTGAAAATAACCTTGTGATAGAATTCCGTTCTAGCTGCAAAACTTGCAGTTGGACATAGTGCGGTGCAAGAAATGATTCACAGCTTAGGTTATCAGAAGGTTTGTGCCTGTTGGGTCCCACATTTATTGACAGAGGAACACAAATGTCAAGAGACGAACCATTGCCCGAAACCTTCTTCAGAGATTTCGAAATGAAGGTGATGAATTTTTGACGATATTGTGACTGGAGATGAAAGCTGGTTCCATCAATATGAACCTGAAACAAAATGACAGAACGATATTCGGCAAGCAGTGCATCAGTGTCCATGGGCAGCTGGAATGGAATTCTATTGCAAGGGTATTTTCAAACTTGCAGAACGATGGGAAACATGTGAGCAAAAAAACGGAGACTATGTGGAAAAGTGAAAGAAAGGTCTGTAGATTGAGATGATATACTTGGTTTCACTTACAGATAAAGATTAAGGTTGTGAAAAAATGTTGCTCACGACTTTCAGTATGCCCCTTGTATCTAACATGTTGTGATTAATGTGACCTTCAAAAATATCTGGTTCTGATTATAGCCTAAACCGAGTATTTACTAGAACCTACACAATATGACAACAAAGCATTTTGGAATTCCAAGCTTTCTAACAGTAGTCCTACTGCTCATTGTGACTGACTGAATAAGAAAGCTTGTCTGTAACGGAAAGCTGTCTGTAACGGAAAGCTGTCTGTAACGGAAAGCTGTCTGTAACGGAATTGCAAGGGACCATAATTGTTTTCCGCTATAGGCAGGATTCCGGTGAGTAAAGGTTACATAAAGAAATACTAATAATTAGGCCTACTTACATTATGATATGCGATGGGGCTGATTTTTACTTATAAACAATGTTCCATAAATACAATCCATTTTTCCTTTTTGGATGGTGTTGTAACTGCTACAATAAGGTACAGTATAATATTGCTATAGCCAATGGAAGTAATGCTAGAGGCTAATAAATTTCGTACACAAAACAAGAGATAAACAGTCTATAGTTCTTGTTTATTTTTTCCAGTAGTCCAAAATTGTACGCTGTACGCAATTTACTCTGGAAGCACGATTCTCAATTAGAATGCGCACACGACAAATACTGTCAAATAACCCTGCATCATTTTTCACTCCTGAAAAAGACTGAATGTCCTTTACTGCTGACAGGCATTGCTGGAAGGACTTTAAGTTGCTCTTATCGTTTCCATTCACAAAAACATGGTTTCTATGCGTTCATCACTGTATTGTTTTCCAGGTATAGTGACCTATCGTTAGGGCCCTGATTTATAGGTGAAATAAAATGGCTGATTTCGGTGTTAACTTCCTTCTATTTCGGTGGGTATTTCGTGAAATAAGGTACTTTATAGTACATTGGGAACATTGCGCAATGATAAACTTTGCTTCTTTATTTACATGCTTCTATTTACATGAACTAACACCCCCCCTTGTATGAACTGAAGTAACTTTCAATTTAGGCATGATTGGAGTTAATGTTCAAATATACATGGCGATCCATATAAAACTGAACAGTTTTAAAGACTTATAATTTCCCTCTGGAAAGTAATAAAAGATTGAAATTTGGTTTTATGATCTCAGTGGCTTTGGGAGAATCGATATTGGTAATAATGTTTGTACTCCTACCATCCATGCATTGTTGCCTTACGACTATTGTTGTTTATTAGTAATTAGTTTTCAGTCTCTAGTTTTGCAGTCAGAAACGAAAATGCAGTTCTCAATTCAGCAGCGTGTTTTTCTTGTGAAAACATATTGGTGTACGAAGTCATTGATTGAAACTCAACGGGCATTTAGAAGACAATTCAATGTGAGCAATATTCCAACAAGGGCAACAATTTTATCCATGGTGAGGAAGCTGGAGACAACTGGCTCTCTCCTCAGCGAAACTGGGAAAAAAAGATCTGTGATGAGTCAAGAGTGTGTTAATGATCTTCGAGAACGTTTTGTGAACTCACCAAAGAAATCATTGCGCCGGTTGAGCCAGGAGACAGGCTACTCATATGGCACATGTCAGAGAGCTGCAAAGAAAGCAGGCCTACGAGCATACAGAGTGCATGTAGTGCATCAGTTAAAAGAACCAGACGCGGAAAAGCGAATGCGTTATTGCCAATGGTTTCAGGCTCTTCTTATTGCAACCCCAGACATTCAGCTACCAGAATTGTTGGTCCCATTTTCTACGACACCAAGGTAAACACTGCGGTTTATGGTCGCATCTTCAATACATTCGTGGAACAACTGGACGACATCGAATTAACAGAAGGTTATTTCCAGCAAGATGGCGCAACATGCCATACGTCTGGTGATTCCATGAAACTTATAGCCAGCTTCTTCGGTGATCGTCTTGTCTCAAACAATCTGTGGCCTCCCAGATCGCCAGACCTGACATCTCCAGATTTCTTCTTGTGGGGCTACCTTAAGGACAGGGTGTACAAGAATAGACCGCGGTCACTTGCTGAACTCCGTGAAGCAATAAGGAATGAAATCAGTAACATTAACGAGGATACGCTTCGGAAAACGTCTCAGAATATGGTGCGACGAGTACAGTTGTGTATGGATGCAGGTGGAGGACATTTTCAACATTTACTCTGAGGAATCTCCCAAAGGTACTCTGTAATTCAGCACAGTTGCATATGTATGCTATTATTAGTTTAAAAGTTATAAGCCTTTAAAAGTGTTCAGTTTTATATGGATCGCCCTGTATAATGACGAGAAATATTATCATAATTTCTACTAAACACCATCAGATAGCCATTTGCAAACAGAAGTGCCAACCATACCACTGAGGATAAAAGACGAAATCTGTTGAATACAAGTAACAAACATTCTACGCTGTTCTGCTGTAATCAATCATAGGCATCACTATAGTGCTTTCACATTTGTCAGAGGTTTCAAGGCCACAACTTAATATGCCCCTTAACTTAATATACGTCTAATATGCCCCCACTGATCAGCAGTCAGCAGTATTCCCCTTTGCGCAGAGGAATTGCGCTGTCGCACACACTCATACGACACCAAGGGGGAACTCCCTACTGGCTTGTCATGTGACTGGCATTGGAGGGGTATGATGTCATATGAGCACGGTAAGTGGGGGTATCATAGGCATGCTACGTTTGGCCTTGAAATCTCTGGCGAATGTGAAAGGACTATAACTGGGCAAAGAGATAGCAGGAAAGGAGAGTACTCAACAGTACAAACCAGGTTACAGACAATCTTAGCGTAAATTCTGCAATCTTTGTAATGGATGACAAATATCGATATATCGGTAAATCTTCGACAGCTACAGAAACAGCAGGAAAATAGCATGCTGCTAAGAAATAAGAAATACAGTACACCAAAACACAAAATTGTGCTTTTAAGGCACATTTTCATGCTCATTTCTCACTTTACGAACAGAAGGGGCATATTTCGCGCTTATAGACACATTTCACGGAATCGAGTAAATTTCGCGATATTTTGTGGATTCAATTTGGTTCATATTGGTATTTTTACCACATAAAAACTAAATATAGCTAAGGGAGGTTGTTTTATAAAATTTCGCGCTTATCGTTGTTACCAAAAAATACGGCCCCTAATTATGAATTATTATGGTAAGTTAGATTGAAATAAGGTCTATTTGATCCCATAGTTCACTTTTTAAACAAAAGTTACTATTTTCTGCATTTTAGGGCACAGTATGCGAGATCTCACCTCCATGTCATGTCCCGATGCCTGACTTGTCATTTTCATTCTTTCATAATTCAACAGACTTTAATTTGTATTCCATTTTATTGTTATAACAAGAACAAACAGCTCCAAAAATAAGTCGTTACTAACTGAAAAGCAAATATATCATTTTATAAAGACAATTTTTTGCACTAAACATGCCTGTCCCAAGTGAGACCTCACCTCCGGGAAACAATATAAAAGTTCAATTATTTCCACAGAGATGGCACTGTAACCCAGACCTGGTGGGAGATATAAGAAGAAAGAGATTGGAATGGGTTGGACATGTGTGGCGGATGGAGCAAAGCAGAGTAGCAAAAAAGATTTTGGAAGGGAAACCAGAAGGACGGAGGAAAGTTGGCAGACAGAAGTTAAGATGGTTGGACAGAATCGAACACGATTTGAGAGAGATGAAGATTAAGAGATGGAGACAGAAGGCTAAGAATAGAGAGGAATGGGCAGTTATTATGAAGGAGGCCAAGGTTCTTAGAGGACCGTAGTGTCGACGGAAGAAGAAGAAGAAGAAGGCACTGTAGTCTTTCTTTCTTCCTTGGACTCTAACTTTTGGCAGTTTTCTTATCATCTCACCTCCGAAACCTACACCCAATGGTAAAGTTGTATGTTTTTATATTTACTTTTGCTATAAATTATAATAATAAGGAATGCAAAGTTAAACCATAATGAATAGAGGGAGAAAGTGTGATGACTCAGCCGCTCAGACAATGGTAGGTATAGGGAGCGCGGCGGTCCACCGAAACACTGGCAGCACCTTCTTTTGCGATTCAGCTTCTGAATGCGGCACCATGATAGTTTGGCACCTTATGATTAAACTCGCAATCTTTAATTAACCCTTGGTCCTATTTCTGTGAAACTTGTGCAGAAATAATTTACACACAATAGTCCTTCTGATGGTTAAAACAGAGCCTTAAAAAAGCTGATATAAATGTTTTTATTTCATTTTATAAACATCACCAATTACACAAAATTCATGGAGGGTGAAGCGAAATTTGACTATGCGACAATTTTTTTAATTCTTGTGTCCCGTAAAATCAAGCAAGAAAGTTTTAGTGAAATATTTGAATTTTATTATAAATGAAGTACCACCTTTATATCTTGAATGGCTTACGGGTAATTGAGAGGTAATTACTCCGGGCCCTACAGCTGTCTGAATGATATGGGACGCTTGTGAAATCTCGAGGTGAAGCAAATTTGACTATGCGACAATTTTTTAAATTTTTTTGTTTAGAAAATGATTCAAGCGTGTGAGTTTTAGTTAAATATTTGAATCTTATTATAAATCGAGTACTACCTTTATATCTATAATGGTTTATGAGTAATTGAGTGGTAATTAGTCCAGGCGCTAAAGCTATCAGAATGGTATTTAGGTGTTAGCAAGCATCTTTTCCATAAAATACCAGCAATAACGTAAAAATCTTTAAATAATTTATTAGTGGGCTCAATAATAATACTATATTAACTGACTATTTGTACTCATACTGTAAGATTGACTCGCTGGGGAAAAGGAATGAATTAAACTTTTTCCTAACTTTGTAAATCTGCACTACTTTTATTTAGACATTTGTTGGATTATTTATTACATTTTCTTTTCATTTATGTTAGTAATTTTTATGTCTAATTATCATAGCAAATGCCTTATTAGTTTAATACCTTGTTACGCTTTTTTTCATAATATAATTTAACAACATAAGACGTACATCAGTTACAGCGTGCGGCGAATTGCCGAGGGTTTAAGAGCAAATAGCGAGCTGTAGTTAAGGCAAGAGAATTTTATTTTTTTAATGAAAAAATCAGGGAAAATGCTTTGAAATATTGTGTGATATAAGTAGAATGCATTGCAAAGCAAAAAAGTTTTGTGTATAAGTGTCCTTATGGGATATTGAGACACCAATTTTAAAGATCCTGCATCCCCTTTTTGTAGTGCTTATGAAATCATCTCTGCCCTTCAATTCAAAAACCATCCCCTAGTTTTTATATTATCTCTGTCACATAATTTGTATACAGATCTACACTTTTGACCATGTTTCACCTAGATATCTTACCCCATATAGCCAGGAGAAAATGAATATTAACATAAATAACATTACTATTACTACAAAATATTCTACACAATGTAATATTGATATTAATTTATAAAACTATCCCTTGGTTTTTGTCTACCCAACTTATACTGTGTTATTTCTATACAAATATACATTCTTTAACAAATTTTCATCAAATTATACTGACATACTCTCTACCCTATTTTCTAGGCAACATAATATTAGATCAATAACTCATCCCTTAGCTGTTTTATACCTATATTATATAATTGTTCATTGCTAGCGAACACCTTTGATTTTTGGAAAGATGTGGAACGAAATGTTACGGTCAAGCATCTTGCAATCTGAGAAATTACTGTTACACACTGCCACAGCACATCTCTGGCCCTGCATAACGGTTCAGTTATTTATTATTTATTTATGGAGATGAGATCTTCCAAGACGTATAAAGCAGCCCAAAAATGGCGAAAAGTATTTAACAACTAATTTTAGATAAGGTGAGTAATTTTGAAGTGGATTAATGTATTATTTTGTTTAAGAGCTTTTGCAATTTTTCCTATACCGCCCGTAGTAATCTTGCTCCCGTGAATCTCAAACAGAGCAACTGCTAACTAGTGGCGGAACCAGTGAACTACCTCAGTCAACACACTTTCTCCTCTATTCATTATGGTTAAACTGTAAAACTATGATTTTCTAACCTCAAATATTCTCAAGCTGTTTGACAAATTAGAGAAAAATCTCATCTCCATTACTGTTAGTGTTGAAACATAAGCATATAGCCAAGAATTTAAGGTTAAGGTTTCAAGGTAATGCAGATATTTTCTACTTAATATAATTCACATTTGCCATTACCTGTGCTAACGTAATTAATAAATTTTCATGTAATTTTGTTTGCCTTAGTGAGTATAAGGAATTATTTCGTGTAACATTGAATACTTTCATGCTTAAGAGAGCGGCCATATTTGTTTACAAGCATCGTTCATCAAATGCTCACTAGAGGCGCTGTGATCGATTCAGCATCACAAACATAACACAAATTAAGCTGAAACCAGCTCATCGCTTGAAATCTAGCGAATTATGAATTTCGATACATTGTGTGATCAGAATTTAGAAACTTCTTATGGATTCATAAATAAGGTGATCAAAGGTCATGCAGTAAATGAATGCAACATTTTCCATATGTTAAATCAATAGTTTTCCGTAAGGACGCCTCAGCATAAAGCATGTCAAATATCTCTGAAGCCACTCATTGGAAAACGGAATCTCGTGTGTTACTACAACACCTGTTCTTAACCTCAATTATTCATACATCATTTCAGTACATAGACTGTTTGACCAAACAATTAAAGGAAAGGTCTTTGTCTTTAATTAGGGACTTCAACTAATGAATTTTATGGTAATTCTGATAATGACGTAATGAATTAACCTTATTGGTGAAACCTAACTCAGGGCGGCAAATCTCATCGAATCAGAATTAAGATGACATAATTTGTTTATGTTATAACAATTGCGCAACCAACGTGTATAAAAATCGCCCGGGGGCAAGCCGCCCCACTAGTCGTCAAAATTCATCTCTAGAAGTGCACGTAACTTCTTGCCGCTTTTGAGCGGCAAGAGAACAAAAAAGTACCTCAAGTAACGGGTGAAACATAACTTTCGTACAATCTTCGCAGTAACCTCAAATCATGTAGGTTTGTTCATCACAACACAGCCACACCACTGCGAGCTGTGAGTTCACTATTACATCGCCCACATGCGGTATGCAATCTTCAACATTCAAATTCATGCGGTACGCAATCTTCAACATTCATATTCAATAAGCGCATTCTTAACACACTTCTCCAGTGCAGTTGTTCAAGTGCCTCAAGTCAGTACCACTCAACAAGTGCAAACAACTATGTAAAAACATAACCTCATTCTCTCAACCTAACATTCCACGCTGTAATGTAACAGCAAGTACTCACTGCAATTAATATTCACTATTCTAAACGTCTTAAATGCTGAAATCATTCACTGCAAGGTAAAGACCATTTGTTGCAACGCATTTTTCACTTGTCAACCTTCAACTTCAGAAGAACGTCAACCTTCAACCTCAGAAGAACATCAACTCAACAATGCAAGAAATAAATCTCAAGATATAGTATGGACGGTGTTCAAGTGACTGTGTTTCATAATTTTTTTTCTATGTAATTCTCAGCAAGTAACAGTGAATTTTCTTTTTCTATTTCTTTTTCATAAGCTTATATATATACATATATAATTCAAGGATTTTAATTAATGATTCAATAGTGCATATAGTCTACTAACAAATAATCAGCTCCAGTGTTTGTTAATAAATAAAACTAACCTCAAAATATTATTGAAATTTTATTTTTTGGTATTCTAATGTAGGGGCAAAATTTAGTTTTCTACCTTCCCTTATACAGTCCATCCTACCAGAACCTTAACCCTACATAATGGTCCTCCGGGCCGGATCCTTCCAGTGCAAATGGTCCTCCGGCCGCACGTGTTCTCAGTGCACTAGTTAAATAAACCTGGAGCTCGTTAATTGTTTCATCTGTGTTCAGTGCAGTGGTTAGTGAAGTGAATGATTCATATTTCTCCTGGCATATTGCTTAGCCAGTTTGAGTGCAGGTAAGCAGTGGCATGCGCATGCCCAGTGAGTTGCATGCAAAGTGTTAGTTTTTAAGGTTAGGTTGTGCAGCCAACGCCTAACACAATACTCAAACACAAGTTACACTGACACTTGCAACATTACTCTCAAATAATACATTATCATTACTCATGCCTTTATAGCGACAAAGTGCTAGGCAACTCAATACATAATCATTTTCACATCACATAGTGAAATCTTTGCTAGGCCCCAGTAAGCCAAGACGCAGGCGAGCGGGTTTTTTAACTTATAGATATTTGCTCTCATTGTATTCATTTCAAAATGGCGACTGTAGAGTCAAACATTAATACTTTGAAGTCGAAGCGTGCTCCACTAAAGGCTCAAATTACTCGCCAAGTGAATCACATCTCAGGCTATGTGATCACTAACGAAGCGTCCTTTCAAGAGCTTCTCTCTCGAAAGGAAAAACTACAAGAAACACATAAGAGGTTTGAGGAAATACAAACTCAAATCACTCAATTAGATTTCTCAGATGCCGAACTGGAATACGCAGATTCGGTAGAAGATGCAGTTCTTAAAGCTGTCTCATATGCCAAGGGCCTAATCAAGGCTCATGAAGACAGCTTACTCCAAGCCGCTGCCCATGAGGAAGCGCAAATCAATCTTGCTAAACTTAACCGTGTCAAGTCTCAATTGGACGAGTACATTCAAACCATATATGAATTTGTCATCCAAGACGAGCTTTCCTATCAAGAATGTCTTATCCTTCGCGGTGAGTTTCAAAATATATTTGATGAATATAAGATTCTGCGATCCCAATTTCAAGAGATTGAAGAGTATCAGGGTGTTGAAGTAAACAGTCGTAAGGCTCTGGCTTATCTCAATTCTCTAGTTACTAAACACAAGGAGATCTATCAACCTGAGCATTCCTCTAGTAGTCAACGTTGGTCGTTAGATACTCCACCATCAACGTTACCAAAACTGCCAGAGATTAGACTTCCACGTTTCTCAGGCGATCCAGCAGCTTGGATCGAATTTCGTGACACCTTTACCTCTCTAATTCTTAATAATCAGCATATTTCAGAAATGGACAAGTTTCAGTATCTGAAATCTTGCCTAACGGCTGAGGTTATGTCAGTCATAAGAAACATCCCAGTTTCATCAGCTACTTTCGACATTGCATGGCGTACGTTGTCTGAAAGGTTCAACAATGATCGTCTTATCGCGAACACACACCTGGAACATTTGTTCGCGCCCCCACCTCTTGAAAGGAATAATGCAGAATCCCTGCAGCGATATCTAGACCACTTCGTTAGTACTGTGCATGCGTTGCAGTCACTCAACACGGATGTTAGCTTAACAGACTTAATTATCTCTAAAATTGTTCTTGATAAGCTTCAACCTTACATCATTAAAGATTGGGAATCTTCCGTCAAACAGGACAGATTACCCTCTCTTCAGGATCTTTTCAACTTTCTTGAAACCAAGGTGCGGGTTCTCCAAATGATTGATTCAGCCATAAAGTCACAATCAAATAGTAATTCTCAGAATAATGTGAAGATTACTCCTACTACCACCCCAAATAACACTAGGAATAAATCCAATGATCATTCTCGTTGCATTTGTTGCAAGAAGCTCGTAGTACATAACTTGGCCTATTGTGACGCTTTCAGAGCAATGGATCTCAGGCAACGAGACCAATTTGTTCAATCACACAAAATATGTAGTGTTTGCCTTTGGGCAAAGGGTCATGCTCCTTATTGCAACACTTACAAATGCAAAACCTGTTCCCTAAGGCATAGCACTCTTCTTCACGATCCAAATGCCCAACCGGCTAATACTGCTGGTGTTGTAGCTTCTCGTACATCACAGCAGAGCTGTTTATTGCCCACAGCTACAATTCTCATTAACGATTCCAATGGTTATCCAGTCGAAGCAACGGCGTTGCTCGATACTGGTTCTACTTGTAACTTAATTAGCAGTCGATTGTCTAATCGTCTTCATCTGCCACCCTATTCTCAGCGTACTACTCTCACGGGAATAATCTCATCCCAAGTGAGTACTCATATAGTGGTACCAATTTCAATCCATTCCAATGCGACTTCTTGGTGTTATGATGCAGATGCCATCGTCGTACCAGAAATCATTACCACCAAACTACCTAGTAAACCAATTGATACTCGCACATGGGACGTTCCACCCAATCTTACCCTCGCCGACCCACATTTCCACACTCCCAAATATGTTGATCTCTTACTTGGAGTGGAAATCTGTTCCCAAATTGTCTGTCCAGGGCAAATTACTGCCCCGCAGTTACCTGTAATGCAAAATTCTTACTTAGGTTGGTATGTTTCTGGAAAATTGCCTCCAGCTGATCCTGGTGAACAATCTCGATCTTCAAGACGATTCCATTCAGGTCGTAAGTCATCGACCACTCCCAACAACATTCCTTCCACACATGTGACTTCGTCACACTACTCTGCTTTTCTAACTTCGGACCAGGCTGTTAGCGATCAGTTAACTAAGTTCTGGGAGTTAGAAAAAATTTCCAATGAAGCCCCCTTTCCCAATGAATCATTCTGCGAGCAACATTTCGTAGAAAACACCACAAGGGATTCTGACGGTAGATACATTGTTAAACTGCCGTTCATTGCTGAACCAGAAACTCTTGGTAGTAGTAAACTACAAGCTAATAAGAGACTCTTATCCTTAGAAAGGCGTCTAGCTGGCAATCAATCTCTCTCTACTGAATATGTTAATTTCATGGCGGAGTACAAACGCCTAGACCACATGGAGCCAGCGGACCCTACTATTCACTCTTCCTTCGACTACTTTATTCCACATCATCCAGTCTTGAAACCTTCAAGCACTACCACGAAACTTCGCGTGGTGTTTGACGCTTCAGCGAAGTCGTCAAACGGCAAATCCCTTAATGACATACTTGCCGTAGGTCCTACGGTTCAACCCGACTTGTTCTCTATCTTGTTGCGTTTCCGCCTAAACCCCATTGCATTTACGGCGGACATCGCTAAAATGTATCGTCAAGTTATGATACATTCTGACCATCAGCCATTCCAGCAAATCTTGTGGAGAAGCTCGCCTACTGACCCAATCAATGTTTTTAACCTGAAAACTGTCACGTACGGTACTGCTTCTGTTTATCCATTCCCAGACCAAGATGGCATTCTAGGTGAACGCCTTGAACGGTCTGAACTGCCATTTGATCCTGGCGGATACTCTTTATGTTCTCACTGGAACACGCAACAACAGTTTGTACCATTATTGATCAGATTCATCCAGGTCCAGATGGCTTGGTGCGAGTCGTAACAGTTCGGACTCCCACCGGTCTGTACAAACGCCCCATTGTCAAACTAGCTCCATTGCCTATTGAAGACGAATAAACTCATTCAAGCTTCAGTATCGATGTACTTACAATTTCCAAGAACTAACTTTCAATTAATTCATACATTCAACAGTTTTATACATTGCTTCATTCCCATATATTATGGGTGATTTCTGGAGCCCCAGGGTTGCGATTCCAGCATCTCCTCGGCAGTTGTTTTGACCTCTCGCTCTTTACTGACAAAGTTTATTGAATACTTAATCAAAGGAGCGTCTAAATTTGATCTAAATCCGTTCTCGGACGAACCTTTGTGAAAATTTATCACCCCTTTCATTATAATCGACGGAACTTGGCAGGCAACCCCTCAGGTTGACCTGACCTTATCGCGACGCCACGAGCGTTATTGAACATGTCCCCCAGGGCACTAAGCCTATTGGTGTCTTGGGTTAAGTCACTTGTGCATACTTGGTATGTTCACCAGTGTCTATTTCTACTACTATTTTCAATTTTTCATTATTTCTCATATTGTCATGTGCATTAAATGGATTGAACGCACCGCGTTTCAATCCAGCAGGCGAGTATGTTGAAACATAAGCATATAGCCAAGAATTTAAGGTTAAGGTTTCAAGGTAATGCAGATATTTTCTACTTAATATAATTCACATTTGCCATTACCTGTGCTAACGTAATTAATAAATTTTCATGTAATTTTGTTTGCCTTAGTGAGTATAAGGAATTATTTCGTGTAACATTGAATACTTTCATGCTTAAGAGAGCGGCCATATTTGTTTACAAGCATCGTTCATCAAATGCTCACTAGAGGCGCTGTGATCGATTCAGCATCACAAACATAACACAAATTAAGCTGAAACCAGCTCATCGCTTGAAATCTAGCGAATTATGAATTTCGATACATTGTGTGATCAGAATTTAGAAACTTCTTACGGATTCATAAATAAGGTGATCAAAGGTCATGCAGTAAATGAATGCAACATTTTCCATACGTTAAATCAATAGCTTTCCGTAAGGACGCCTCAGCATAAAGCATGTCAAATATCTCTGAAGCCACTCATTGGAAAACGGAATCTCGTGTGTTACTACAACACCTGTTCTTAACCTCAATTATTCATACATCATTTCAGTACATAGACTGTTTGACCAAACAATTAAAGGAAAGGTCTTTGTCTTTAATTAGGGACTTCAACTAATGAATTTTATGGTAATTCTGATAATGACGTAATGAATTAACCTTATTGGTGAAACCTAACTCAGGGCGGCAAATCTCATCGAATCAGAATTAAGATGACATAATTTGTTTATGTTATAACAATTGCGCAACCAACGTGTATAAAAATCGCCCGGGGGCAAGCCGCCCCACTAGTCGTCAAAATTCATCTCTAGAAGTGCACGTAACAAAAAAGTACCTCAAGTAACGGGTGAAACATAACTTTCGTACAATCTTCGCAGTAACCTCAAATCATGTAGGTTTGTTCATCACAACACAGCCACACCACTGCGAGCTGTGAGTTCACTATTACATCGCCCACATGCGGTATGCAATCTTCAACATTCAAATTCATGCGGTACGCAATCTTCAACATTCATATTCAATAAGCGCATTCTTAACACACTTCTCCAGTGCAGTTGTTCAAGTGCCTCAAGTCAGTACCACTCAACAAGTGCAAACAACTATGTAAAAACATAACCTCATTCTCTCAACCTAACATTCCACGCTGTAATGTAACAGCAAGTACTCACTGCAATTAATATTCACTATTCTAAACGTCTTAAATGCTGAAATCATTCACTGCAAGGTAAAGACCATTTGTTGCAACGCATTTTTCACTTGTCAACCTTCAACTTCAGAAGAACGTCAACCTTCAACCTCAGAAGAACATCAACTCAACAATGCAAGAAATAAATCTCAAGATATAGTATGGACGGTGTTCAAGTGACTGTGTTTCATAATTTTTTTTTCTATGTAATTCTCAGCAAGTAACAGTGAATTTTCTTTTTCTATTTCTTTTTCATAAGCTTATATATATACATATATAATTCAAGGATTTTAATTAATGATTCAATAGTGCATATAGTCTACTAACAAATAATCAGCTCCAGTGTTTGTTAATAAATAAAACTAACCTCAAAATATTATTGAAATTTTATTTTTTGGTATTCTAATGTAGGGGCAAAATTTAGTTTTCTACCTTCCCTTATACAGTCCATCCTACCAGAACCTTAACCCTACAGTTAGTCTTGAGTCCTGTCCATGGAGGTGTAATTAATGTTGTAATTGACGACATATTTAACTGTCTGCATTTATTATTTTTATTTAAAGAAGATACTGGTATAGCCTAATAGTGTATGACAATATATCATGTTTTGATTTCAAGGTGATAATCTATTTTAACATAGATAAAAATAAGTAAAAAGTTGTGTGTTAATCCGTTTGTATGGTAATAAATATTGTTCTTTTTCATGATAACATTTCATAGAGTAAATCTAACCTATTTCTCACATAACTTCTATATAATTATTATTTCTAACTATTTTATCACCTCCGAGAATGCACCATTTTCTAACCTTGTTAATTTAATGCAAAATACCACTCGGTAAGTAGGACTAATACCGCAGTAGTACTCTGCAGAAAGAAATATTATATTAAAAAAAATTACATGGTCCAAAATAAAAAATATTTTTAAAAAAATTCTAACATTGCCCTTTTTTTTGGAAAATGACCCATGTATAATACATCGCAACTTACGGGACCAGGAAATTTTTCTGATGGAGACAGTATTCTGGTTCATAAAGGTTCCGCTGATGGCAGGTTTTACTGTATAACAGAGTTTGAGCAAATCTACAAATCAATTTGCATAGCTCTAGGCTATAGGCAAGGAAAAGAAATTTCATGTCCAAAGTCAGTAGTTAAACGAAAAAATTTTAGCTGCAAGGAAAAGCAGCACATCATTTTGGGAATTATGAAGAACTCTCTCTCCCCTATTTATTCTTTATATATAAAATACTAGCTTAAAACACCAGCCATCACGTGGGTTTCGTATTTTGCTTGTACTTGGAAGTAAACTTATGGAATATTTTACTTCTGATTTTCAAACTCTGACTGCAGAATCTATATGACCAACACTCTTTCTTTTCTTCGGTGGAAAAAGGAAAAACTTTGTGAACGGTGATAAAGGGAGAAGGGCTTGAAGGCTATGTGTGCAAAATTTCATCAAGATAAGATTAAAACTGTACAAGGTAAAGTGATCCCTATACAGGCCATGGACACTCCCATGGTTCGGGGAGGTTAAGATCCCAGATTTTGAGATATTTGGCAAACGAAGATGGTAAAATTGTCAGCCATAATGCACCAGCCACCTTTTCCTCCAGGACTGCATCTGATACTCATTTCTGTTATAGGGTGAGATAACCCTAGGACCATGGTGTCATCAAAAGGATTAGGCTAATTGAAAGATCCCAATATACACATACACATAAACATGTGTACTTATACACATGTATTAAGTACAATTCTATAGTTTTTAGTAAAACCAATTTAATACCAAATTATTATGAATGTGCACCCAGAAAAAGAACTTACCCCATTTTGCTCCTGTAGAAAATATATTAGGCTTCTATTCTTTCACTTGTTACATTTGTATAATGTACGAGGGTTGGTCAATAAGTAAGGTCTCCAACACTCTAGCCCAAGCTGGCTAGTCGGACCGTTATCTTCCCTCTTTCAAACGAGCCATTGCTTCAACCTCTGAACCTTTTAGTATCCAAACTAGAGCTGTTTGAAATGGATCTCCCGATTTCCATCCCTGCCAAGTGCGGCCTCCGCGAAGTCATATGGTTTCTTACTGCAAAAAAAGTTCCGCCGATTGAAATTCATAGAACGCTTTGCGAAGTGTATGGAGAGGGATGTATGGCCATAAAAAATGTGCGTAAGTGGGTTCATGAGTTTAAACAGGGCCAGACAAATATTCAAGATGAAGAGTGAAGTGGAGACCAACAAGAGCCGTCACAGATGAGATGGTGGCAAAACTCGATGCATTGGTGTGACAAGATCGACGCGTCACTACTCGTGAACTTTGTTTATTGCTTCCTGACATTTCTAAAGGTTCCATACAGAATGTTCTGTGAATTTCAATCGGCAGAACTTTTTTTGCAGTAAGAAACCATACGACTTCGCGGAGGCCGCACTTGGCGGGGACGGAAATCGGGAGATCCATTTCAAACAGCTCTAGTTCGGATACTAAAAGGTTCAGAGGTTGAAGCAATGGCTTGTTTGAAAGAGGGAAGATAACGGAACACGGCAGTGGTGCCAAATCTCTCGTCCGACGTTGCCAGCTTGGGCTAGAGTGTTGGAGACCTTACTTATTGACCAACCGTCGTAAGTGTTTATTACAGTAATTAACTTTTTACAAATTCCAATGCAAACAATCGCATGAGTCCGCATGGGTATGCATCACGGGTTTCCAAATTTGCACTTAACACATGTGTGCACTAAGTCATTGATATATTCAGATACAGATGTATATTTACCTTAAAGCATATTATAAATTACAAAATAATATAAATTTGCAATGAAATCAAGCTCGGAATAAAACTGTAGATTTTAACAATACACAGACAGACTTTTCAAACATTCTTCCTTTATACATAGAGATATATGGTATATGCATTTTACCTAAATGAATATTAAAATTACGGCATTTGGTGATAAGATTTGCCAATTTTACTTAGGCTACACGTAAGCAATGAACCATAACATTCTTTCTGAAGAATGGAGTTTGTTTATGCACCGTCATTTGTCCATGCATAGTAACCCCATAGGTTATGTGATATTAAGGGTGTTAAATAAAAGCACATTAATTGCTTTTTCTAAATGAAGTTTTGATAGTGCTTTTCCTCATGTTTTGAAGGCTAAGTATCCAAAATTTCATCGAGATCTGAATAAAACTGTAGTTTTGTACGAAAGACAGAGACACACAACTCTTCTTTACACCATACATATTGATTACATTCTAAATTAAATAAAGAACACATTCTGACTGAACTTTCCCCAAAATTTAAAAGACTGAATTCAGACTGTATTTTTTGCATGGCACAAACTAACTGTAACAAATTACTAAAACAAACTAAATATTTTGGAAGTATTTCAACTACCTGTAAGTTTTAAGATTGTTACAAACAAGAGTCAAACACAAAATACATTGTTTGATGCTGAAGAAGCTAGAACATTCATTGCATAAAACACAGAGAACCTAAACGATCCAAGTCCCATCTGAAATTGAATTTATATTGATAACTTCCAGATATTTACAAACGCTTCCAAGAAAAGATTAATATTCAGTCATCTTGTTCATGTTGGAAGTGACTACCTAGTTTGCTAAATTTTATTTTTGTTGTGGAAAGTAAAATAAAAAGTGTAAATGATTTTTTTTTTTTTTTACTTTTCTTCCAAATTCAAACTATTGAGTTATTCTATATGAACTCAACCAAAGACTGGAAATCTTCCATGGTGACCGACTAAGATTTAGCTTTACATACATACATAATGAACAATTGCCAAATTCTAAGCCAAAATTTATGTGCTGTGGCCCTTTAAAAAAGGGTCTTTTGTCCATTTCTGACACAAATTGCGCATCTTCCTGTGCACCCACTTTTGGATGGCAATATCTCTGGAATGGAATACAATATCTGCCTGAAATTCGCTATACTGAGTAATTTGAACCAAGGCTTTCAGAATCTGTCATCAGAAAAGGTCTAATACTTCTAGTTTCTGAGCTACTAGCCTCCAAAGTAGTAATCTTTTTATGTGCAAAAATTAAAATTTCACAATGATTCACAACAGGCTATTGCCTTGTCGTTGGATTCCTTCTCTTTGGGGATGTGGCTATCTGCAGAAGGTTTCTTGACTATACCAAAGTCTTAATATAGAAGAACAAACTCACACAAACTAGAACATTGTAGACCTTTGTTTACTAAATTACGTTGTCTTACCATAGTTAACCTTTATATTTATAATGTACTGCTTTATACAAAAAACAATCTGTCGTGCCATAACTTAAAAAAAGATATACATAATTATAATACCAGACAAAGTAAGAAAATAAATATACCATTTCATAGATTACATAAGTCATCAAATAGTTATGAAATGTTAGGTCAAAGAATGTTTAATACACTACCATCACATCTTGCTGAATTGCCTATAAATCTATTCAAATGCAAGGTGTATACCTACCTGGTTAACAACCCTTTCTACTCTGTGTCTGAATTTTTTGAGTGTAATATAGTTTAATGGTACTATGAATACAGGTTTTAAAATGTACTTAGTGGGTTAAGTCTAGATTGTGGTCCTGACTTTATCTAGTAACAAAGGGGTTTAACGACAATAAAATTCTTATTTATTTATTTATTTAATTTATCTAAATATACCGGTAAGTTATTCTTAAAAATTCTTGTTGACAACCCATTTTATACTGTTAATAAATATTTCGAATATGACTTTAAGAATTTATAGTTAGTAATAGTTAGTAAATGTACAAGAAACTTAATGTAGTAATTTCACTTATATTGTAAAATTAGTTGTGAATTATGTATATAATTCGTGTTGTAATTTATGTATGTAATCTTTGTACTCCTGACTTTGTCTATTACCTAAATGGTTTAATGACAAGAAAATAAAATTATTATTATTATTATTATTATTAAGAGGATTCTAGAAAGAATTCCGGCTAAAAAAGTACTTTTAGACCAATTTTTGACTGACAAATTCACTGTGTGGGCAATTTCCCATGATAAAGAAATTTGTTCTACACAATTGTACATATACGAGGTTTGTTTAAAAAGTATCCGACCTTTAATTTTCGCGCCCGTAATATTAATGCTAGGGTGGCACCACTGTACACAACGGGAGAAGAGAGCTTGAGTGCATGCTTGATTTTTTTTTTTCTGCCTTCGAAAGTGCCAGTCACTGCCTGCTAGTCTCAGAGTGAGGTCCCGTGATAAGCGCTCGGCGGATTTTGATATCTCTCAAGATGACTGAATGAGTTGAGCAGAGATACTGCATCAAATATTGTCAAAAGCTTGGCGATTCTCAAAGCGAAGAGTAGGGAGGTTGTTGAATGACTGGAATTCCATGCTTCGTCAAGAAAGTCTGGATCAGATGAGATGAGATGAATGAGTTGGAGCATTGTCATGATGCAACTGCCAGTTTTTTGCCGCCCAGAGGTCTGGTCTTTTGCAATGCAGCCCAGGTACCAGTCCTTGTCATAAATGCTTGAAACATACTTTCCTGGCTGTAATTGAGCACCATTCGCAACAGTAAGTGGTTGCTCTTTGCCTACGACATCAAAATGTTCATCAGCAGATATCCTTTTCATTTTGAATGAGATCGTCAAAATCGGGATGAAGCAATAACTTTGAGTTTGTACCAGTTACCTGGCCTGCATTTTCAAATCATGCTCGCAAGTTGAAGTTTTTCTAGTTTTGGTTATTATCCACTTCAGATACATAAAAAATTTAACTCCTGGAATATCTACACAGCACCAGTCATACATTTGAAAAGCAGTAAGAAAGTGTCCGGCAGTGGTTGTCTTAAGGCTTGCTCGTCCAACTAAACGTTTGACGGTTCCACCAATGTCATCGCATGGACTATTACCATGTGATGTTGAAAAAAGTTCCACTCTGCATCAAGGCCGTAGTCTTTGTGATGATTGCTGAGGTTGGAAAGGTTTTTATAGTTTTTACATTAACTTGCAGCTCCATCGCAGAAGTAAAGGAGTTTTCTGATGAGAGGAAATTCATGTTGGATATATGTCAACACAGATGTGATGAAAGCATGAACAGTTGTGGTATTGTGCATAAGACAATATTATATCACATAAATTAGGAAATGGTGACTTTACCAGCCAATTTGTGATAAATCACAAACAGATGTCCAACAGAGACAATCTGTGGTTCATGAATACTTATATATATATCCAGATGAAGCGTTGCTGAGAGTTGTTCCAGTTGAACCCTTGTGCCTCATTCTGCACCACGAAGCTAAGTTTTCAGCAAAATCTAACATGACGATTGCCTCAGCCTCCAAAATATTTTCTTTCAGTTTACTGAGGTAACTAGACTGGGCGTTAGCTGTAAAATGGTGATGTTGGAAGCCATCAAATGAACTGAAAGCTGTTTGAAGTCCTGCACAAAAGATGTTACACATAAAATTGATGTACTATCATGAGCCCACTGTTTGTGAGTTACTGAATCATCAAAATCATAGTCATGCAAAGAAAATATATCTGACAAATGCTGTTCCAGTACATCCTTGCCTGGGCAGTGTTCACACAAATGAAGCATATATTCATGATTGCTCACAGAACACACCATTTTCTCAAACAAGACCTTGTAATCCTTATTTTCAGGAATTGCAGCAGCAGTCAGTTTGGCATTTTGATGCTGTTCACAAACACACACAGAATGCATGCCGGATGCTACAACTGGTACACACCACTTGGGCTTCAAGACACAAAATTTTGAAAATCCAAATTTATCTGTAAGATACTTATTTTTGTACTCAACATAAGCTTGGGTAGCTTTTCACCATTCTCTTTCACCATCACAAATTCCTTCTTCCCTGGGCAACTATGTGAATACTCCTTCATCTCATAGAAGCATATTACACGTTCCTGAAGGTCTTGAGAAAGGGCCTTTTTTTACCTTTCTTGGCATCTGGATCAGCAAGAATATTCTTTACCATTTTCAGCTGACAAGATCTACGTACCATATGATCTGTGATGCCAAACGTTTCTACAGGACTGGTTCGTGGGCTGCATTGTTGAGCGGTCAGATGAAAACTGTGATGTCTTTGTCAACTTCATGACATGGCTAAGGCTAAACTTCTCTCATGGCCTGCTGCTGTTCATTAGAATGCCTGCCAGGTGCATTCTAGAACATTATATGCACTGTGAGCTTGGCGAAGAGGACCATTTAATCATCATAGGAGGATCTAATGATGCTTGTCACAGTCTATATGATGTTACATATATTTCAAATCTCATATCAGATAAACTAGCCGCATTCAAGACTAATAATGTAACCTTAGTGGACCTACCCCACAGATATGACTTACTGAATGACTCACCGGTAAATGTGAGAATCAGTGAGATCAACTCATCTCTTCAGGAAATTAGAAAGTTTCGCCCATCATTAGCTTTAATTCAAATGTCAAACTTTGAGAGAAGATTGCATACACGTCATGGCCAACACCTCAATAATGCAGGCAAAAATTCACTCTCTGGTTCATTGAGTGAATCAATCCAAGGACACAGCAGCTCTTTCGGTCAATGCCTAAGTCAGCGATCACAAGGGAAATTGTCTTAAAGGCCAGCAATAATCTCTCTCCCTCATCATTGCCTTTAAGCATTGGAGAGGTAATGCCAGGGGCGGTAAATGGACTTTCTTCCAAGCTATCACTGGGCCATCCTCATAATCATGCAGCTGAGCCCACCTCGACTGAGGAAGACCCAGAGTCATTGACTGAGCTTTCCTCTGAGCAACCTCTATGTTCTGCTGAGGAATCCACTCCAGATTCTTCAACTGTGAACTTTTCAACAGCTAATGTGGAATTTTCTCCTGAACAACCTCTATGGTCTGTTGATGAATCCACTACAGACTCTTCAACTGTAAACGTTTCAACCCCTATCATGGAAATTTCTTCTGTCAATTCAATGGAAACATTCTCTATCGCCAATAATGAACCTGATTTAGTATCTAATGAGGAACCCACTCCAATCACTTCAAATGAACACACGACTGGATACTTAGAGGGTTCTCAACCAGCAAACAGAAAATCATCCAGAATGGGGTAGCCACCTGCTAAACTCAAAAATTTTTTATGCTCAAGGGCTTAAATGGAACCAAAGAATTTTCTGTGTTGTTGCAAAACATTCAATGTTTGAGAAACAAGTTATTTGAGTTAGAAATTCTTTTGTCACATGATCTCTCATAGGTAAGCATAATCTGCCTGACAGAGCACTGGTTACTAGAAAATGAAACAGTTTACTTAACACTTCCTT
The DNA here is from genome assembly GCA_964059195.1 of Ectobius pallidus. Classification (NCBI taxonomy): domain Eukaryota; kingdom Metazoa; phylum Arthropoda; class Insecta; order Blattodea; family Ectobiidae; genus Ectobius; species Ectobius pallidus. The sequence continues at coordinate 961,405 of CAXKWD010000366.1, forward strand.
CTTTTAGTATAGCAAATATTTACTGTCGCAAAAATCATAAAAATGGTGGAACTGCAATTCTAGTGAGAAATTCAATAGTTTTTGAAAACCCAGTAAATACAACCCATCTCAATGATGAACTAAACTTTGAACATTCGGTTACACAAGTAAGCTTAAATAATACCAAATTCTTAATAGTGTGTCTGTACAGATCTCCCAATGGATCTCTTCCAATCTTTCTTGACAAAATAGAATCCTTATTCTCAGTGCTACATAAGCTCAATTTACCCATTATAAGCTGTGGCGATTTCAACTTAAATTTCCTATTAAAAACTCCTTATGTTGAGGACTTATGTAATCTATTTCTAACTTATAATTTACACCCTGTCATAAATACCGCCACTAGAATAACATCTACTTCTCATACTTGTTTAGATCAGTTCTTTATTAACCCAAATAATTTTAATTTCAGTACCCTCAATTTGAATTCTGGAATCTCTGGTCACAACTCGTTACTACTAAATTTACATTAACATTCTCCACATCCCATTCTTGAATCTGTATGTTTAAAATGTAGCTACTCTAAAGAAAATATTAACTTCTTCAATTTCCTGCTAGGTAAAGAGGATTGGGAGGATATTTCTAAGGAAACAGACACCAATCTTACAGAAAATTTCATTGATACAATCATTCACTACCTTGATGTAGCTATACCCAAAAAAAGGGTAACCAGCTGTAATAACAACGCTTACAGTCCGGACAATAGTTGGATTAGTAAAGGGATTAGGAAGTCCTGTAAAAAAAAAGGATTATGCATCACTATTATAAGACTACAAACGACATTCACTTTAAAGAATATTACAACACTTACTGCAAAATCTTGAAAAAAGTTATCTTCCAAGCAAAAAACATGCATAATGCAAATGTTATTATCCAATCAGAGAATATTAACAAAGCTCTTTGGCAAACAGTAAAGAGAGAAACTGGAGTTCTTAAAAACAGGAAGGAACCACTCAAAATATTACACAATAATAATGAAATCAATAATAGCCTACAAATAGCAAATTTATTCAATTCATACTTCTCAGAAGTAACTAAAAAATTAATAAAAAATGCTAATAATTACCCTCTTTCTTTTCCTGAATCACTACTAAACTCTAAATCAATATTCATAAAGCCAGTCACTGAAAATGAAGTATCATGTTTAATAAAAGATTTAAAAAACAAATTCTCTTATGGTTTTGATGAAATTCCTTCAACTGTCCTAAAATATTGTTCAAAAAATTTAATTAAACCTATTACTATATTATGTAATTCATCACTTTCCTCGGGTTGCTTCCCTGAGATTTTCAAACAAGCAATAGTCAAACCCTTATTCAAAAATGGAGAAAGAAATAATATTGAAAATTACAGACCAATTTCTCTCTTATCTGTTTTTTCAAAAGTTTTAGAGAAGTCAATGTATAACAGGATAGTACCCTTCCTTGAAAAATGTGATATTTTCTCTGCCTCACAGTTTGGTTTTAGGAAAGGTTTGTCAATTAATGGAGCCTTATATTCTTTCTTAACAGATATCTTATCGGCTAAAGATCAAAAGTCTAATGTAATTGGACTTTTTCTTGACCTTCGGAAAGCCTTCGACACAGTCAATCATAAAATTTTGTTACATAAATTAGATAAATACGGAATTAGAGGGCATGCTAATAAATGGTTTGCCTCTTATTTGACCAACAGAAAGCAGGTAGTCAAAATAAATTCCTCCTATTCAAACGAAGTTACATTAGAACACGGTGTCCCTCAACGTTCAATTCTCGGACCCCTTCTTTTCCTAATCTTCATTAATGATTTACCTGTCTCTCTGTCACCTTTTAAAACAATTCTCTATGCAGATGACACCAATGTAATTTTCATAAACAAGCATATAATGCAACTAAAAGCTGAAATAAGCAAAACAAATCTAAATCTATTTAATTGGCTTAACCATAGTAAACTGTTTCTAAATTCGGACAAAACCTTTTTTATCAACTTCAACAGTCATACAGACAATGATAATTCTCTTGAAGTAAGCATTGGAAACTCAAAGATATCCGAAATCGACAAAATTAAATTTCTAGGTATCTATATAAATAAAAATCTCTCATGGGATGATCATATCTCTCATTTAAAAGGGAAACTATCTTCTTTGTGTTATGCCTTTCGTATTTTAAGCAACATCTCAAATATAGGAACACTTAAAACATATTATTTCGGTTGTATTCAATCGGTACTAAACTATGGTATAATTTTTTGGGGCAACTCTCCAAAAATGATCGAGGTTTTTAGAATTCAAAAAAACATTTTAAAAATCATGGTTAATGTTCCCACTAGAACCAGCAGTAAACCAATTTTTAAAAAGCTTAATATAATGCCTTTACCATGTTTATATATTTTGGAGACTGTTCATTTCATTCATTGTAATCAACAACTTTTCAAATATGACCATGATCTTCATAAGTACAACACAAGAATCTCTAATGATCTACATCTCAATAACCATGGAACCACTAAATTCCTAAAAAGCATTGCACATCAAGGCATTAAACTGTATAACAAATTGCCCAACTCATTCAAAAAGTTAGATCCTAAGAAATTTAAACGCAAAGTAAGCTTCTCATTCTATAATGTAAACAAATTTTTTCAGTCCTCCTTTAAAGATTTATAATTTGATTGATTTCTCCTCCATTACAGGATATCCCTCCTTCTCTCTCTCTACTCCAATTTCTCTTGTTAGTCTCTAGGTATGCCTTGTGATTGTGATGCATAGTCCTAAACTGCCATGTGACTATTCAATCTCATTTCTACCTCATTGCCTTGTTTCTCGCATATTTCTTTTATTTAGTGTATGTGCAGAAAATCTCCTAGGCTAGCTTAATTTTAGTTTCTTTTCACAGCTGCAACATATATAATTAATTTATATTTTGTCCTGTAGTATTTTCTGCTCTGTATTATAACTAGGTTTAGACTTAATCTTAGCAAATGATGACAAAACCATGTATTATTTTAAATACCAACGGTGAATAAATTTATTATTATTATTATTATTATTATTATTATTATTATGTCTACATTAGAGCTGCAAGGTTTTATAAGCTGGCCAAACATAACACTGAACTACCGGTAATTCAGAAGAATCTGCTGTCATTAGGACAGTGAACTCAAATCATTTTATACCAAATTTTCAGATTTAACTTGCTAAATTAGGAATACCATCAAATTTCGGTGTTTAGAGCAGAAATACTTCAAATTACCTGCATTGTTGGAAATAACCGTAGTTTAACATAAGCTGCCATGGGGAGAAAAACATCTACATTTCATAAAATTATTAACATGTGAAGGAGGTGAGAAAGCAAACTGAATTTTTAGTCACATGATTAACATAGGCCTATATGTACATTTGTGTAGAAAAAATTTCTTTATTGTGGGTATTTGCCCACACAGTGAATTTGTCAGTCAGAAATTGGTCTAAAACATTTTTTGAGCCAGAGCCCTTTCTAGAGCCCTCTTATTTTTAAATTAAGACTTTGGTATTGTTGAAACATAAGCATATAGCCTAAGAATTTAAGGTTAAGGTTTCAAGGTAATGCAGATATTTTCTACTCAATATAATTCACATTTGCCATTACCTGTGCTAACGTAATTAATAAATTTTCATGTAATTTTGTTTGCCTTAGTGAGTATAAGGAATTATTTCGTGTAATATTGAATACTTTCATGCTTAAGAGAGCCGCCATATTGGTTTACAAGCATCGTTCATCAAATGCTCACCAGAGGCGCTGTGATCGATTCAGCATCACAAACATAACACAAATTAAGCTGAAACCAGCTCATCGCTTGAAATCTAGCGAATTATGAATTTCGATACATTGTGTGATCGGAATTTAGAAACTTCTTACGGATCCATAAAGAAGGTGATCAAAGGTCATGCAGTAAATGAATGCAACATTTTCCATACGTTAAATCAATAGTTTTCCGTAATGACGCCTCAGCATAAAGCATGTCAAATATCTCTGAAACCACTCATTGGAAAACGGAAACTCGTGTGTTACTACAACACCTGTCCTTAACCTCAATTATTCATACATCATTTCAGTACATAGACTGTTTGACCAAACAATTAAAGGAAAGGTCTTTGTCTTTAATTAGGGACTTCAACTAATGAATTTTATGGTAATTCTGATAATGACGTAATGAATTAACCTTATTGGTGAAACCTAACTCAGGGCGGCAAATCTCATCGAATCAGAATTAAGATGACATAATTTGTTTATGTTATAACAATTGCGCAACCAACGTGTATAAAAATCGCCCGGGGGCAAGCCGCTGCGCGAGTCGTCAAAAATTCATCTCTAGAAGTGCACGTAACTTCTTGCCGCTTTTGAGCGGCAAGAGAACAAAGAAGTACCTCAAGTAACGGGTGAAACATAACTTTCGTACAATCTTCGCAGTAACCTCAAATCATGTAGGTTTGTTCATCACAACACAGCCACACCACTGCGAGCTGTGAGTTCACTCTATTACATCGCCCACATGCGGTACGCAATCTTCAACATTCAAATTCATGCGGTACGCAATCTTCAACATTCAAATTCAATAAGCGCATTCTTAACACACTTCTCCAGTGCAGTTGATCAAGTGCATCAAGTCAGTACCACTCAACAAGTGCAAACAACCATGTACAAACATAACCTCATTCTCTCAACCTAACATTCCACGCTGTAATGTAACAGCAAGTACTCACTGCAATTAATATTCACTATTCTAAACGTCTTAAATGCTGAAATCATTCACTGCAAGGTAAAGACCATTTATTGCAACGCATTTTTCACTTGTCAACCTTCAACTTCAGAAGAACGTCAACCTTCAACCTCAGAAGAGCATCAACTCAACAATGCAAGAAATAAATCTCAAGATATCGTATGGACGGTGTTCAAGTGACTGTGTTTCATATTTTTTTTCTATGTAATTCTCAGCAAGTCACAGTGAATTTTCTTTTTCTTTTTCATAAGCTTATATATATACATATATAATTCAAGGATTTTAATTAGTGATTCAATAGTGCATATAGTCTACTAACAAATAATCAGCTCCAGTGTTTGTTAATAAATAAAACTAACCTCAAAATTTTATTGAAATTTTATTTTTTGGTATTCTAATGTAGGGGCAAAATTTAGTTTTCTACCTTCCCTTATACAGTCCATCCTACCAGAACCTTAACCCTACATAATGGTCCTCCGGCCCTTGGATCTTTCCAGTGCAAAATGGTCCTCTGGCCGCACGCGTTCTCAGTGCACTAGTTAAATAAACCTGGAGCTCGTTAATTGTTAAGTTCATCTGTGTTCAGTGCAGTGGTTAGTGCAGTGAATGATTCATATTTCTCCTGGCATATTGCTTAGCCAGTTTGAGTGCAGGTAAGCAGTGGCATGCGCATGCCCAGTGAGTTGCATGCAAAGTGTTAGTTTCTAAGGTTAGGTTGTGCAGCCAACACCTAACACAATACTCAAACACAAGTTACACTGACATTTGCAAAGTCACACTCAAGTAATACATTATCATTACTCATGCCTTCATAGCTACAAGGTGCTAGGCAACTCAATACATAATCATTTTCACATCACATAGTGAAATCTTTGCTAGGCCCCAGTAAGCCAAGACGCAGGCGAGCGGGTTTTTAACTTATAGATATTTGCTCATATTGTATTCATTTCAAAATGGCGACTGTAGAGTCAAACATTAATGCTTTGAAGTCGAAGCGTGCTCCACTAAAGGCTCAAATTACTCGCCAAGTGAATCACATCTCAGGCTATGTGATCACTAACGAAGCATCCTTTCAAGAGCTTCTCTCTCGAAAGGAAAAACTACAAGAAACACATAAGAGGTTTGAGGAAATACAAACTGAAATCACTCAATTTGTCAAGTACAATCAAACCATATATGAATTTGTCATCCAAGACGAGCTTTCCTATCAAGAATGTCTTATCCTTCGCGGTGAGTTTCAAAATATATTTGATGAATACAAGATTCTGCGATCCCAATTTCAAGAGATTGAAGAGTATCAGGGTGTTGAAGTAAACAGTCGTAAGGCTCTGGCTTATCTCAATTCTCTAGTTACTAAACACAAGGAGATCTATCAACCTGAGCATTCCTCTAGTAGTCAACGTTGGTCATTAGATACTCCACCATCAACGTTACCAAAACTGCCAGAGATTAGACTTCCACGATTCTCAGGCGATCCAGCAGCTTGGATCGAATTTCGTGACACCTTTACCTCTCTAATTCTTAATAATCAGCATATTTCAGAAATGGACAAGTTTCAGTATCTGAAATCTTGCCTAACGGCTGAGGTTATGTCAGTCATAAGAAACATCCCAGTTTCATCAGCTACTTTCGACATTGCATGGCGTACGTTGTCTGAAAGGTTCGACAATGATCGTCTTATCGCGAACACACACCTGGAACATTTGTTCGCGCCTCCACCTCTTGAAAGGAATAATGCAGAATCCCTGCAGCGATATCTAGACCACTTCGTTAGTACTCTGCATGCGTTACAGTCACTCAACACGGATGTTAGCTTGACAGACTTAATTATCTCTAAAATTGTTCTTGATAAGCTTCAACCTTACATCATTAAAGATTGGGAATCTTCCGTCAAACAGGACAGATTACCCTCTCTTCAGGATCTTTTCAACTTTCTTGAAACCAAGGTGCGGGTTCTCCAAATGACTGATTCAGCCATAAAGTCACAATCAAATAATAATTCTCAGAATAATGTGAAGATTACTCCTACTACCACCCCCAATAACACTAGGAATAAATCCAATGATCATTCTCGTTGCATTTGTTGCAAAAAGCTCGTAGTACATAACTTGGCCTATTGTGACTCTTTCAGAGCAATGGATCTCAGGCAACGAGACCAATTTGTTCAATCCCACAAGATATATAGCGTTTGCCTTTGGGCAAAGGGTCATGCTCTTTATTGCAACACTTACAAATGCAAAACCTGTTCCCTAAGGCATAGCACTCTTCTTCACGATCCAAATGCCCAACCGGCTAATACTGCTGGTGTTGTAGCTTCTCGTACATCACAGCAGAGCTGTTTATTGCCCACAGCTACAATTCTCATTAACGATTCCAATGGTTATCCAGTCCATCCTACCAGAACCTTAACCCTACAGTATAGTCAAGAAACCTTCTGCCGATAGCCACATCCTCAAAGCAAAGGAATCCAATGACAAGGCAATAGCCTGTTGTGAATCATTCTAGTATGACAGTTGCCTCGTGAAAATTGAAATTTTAATTTCTGCACATAAAAAGATCACTACTTTGGAGGCTAGTAGCTCAGAAACTAGAAGTATTAGACCTTTTCTGATGACAGATTCTGAAAGACTTGGTTCAAATTACTCAGTATAGCGAATTTCAGGCACATATTGTATTCCATTCCAGAGATATTGCCATCCAAAAGTGGGTGCACAGGAACATGTGCAATTTGTGAATGTAAAAATGGGCGACCGACCTTTTTTTCAAGAAACCCCCAGGAATTTTGGCCTAGAATTTAGAAAGTCATCACGAATGGCAATTGGTTAGTTCTTGCCCTGCTATAGGCTACTGGTGCTGATCATCAAAACCTCTGGTTGCAAGAAATTTATCTATTATTATTAATATCATCCATGATTGGTAAAGGTCTGCAGATTTTCACCTGAACTGCCAAAGCTACATATCAAGAACAGAAGATGCAAATCATATTCCATATTCCATAAGTTTAAGATGCAAAATCTTTAATACAATTGCTATTATAAAAATCTGTTATGCCTTTCCTGAGCAGACATTATCACAGAAGTCTAAATTATCTTACCTGAAAAATGGATGTAGAGATTTATCCTCTGTAAAATCACACTTTGATCTATCTACAGAATCATTGTAACCTACACCTTCCTTGGTAAGGTGTTCAAAAACCCAATGTGGAATTCTAGTTCTTCGGTCATATGATAGAACGTAATCATCAAAAGATCTAATGGTATCAAATCCCGGAAAGCCATATTTCATAATCTGAAATAATAAAAAAAGCTATGAACCAATGAAATGAATAGGCTACCAATACCAGCATTAAAAACAATGAGTATGAGTATGAGTATGAGTACAATGAGTATGTAATTATATGTCTAATAATTACATTATCAGACATAAATATGTGTTTCCCAAAAGGCACAGAATAATTCTCATTCTTTGATGCTGCTCAAGAGTCCGTGTCTGAGCTAGCCAGAATACGATTCACATCGCCAGATGGAATCTCTTTCCTATGACTCATTATCATTAATGGTTGACTCACTGAAAGCCATTTACTTCATAGGCTATACGTCAAATATTCTGATGTCATGTTCAGCAGATACAATAATCTGTGATTTGTACACAAAATTGCAGATAGTCCTTGTTCCGAAACGTCGTAATATTAATGTTATAAGTGACATCCATTGTAATAAAAAAGTTTTGTGTTGAAGTTTTAATAATCTGTGGTTTCATCAAACATAAGTTATCTACATCTTGAATGTTAATGTACAATAAGAGCAGAAACTCGGTCACAAATTCACTAAATCAGTGTGGCTCACAAGATATATGACATAAATGTCTCTCAGGGAGGTGTTGACCTTGACCTCAGTCATACAATACTTTGGTGCTGGTGATTCACATGTCACAGTCTTTTAAAAATTCTGGATCCACCGCTGCAACACCGAACCATGAGAAACATGGTTTCGCAATCAAATTTCTGTATGGAAATTTGAAAAACGCAGGTGAATAGCCAGGAAACATGTGGTCTGAATCACAGCAGAAAAATGCAGTGGCAGCACTGATAAAGGAAACCACTCAGATATCAGATCTGAGTGTCAGCCAATACTGTACAAGTGATTTATGGAAATAATAATAAGAATAATAATAATGTTTAGCCAATGTCCATACAGGTGAGACATCGTCAATATACGTACTAACAGTTCTTATAAGACAAAGTCAGCAGTAAGGAATTCGTGTACAGAGTAAAATGGTCTCCTTATCAGCCATGCATATACATAATTTTTAAAACTACCGGTATTTATGAATAAACAACGGACGCTTAAAGGCAGTTTGTTGAATAAATTAATTCCATTATAAAAACAAGGGTTATAAGATCAATTTAAATGTCGCTCCAACACAACTTGGTATGTAGTGCAATGTGAATGTATACCAGAAGTGTGGCATCAACAAAACTAGATCAGAGATTGATTCTGTGCACCATTCCCCTACCTTCCCCATCTCACCAAAGTCATGACTAGAGCCCAGATTTCCATGCAAATGCATGTTTTTATATACTTTGGTTCTTCTTCTTCTTCTTGTTTAGCTCTACAACCCTGGGTGGGTTTTGGCCGCTCGGACAACAGCTCTCCATTTTGTTCTATCAGCTGTTAATTCCCTCCAACCTCTTACTTTCATAATTTTCAGGCCCTTAATAACTCCATCTAGCCACCTCAATTTCGGCCTTCCCACTCTCCTCCTATTATGTATTCTTCCCTGTAGCATTCTTTTAGGGATCCTATTTTCTGGCATTCTATATAGATGTCCAAGCCACCTCAGTCTTTGGGATTTTACAAATCTAACTATGTTTTGTCCTCTAGTAATGTCGTCTAATTCTCTGTTATTGAGAATTCGCCCTCCATCTCCTTCTCTGATGGGTCCATATATTCTTCTTAGGATTTTTCTCTCAAAAGATCCTAGAAGCTTCTCCACTGCGCTTGTCAAGGTCCATGACTCTGCTCCATACGTTACTACTGGTCGAATCATAGTATTATATATTTTCATTTTCGTTGCTCTAGTAATTTGCCGATTTGTAATCGTTTTAATGTTTGCAAAATATGCTCTATTTCCTGCCAGTATCCTATCTTTAATGGTTTCTTGCATATTACACTTGCTATCAATTATAGTGCCCAAATACCTAAATTGATTGACTCCTTCAAATCTCATATCCTCTACAACTATATGATCAGGAGTCTCTTTGGAGGTGGACATTAACATATATTTAGTTTTCTGTTGATTTATTATTAATCCCATCCTTTTGGCCGCCTGAGATAGCTTGACTATACATACTTTTAGAGCTAGGAGATTTCTTGAGATTATAGTAATATCGTCTGCATAGGCACATATTTGGGTGGATTTATTAAAGATTGTGCCTTTTAGATCGATCTCTTCAATTGCTTGATGTATTGCAAAGTTGAATAGTGTGGCTGACAGGCCATCTCCCTGCCTCACTCCTGTATTTAGATTAATAGGCTCACTTAATCTATTCCCACATATAATTTGAGCTACAGTATTTTCCATAGTCATTTGTACCAAGTTTATGAGCTTTCTCGGGATGTTTAGTTTTCCCAGTGTGTTACATAAAGCATTTCTTGATACACTATCAAATGCTTGTTTGAAGTCTATGTAAATCATATGCACATCAACATCCCATTCATAAAACTTTTCCATCATATTCCTAATGGTGAATATTTGATCATCAGTGCCCCTTTGTGGTCGAAATCCACACTGACATTCTGTTAGATCTTGTTCTGCATATATTTTTATTCTTTCATTTAAAATTCCTGACAGCACCTTATAGGTCACATTAAGTAGTGTTATTCCTCTATAGTTCTCGCACTTTGTTCTATCCCCTTTCTTGAATATTGGGCACATTATCCCATTTTTCCATTCCTTGGGCATTACTTCCTTTTCCCATATTTCCATTAGTAGATCATGTATTGCTGTGAGTAGGTCTTGTCCTCCATCTACGATGAGCTCGCTGTTAATATTGTCTGCTCCTGGTGCTTTGTTATTCTTCATTTTACTTATTATGCGTTTTACTTCTTCCAGCAAAGGACTTTTTACATTTTCAATGTCCTGTTGCGATGGTACGTTGTAATAGATCATTTTGCCAAACTCTGTTTCCTGATCTATTGGTTTATTATATAGCTCATTAAAATACTGGGTCCATCTCTCTTGGATTTCCCTCTCATCATATAAGATGTTTCCTTGTTTATCTTTACATTTCCTTTCCCTAGGTTGGAATCCAGATCTGGCTCTATTCATTGCTGTATAAAATTTCCTAGTTTCGCTTGCTTGATTTAGTTGTTCAATTTCTCGGAATTGTTCCTTAATCATCTCCCTCTTTTTTGTTCTACATATTTTATTCGCTTAGTTGCTTATACTTCTCATAATTACTTCTGGTTTCTCTTTGCAGCATCTTTTCTCTGACTTTATTTTTCTCTTTTATGACCTCACTACATTGTAGATCAAACCACTCATTACGAGTGTGCGACTGTATTCCTATTTTATCTTCTGTTGCCGAGAGTACTATTGTTTGTAGTTGTTTCCATTTCTCTTCAATACTATTTCCTTCTTTGTCTCCTCTTTCCAGGTCTCCTCTTTTCAAGTTTTGTTCTTTTATCCTTTTTATTCCTTCCTGAATTGCTTTTAGATACTCTTGTCCTCATTTTTTAGCTTTGCTACATCAAATCTTTTCTTCCTTACTATTCAATTACATGCATTAGTAGCTAATCTTTCTCTGACTCTTACTTTAACTAGGAAATGGTCCGAGTCACAATTGGGCCCTCTGCAGCTTCTAATATCCATAATTGAGGAGGAATGTCTAGCATTTATAAGCACATGATCAATTTGATTCACTCTACCTTCAACTGGGGATTTCCATGTTCCCAGGTGGATATTTTTATGAGGGAACTGAGTGCTTTTAATAATAAAATTGTTTCGTATCGCAAACTGACCAAGCATCATTCCATTTTCGTTTGACTTATTGTGTAATGTATACTTTCCTGCTACTGCTTCTAGGATTTTCTCTTTACCGACTTGGGCATTAAAATTGCCCATAATGATAGTCATATCATACTTCTTGATCTTACTAATAGTTGTTTCTAGTATTTCATAGAATGCATCTTTATCTTCCTCTGCTCTTTCCTCATGTGGAGCATACACTGATAGAATAGTTATATTTCTAAATTTCCCTTTCAGTTTTAATCTGCATATATTTTCACTGATGGCTTCAAACTCTAAGATACTTGATCTGATATTCTTTGACACTATGAATCCTGTACCATACAAACCAGTTCTTCTTTGGGGTCCACTATATAGCAGTGAGAAATCTTTTTTGTCAATCCTGCCTTCTCTTTGCCATCGTATTTCTTGTAAGGCTACTACTTCCAATCCATATTTTAAAATCTCATTTCCAATTTAGATCATTTTTCCCGGTCTTAATATTGTTTGAACATTCCATGTGGCTAGTTTTAAATCATTAATCCGTTTATGATGCCGAGGTCGTAATCCAATAAATCCGTCCTTCCGAGGCTGTTGCCTTTGTTTCGTAACAATGTACTTTTTACTGAAGTTGAGATGTCAGCCCTACGTTCAAACCTCTAACCGGGTGGCCGGGTCATTTGTTTTCGGGGTTTCCGTCCCCTAGGTCAGTTGCTTCCACTACAGCTGAGGAGTCTGTCCTACCCCTGTTTTCTGTTGGGGTTTACTCCCTTAGCCTTTGAAGATCCCTCATCTCATCATACATTTTACGAGGTAAGTGACAGCCTTCCTTTCCATTCCTAGAGTTCAAATACAGTGTGATTCACGATGTCATGCTCAGAAGATGATAGTGCTAAACTAACCCCCCAGCAACAAGCCACCATGGCTGCATCCATTAAGAATTACTAGTCTAATAGGGCTTTGATTAAGGGGAAACTGACTAGATTCAAACAAAGTGTCGATAATGCCGAAGACGAAGTATCTATTGAGGAACTACGCTTGCGCCTATCACAATTTAAATCTCTATATGACGATTTTGACGACATTCAGACAAAAATTGATCTTCTAGATGGCGATACAGATTCCGAGCGGGAAAGAGCAGATTTCGAGGACAAATATTTTGCCACTATAAATAAATGCCAATGCAAAATCAAAGATTTTGAAAATACATTATTAGCGACCAATGGTTCAACAGTAGGCCTGCCTGCGCCTTCACAGACCCATTTCGAAGCTAATCAGCGTGCACAGTTACCCAAGTTAGAAGTTCCAACTTTCAGCGGAGATTATCAGGAGTGGCTTCCCTACAAGGAATTATTTATTGCTCTAGTACACTCGAATGAAACAATTTCTACCATTCAGAAGTTTCACTATTTGCGTCTTTCTCTGAAATGTGATGCCTCTAAATTGGTCGATTCACTCCCTGTGACGTCAGAAAACTACAGCGTGGCCTGGCAATTGCTTCAAGAAAGATACCAGAATCAAAAAATAATTGTACAGAATCTTATCAGATCTCTTTTTGAATACGTTAAGGTCACTAAAGAATCCGCCCCACAGCTGCGTAATCTTTTGGATCATTTCCAACGACAAGTGCGCACACTAGAGGGAATAGGCCAGCCTGTTCAACACTGGGACGCTTTTCTTATCCATTTGATTATTTCCAAAATGGATCCAGCTACGCTTCGTGCTTGGGAATTTGAATCTTCTCCTACCGAGGTTCCAAAATTTTCAGACATCTGTAAATTTCTGGAAATTAGGTGCCAGTCTCTTGATGCTTTGGAACAGGAAAAGGAAGGGAGAAATAAGTTACACAAGGTCGAAACAGTCAAAGATACTGCCAAAAAGTTACATATTGGTAAATATGGCGATCATCCTAAGTCTTACTTTGCATCTAGCTCTCAGAAGTGTTCATACTGTAAGGAAGAGCATTTTATCCAGCGCTGTCCTACATTCAGAAATTTAGATTATAAGGACAAGAAGAAATTTGTTTGGGACAATAAGTTGTGCACAAATTGTCTCCATTGAGGGCACGTTTCTGCCAAATGTAAGGGGTCTACATGTAGAACTTGCAACAAAAAACATAACACGCTTCTTCATTTTCAAGATGGCTGTAATATTTCAAAAAGTGAAGATAAACCTACTGATGTCAGCAGTGCGGTTGTTCCTCATACTACGGTGCAATCCCTCGCCGGTATCGCTTGTGGTCCTACTCAAGTAATGCTTTCTACAGCTAACGTATTAGTGCAAGCATCAGATGGGACTTACCACACCTGTAGGGCTCTTCTGGATTCAGGCTCTACACATAGCTTCATTTCACAAGACTTGTGTCAACAACTTAGACTGAAGTGTTATGATTCCTCTATAGCAGTTTCTAGCATAAATTCGCATTCTTCTCAAGTGTTGTGCAGTACTCACGTTAAGTTCAAAGATGCTTACCGTAAAGGATTTAAGGGTGAGATGCAATGCTTAGTCCTGCCAACTATCGCTACTGATGTTCCTTCATTGCCTGTAGACGTTAGTAGCATGCATTTTCCGTTAGGAATACAAATAGCTGATCCAAAGTTCGACATTCCAGCTAAAGTGGACATGTTGATTGGCGCAGACTTGTTTTGGGAGTTACTTCTTGGACAAGTTATCTATCTTGGATCACGTCCCAATGATGGTCTTTCATTACGTGAAACGAAACTTGGATGGATAATCACAGGAGTTGTTCCTGTAACTTCACATAGTAATGAAAGTGCTAAGTGTCATTTCATCTCTACGGAAATGCTGTCGCAACAGATGGAGAGATTCTGGTATCAAGAGGAGTTTCCAACTCGCATATTATCGGAGGACGAGAACCGTTGTGAGGAGTTGCTTGTTTCTTCAGTTAAACGCCAGCCTGATGGACGATACAGTGTACAGATGCCTATGAAGGATCCTACCTCTGTTCTTGGTGCTTCTCGGTAACAGGCCTTGAAGAGATTTTTCGCTATGGAAACTAGACTTCACAGAAATCCGAAATTGCTGTCTGAGTATGCAAAATTCATGACAGAATATATTGACCTGGGTCACATAGAAAGAATCACTTCCGGTTTTGATGACGATGGAAATCATGTTTATTATCTGCCACATCATCCTGTGATCAAGGAATCCAGTACGACTACTAAGTTGAGGGCGGTCTTCGATGGCTCTGCCAAGTCTTCTTCTGGAAAATTGTTGAATGACTTACTCATGGTAGGACCTTTACTGCAACAAGATCTTTATTCATTGATATTACGACTGTGTTGTCATCGTTATGCAGTAACAGCGGACATAGAAAAGATGTACAGAAATGTGCTTCTAGACGAGACGCAGCGGGACCTACAGCGCATTTTCTGGAGAGAAAGCAAGGACAAACCTATTCAGATTTTTAGACTCAACACGGTCACTTACGGCTTGGCTCCGTCTTCTTTCCTTGCCATTAGAGTGCTCCACAGACTTGCTGAAGATGAAGGCCATAGATTCCCTCTAGCTGCTCAGGCACTTAAGCATGATTTTTATGTAGATGATTACATCGGTGGTGGCTCTTCTGTTGATGAAGTTATGGAATTGAGACAACTTACCGACATATTATGTTGTGGAGGTTTTCATATAACAAAATGGTGTTCCAACGATGAAAGGATACTTTCAACTATACCTGAGTTTGAACGCTCCACCTGCACTCTGTTGGATTTCGAAGATAACCAGTCCATGAAAACTTTGGGCCTACACTGGAACCCGAAAGTTGATTCACTACAGTATATCGTTGCAAATCAAATCACGGCATTCACCAAGAGGAAAATACTCTCAGAGATTTCTAAACTGTCTGACCCTCTTGGACTGCTGGGACCTGTCATAACTTTGGCCAAATTGATTATACAACAATTATGGAAGCTGCAGACTGGGTGGGATGATCCGGTGCCAGAAGATATTTTACATGTCTGGAACAGAATTCATGTAAATCTCCCAGAAGTTATGAAGATAAGAATCCCACGATATGTGCTTTGTGATCAAAAGTCACCTACTGTCGATTTGCATATCTTTTGTGATGCAAGCGAAGCTGTTTATGGAGCCTGTGCTTACTTACGAGTTTCTTCAGATGGTGTTTATCAAACACGCTTACTCACAGCAAAATCCAGAGTTTCACCATTGAAGAAAATATCCCTTCCACGCCTTGAACTCTCTGCAGCCCTCTTAGCGTCTGAACTTTAGGTGAAGATTTTGTCTGCCATAACATTTGTTCCTGATAGGACTTACTTTTGGACTGACTCAACCATTGTTCTCGCTTGGTTGGCACGACCTCCAGAGAAATGGTCTACTTATGTCGCCAATCATGTGACTAAAATCCAGAATGCTACGCAGAGTCATGAATGGCACCACGTGCGTTCGGTGGAAAACCCTGCAGATGTTATAAGCAGAGGATTATTCCCCGAAGAACTTCAGTCTAACGATTTGTGGTGGTTTGGACCTACATTTCTGAATCGCGTTGAGGATGACTGGCCCATCTGTACTGATGCATTGCCTGAACATGTCCCCGAAACCAAAAAGCATGCTGAAACGTGTCTGACTGTCTTCAGCCAAGAAGACCTGCTACTTAAATATTCTTCACTTCGTAAACTGCTTCGAGTGGTAGCTTGGTGTCTTCGCTTCATACATAATGTTTCACCTGCGTCCTCGCCTATTAAGGATCCTATTTCTTTGGCAGAAGTGGACAAGGCAAAAATCTGCATACTTAGATTGCTTCAAAGGCAGGCTTTTCCCAAGGAAATGCATCAACTGGAAACTGGACAAGCAGTCGACAAACAGAGTCGCATCTCTTCTCTTTCACCGTTTATTGACGAAAATGGTTTGATACGGGTAGGAGGACGCATTCAACATTCGGATTTGAGCTATAATCAGAGGCATCCTATAATATTGCCCAAGAATCATCACCTGACATTTCTTATTGTTAGGGATGAGCATTATAGAAATCTCCATCTTGGCCCGCAGTCTCTTCTGTATGCTTTGCGCCAGATATATTGACCAATGAATGGGTTACGAACAGTGAAATCAGCACTGAAAGAATGTCTGGTTTGCTTCCGCTTTAAGCCCAAGCCAGCACAGCAAATCATGGGTTCCTTGCCAGAGGCACGCATTGTTCCATCAAGACCATTTACTCACACCGGAGTAGATTATGCTGGACCATTTAACAAAGACTGGTTTGGCTCGATCTAGAACTGTCTCTAAAGCCTACATAGCATTGTTTGTGTGTATGGCCACGAAGGCACTCCACTTGGAATTGGTGTCATCATTATCCACCGAAGCCTTCATATCTGCCTTGAAAAGATTCATTTCACGTCGAGGCAGAGCCGAGCATATTTACTCTGACAACGGTAGCAATTTTGTGGGCGCCTGTAGAGAGCTTCAGGAGTTGTACAACTTGGTTATTTCTGCTCCAGTGAAGGAAGAGATCATTACCTATACCTCGGATCTTGGCATTACTTGGCACTTTTCTCCACCTAAGGGACCACATTTTGGGGCGCTATGGGAGATAAATGTTAAATGTGTTAAGCCCATTTGCTTAAAGCAATCAGAGATTCAGTTCTTACATTCGAGGAATGTTACACACTGTTAGCCCAAATCGAGGCCATTTTGAACTCCCGACCTCTGACCCCTTTGTCTGAGAACCCTAGTGATCTTTTACCTCTAACGCCGGCTCATTTCTTAGTCGGGGGTCCTGTCACTGCCTATCCTGAACCCACTTTGGAATATGTCCATGATTCCCGGCTGTCACTTTGGCAGACTATTGAGAAAAGGAAACAGCAGTTCTGGTGCAGATGGTCCAAGGAGTATTTATGCAGTCTGCAGCACAGACGCAAGTGGACGGAAACTGCACCCAACGTGGAGATTGGCGATTTGGTTCTGCTTGGGACTGATGGTATTCCTCCCCTTGTTTGGCCTGCAGCCAGGATCACAGCACTGCACCCCGGCCCTGATGGAAGGGTCAGAGTCGTCACCGTCTGCACAGCCAAGGGCGAATATAAGCGTCCAATTGTTAAAATCTATCCCTTGCCTAAAGATGTCAATTTCACTAATTCCCCCGCTCCCCGGCATGTTTGATTTCATCAAAGACTTATGTCTTTATACAGTACTTTACTGTGTATATGTTTTATTTCTTATTTCTCGCCGGGTGATCGCCTAATGGAGGAATGCATTCATTTCGGTGTGTTTATGTTTCTGAGTACTTTACACGCTCGCCCGCTTAGCGGCTGGCTTTTAGAGTGGAACTGACATCTTAAGCTAATTCAGTCTGTCTAAGTTTCTCGCATTACTAACATGCAGTCGCAGACACTCATATCCACAAGTATTAATTATATTGTGTAGTTGTGTAGGAGTGCTTCACCAATAAAGTTATTGTAGTTTCAGTTATTGTTCTGAAATATTCTCCTACAATATTTCTCTTATGTAGAAGGTGTTTCTACAAGAAGTGTAATTACAACCGTGGATACTCAACAATAAAACTAATATTATGTTGTGTTGGGGCTGTTCCGTGTGTAATGCTCCCTGTCCGACCCAATCTAGCCAGGTGACATCAAGACGCGCTGCTATAGAGCGCTACAACTCGGAAACGGTAAGTTGGATCGAGTTTTTATTTTCGCCATACAGCCATTCCATGAAAAGTGAACCTGTTTTACCATATTTATATTTTTAAGTAAGGTAGACATGTTGTATGTCAAATGAAAGCTAAAAGCTTATATTTTTAAATGTCAGTACTCATTTTTTATGATCTGCAAGTATCATTTTGTTATTGATTAAGCAACCAATTTCTTGAAAAAGTAACAGTTCGTATTTAATCCCTATTGTTGACAGCCTGGAGAATCAGCTGATTATTTCTCTCCAATAGTTGTTGTTCAGTATATTACTAGTCTCATGAAGTATTATTATAAATGTTCATGACATATCATATTTTTATCCTGACCTCTAATCTTGCCGCAAACTGAAATTAAACACGAATTGCACTTTTGTTATCCTAATTGAACCGTATTTATTTTGCATATAAAGTCATATTTTGGACATTTTTATAGTTTAGGTCATATTTCGGTCATTTTTTAATTTAACGTCATATTTAAGTCATAAATTCGGTAAAAGAGCACAATTGCACAGGTCATATTTTGGACATTTTTAGTTTTGGTCATATTTCGGTCATTTTTAGGTAGATTTTCGAAGAAAAATCTACCTATTGCAATGGATACCACTTTATGATTTTCGAAAAATTCTTTCATATCTTTACGTTTCATGCTCCCCTAAGTACGAAACCACCGTCCGTTCAAAAAAAAATTTTGTGATATTTATATATATATATATTTATATATATATATATATATTTATATATATCTTTACACGATAGCGGCCGTAATTTTGAAGATATTTGAACCAAATTTTATTATGTTATTTCTAGGCCCAATAGTTCGGACAAGTTCGTTAATGGGCAAAATTGGCCCAAGGGGGTGGTCGGGGGAGGGGGTTGAAATTTTTAAAAATGTATATCTCGGCCCCTATGAAGTATAGAGGGAAACTTTGTTTGAATAAATTAGAGTACTCCCTATGGAGTTCACAGTGACACCAACGATTCGGGGGTTCGAGTGAGGGTGGGGGTGGAGGTGGGGGTGGGGGATGAAAATTCGAAACTTTTGAAACCACGTCTTGTGGGGTATCGTTGAAAAGCTCTTGATGAGTACTCTACAAATCAATAAATAGTTTCTTGATAGCTCTCATATTACGCGAGATTTTAATGTTTGAAAATAATAACACTTAAAAGAATTATTATAATATCATAATTTTGTCTTGTTTAGCGGCTTTGCTAATTTTATTCATTGCTGATCTTGCGCACGGCCTCCCAGAATATTATATCCTATTCTTGTTGTCAAAACAAGTGATTGTAGGCTCTTCCTCTTTACCGAATTCAGTTCTTATTACTGCAGGTTAACCATGCCAAGGCTAAAGAAGAAGAGTGCTATGCAGCGACAATAAATTAAACCAAAAGCACTTCGAAATCTACCTCCGCCTGTAGGCCTGCCTAAAGGGATTTTTTAATTTAACATCATATTTCTGTAATAAATTCGGTAAAAGACCACAATTGCACAGTATACTGTAGGCACTAAATCGTAGAGTTAAAATTTTTTTGAGAAAGAGTTACTAATATTTTGGTTTGACTGTAACTGGAATGTGAAGGGACAATAACAAGTGCAGGTAGTTGGAGCAGAATGCACGGGATTTTACCTCCTTCCTCCTTGTTAACAACTTTCAATAGAGACAGTTTTAAAAGATTTTCAGTTCACACTTGCAGTGGTATCGGGAAACATCAAAATGCCGACTAATAAGTGTTCTGAAAGTGTAAAACTAAAACGTTTTGTTAAAGAGTTTGGAGAAAACCACTTCTGCACCGACGGGAAAATTTTGTAATGCAAAGTGTGTGAAATTAAAGTGACGGCTGCAAAACGATTTAATAACGTTCTTCAAATATGCACCTGTGACATCCTGTAACGTCGAAAGGAGCTTCTCGCGGTTTAAGACGATATTAAGTGACAACAGGAGAAGATTTCTATTCGATAATCTTAAAATGCACGTGGTTGTATAGTGTAATGCAGACAAAAATGGAGACTGAAAACTGGTACGTAATAGCCTACTTTGAAATTTATTTAATTAATTTAATGTTTATGCCCAATTAATATTTTTCATGATTTATAGGGACACGCATGGACTACAAAATATTATATTGAAGTGGTGAAGCAATCACAAAGAAGCAAATGCTTTAAAATTAGATGTCCATTACAGGCAAAACTGTGAATAATATGTAAAATTCTTAAAAACACGATCCCGATTGCATTCATGCGATGTAGTAATTTAGTTTCATTAAACGTTTAAAAGTGGAACATTTATTATTAGAAAATACTTTCTTTTATTAGATCATATTTACGATTTTTTGGGTCATATTTAGTCATTTTTAAGGGCATATTTAAGGTCATATTTTCCAGTTTTTTAGGTCATAAACATCCGAACCCTAATTATCACCCTTCCTTAATCATCAGAGTAAATTAAATTTTGTGATTTTGTCCTTGTCAAGCTGAAAGACATAGGCCTACTAGGCTGAGGTAGGCCTACTTAACACTATTAGCGATGATTACAAAATCAACTATACTAATTCCAGTAGTACATCGACATGGATATGGTCTCAAGAAAAATGTCATCTTTGTAGGCCTAGTACATGCTTCAGTCATTGTTTGTGTGGTCAAACTACCTACTGTCACTCATAATAGTGGATAATTTGTTTATAATAGACATAATGAGCCATCCTCATAAGCATTCACCATTTCTTTGTGACAACAGTTTTATAAACCCTATGAAAGGGCCTAAGTTTATGTTAAATTACTTATTTTGACTAGTTAAGTGTTCATGGTTCCTAGATTTTGCAAAACATGTGTAAATTTTCTATTCTCTTAATTTGTTAAGTAATTCTCACTTGTGTGATTTTACACAGTGTCTGAACCGTAACAGCATGTGTCTGGACTGTAACATATTTTGAAAATTTACTGTGTGTTAATTGTTGAAAATTTGAGGTTGACTGCATAATTATCCTTGAACATTTATAAAGAAGGAAAAAAATTTCATTCACCATAAAGTTGTGAAAATTCACAGAGTTTTGTATGTCTTTACAAAAAATGACATGGGTAACCTTCTGTGTGAGTCTGAACAGTAACAGGGTACTTTTTATAAATTTCTTGAATGATTAATGTTGAGATGGGATTAAAAATATATCAGGGGTGAAGTACTATTTGAAGCCCTAGTAGCACACTTCGTTGGCCCAACGGATGGATTTGGTTGGCATGGAAGGGATATGTTGGGATAAGGTTAGTTGTAATTTCCTCGGTTCTGCCAACGCATTTATTGGTATGGCTCTCATGCACACCCTACCGTTGGGGTTATGATTGTAGGACCAATCGCGCTCGCCCTACCGTTGGGGTTATGGTTGTCGGCCCAGCTACATTTCGTTGGAATAATCCTGCTTAAGTCCTTCGGAAATTTCCGGCAGAGCTCGTAGGTCATCGGTACCTGGACGAACCACGCAAGCATCGCATAACCGTCAATCGCCATCTTGATTGTATTAAGGAAGAAGCCGAATGTTTGATTCTCATTCTTTTACATAATATTAGGTAAGCCCTTTGGTTTTTCTCTGAATATATAACGTTATCATTTTTACACAATACTGTATTATGAGTGTTGCATGAAATACAGCCTCTAAAAAATAAATAGGCCTATCATTTATAGGCTATTCTAAATTTACATTATAATTGTTGAGGTACCTTTATTTGTTTCAGATGATTTACTGAAATCAAGGCAGAAGGAAATCAAAGCAGAGGAGGAGCATAAGCAATGAAATCCCAACTAAATTGGAACAGTTCTCAAGATCAATTGGGATTTTCAAGATTTCAAACCTGCATATATGGAGCATGCAGTTATGTGTCAGAATCAAGTATTTCGATTTATTATACCGTGCATGTTACCGTAGGCCTTAGTATTTCATGTAAACGCATGTTATATAAATTTATGTAAGTCTTTCCACGTTATGCCCTCATTATATACTCTAAGAAATCCAGGGAATGTTGCCAGTAACATTTAATTATGATGTCTTTATATTCTCATATAAGTTATAATGTGCACTCTTAGCCTTTAATTGCCGGTACTTTGATTAATTAATTTGTTATCCAGTTGTCTTGTGATCAATTATGCCATCATTATTAAGCTCTATCCACAATGTGCAGTTGGCCGCTTGAGAGCTGCAGTTAACATTGAGGTTAGGGAAACATTTTACAGTACAAATAATGGGAAGGAATCGATTTATAGTGCACAATATGTAGGCTATAATAAACACATCTTGCTTTTCATAGTAACCTAATCTATTTCTTTGCACTAGTAAATAATTTTCAATCTCGTAATATGTAACTTGCAGTTGGTAGTCGAATATGAATTTCTCGACTGCCAAATACCAACTGCTGACTGCAACTGTACTTTGTGAATGGCGTACATTACTCACCACATGTTTTACTTTGACTACCAACTACAGGCTGCCAACTGCACATTGTGGATAGAGCTTTAGGCCTAATACGTTAGTTATATATAATCAACTCTACCAAGTAACTTGCATTCTATTTGCCTGTATAATTTAAAAAAATAGTTCATGACAGGGTTAAAAAATGCATTTACATTATGTTTGAATAACCGTCTAAATCTGATTAGCTTAACTTGATTGCTAGAATGCTTTTCCATCAAATTGTTTCATCTATCCCTATAGGCCTATATGTGCACTTAATAGATTAGGTTATTTAAAACATCTTTACGAAATCATGTAAAATCTCTTCACGAATTTCTAAAGAATTCTATCTGTTCTATTCATAATTTAGGCTTACATTCAGTCACAATTTTGGTTATAACCCCAATAGGCTACAGTTTGTAGAATTCAATTTAAAATTAACTCTAAAATGTTGTGTGTAGGCCTAATCAATTTCGCTAATGATCTTAACATCAGTCTTTGTAAAAGTAAAATATTACTAGATTATGGAATAAAATGGGAATAATGGAACTTTGTGCCCCACGCGTTCCCTTTTCCACTCGCCTGGCTGCTTCCAGCATGCCACCTGCCACGCTTCCCCGCAGGTCATGCCTGTAGCCGCTGCTCAACGCCGGTAATGCGTAATTGCGATTGGCATGTCACCTAATATTTCACAATAAAAATAAAATACCCTTGCACCTGGCATTCAACCCAATTCTGTACTAATTCCATCCTACTATCTCCCACAAATCCTATTTCCCTTAAATCTATCCTAATATTTTCTTTCCACCTACGTCTAAGTCTTCCAAGTGGTCATTTCCCTTTGGGTCTCCCACTCAGCATTTTTAGGTGTCTTTCCTCCCCCCATACGCACAACATGTTTAGCCCATTTCATTCCCTGTGATTTAATTTCCCTTACTATATCTGGTGGCGAGTACAGATTATGAAGCTCGTCGTTATGCAGTTTCCTCCAGTCCCCATTTTCATCTCTCCCATAGGCCCAAATATTTTCCTAAGCAGCCTGTTTTCGAACACACTCAGATTATGTTACAAACTGTATCTTACAATCAAAATTCTAATTGAATGTAAATTAAGAGTATAATAGCCTAGATAGAATTATTATGAGTAACTATGTTTTTATCCATAACTTGTAAAGCAGCAATAACAATAAACTATTCATTATTCATTTCTCTGAATTTTATTTAGCCTATAGCCAAGATTCTTTCCTTATGTTATACCATGTATCACCATTTTTCTGAGATATAGAATTCTGGACCAGGGTGCACATAGCCTCATGATAAAGAAATAGCGGTTTCAGTCATGAAGACCACCATCTGCCAATGTAGAAGAATGGAGGAAGAAGATGCAACATGGGTAGTAGGCCTTGTCCCCTCATGGGATGAAGTTCTCGACCATTAGTATTACAGTGCTTTCACTGTACGACTTGGCCGGCAATCGCACGGGCCGACTATCCGTGACTCATGTATCAAGCGCCCAAGTGATGCCTCGTTGTCTCACCGCTGAAGTCTAGCATGTGATCTGATTGCGTTCACACGCAAATAATTATTACAGCAGTGTTTGTGTTTTTTTATGGTTAAAGTAGTTTTTAGTTTTGCTTGAAGTGTTTTAAAAATGCCACGACATAATTATTAGGGTCTGGATTGTTATGTGCTAAAAAACTTAAAAATATTTATTTTTTATGTGCTAAAAATGTTAAAAGTATGTGCTAAAATTTTAAAAACATGTGCTAAAACAAAACAAAAAATTCTGAAAGAAACACAGAATGTTCGTAACTTACTAGAACAAATTATATTGAAAGTTGCCAACATCAGATGTAAAATGTTGACTGGAATTGCAGTGCACAACAAATGTCATCTCCAGATTATGGATCACAAATCCTTGGCTATTATCCGAGAATAATGCCTTATATTGAGAAAAGGAACGTTCTACTTCACACGATGTTAACACGATATTTGTAGAGGGGTATATCACTAACACACACACACGATCAAGTTCACTTATATTTTAGCCTTCCAAAACTTGAGTGACTTTGCAGAGGGTTTGGTAGCCACTATTTTTCTCAAACATACCTTTAAATTATGTTCTTAGAACTTCTATTTTCGAACCTGAGATAGTGTTAAGTTGCCTTTCAACATATTGTATTTCAACTGAGTTACTCAATAAATCTACAGAAGTTTCTAGTTTCTTTATTAAGTGAATAAAAATTAGCCGATATGAAAGCCAATTCACATTTTAAAGTAGTACCACATATTAAATTCTGAATAATCTCAATTGCAGAGGCATCGTCTTTGTCCAGTTCACTTACTACAGATGCAAATGCTTCAAAATGATCTGCATAATACAACACTGCACTTGAGATTGGGTTCTGTTCTTCCCCGATAAGCAAGTGCAAGTGAATCACTCTCACCTCATTGCAAGTGCAGCATTTGTATTGAATTCTTTCGAGATACAAATTTTTATTGTAAAATGTTAAGAGAGAATGAGGAAAACTACTAAAATATTTATTTATGGAGAATATATCAAAAATATTTATTCACATAACTTTTTTGTAAAAAATATTTTTTTATGTAAAATAAAATTTGGAATTTGCTGTTGTCGGACCTTGATATGAGCATCAGGAAAAAAAATTACCTAAAAAATCCGGAAAAGTACTAAAATATGTCTTTATGGAGAAAATATCGAAAATATTTATTCACATAACTTTTTTTTGTAAAATATGTGTTTTTATGTGAAATAAAATTTGGAATTTGCGTTTGTCGGACCTCGATTTGGATACTAAACTTTGTTTTAGGAATGTACGCATCAGGAAAAAAAACATTTTTTTACATACAAATCCGGGCCCTAATAATTATACATTAGAACTACTGTGTGTGAATAGCAATTTCCTCAAAAGGTGCCGTAGATGTAATGATGCAGAAGGACGGCATTTCCAACATCTCCTGTGATAAGGTAAGTTTGTATTTTTATTTTATATTTTCATATTTTATTGTGAATACAATTACGGAAATATATACGATTCGCCGGGAGTACCATGATATGTCACGCTCCTGGCCCTGCATGCGGTTTATCTGTGACGGTGGAGCGGCCCGTGCAATTGCCGGCCAAGTCGTATAGTGAAAGCACTGTATAACCATCAATAAGCCATCCAAATCCAATGATTTCCCTATATTCCTCCATTAGGTTCTGCTTTTTGTCTTGGTTTCATGTTTATTTTATCATAATTAGGTAGTTGATAAAATATTTTCCTCAGCAACTGCAATTTAAGAATGATTAGCAAGTCCATGCAAATCTTTCGCACTTTGCCCCTTTTGATAGGTGCCCAGGAAAACTAGGCATTTAGCTAACTAATAAATTCATTCTTATACATTCACAAAATACAGTATACGATTGAATTAAGAGCAACATATGAACTGTATACTGTGTTTTGTGAATCTGTATGAGTGAATTTATTAGTTAGCTAAATACTTGGTTTTCTTGGACTATTATCAAAAGGGGTGAAGTGCGAAAGATTTGCATGGATTTATAAGTCATTCTTAAATTGCAGTTGCTGGGGTAAATATTTTATCAACTACCTAATTGTGACAAAATAAACATGAAACCAAGGCAAAAAGCAGAACCCAATGGAGGAATGTAGGGAAATCGTTGGATTTTGGTTGGCTTATGGATGGAATTATGTTGGAATTCGGATGGCAACAGTTGGCATTCTGTTGGCATTACAATGATGGCCCAACAGATCGCCAACGAACATTCCCAACTGTTGGGATTTTGTTGGATATTGGTTGGCTACAGTTGGCAATTGGTTGGGTAAAATGCACTTTGCCAACGGAACCCCGACGGACATTCCTAACCGTTGACCAACGAAACATGGCGATCATTTCCCAACAGTAGCCATGTCAAGGATGTTTTAATATTACAGAAAAAAGCAATCAGAGTAATAAATGGATCATCCAATAGAACCAGTTGTAGACCTATATTTGTTCAGTGTAGAATTATGACAGTAATCAACTTGTATATTTATTCTGTTCTGTTACACATAAAAAAGAAGTTACCAGAACTGAAACTCAGAGAAGATGTACACAATTACAATACTAGAAACAATAAACATATTTATATACAACATCATAGATTACGGTAGCTAAATCTATCAATAGTTATGAAGTAATTGGACCAAAATTGTTTAATAAACTTCCATTGTGTATGCAAGACTTTAACATCTCGTTGAAAGTGTTCAAAGAAAAACTCTATAATTATTTACTGCTTAATCCGTTTTATAGTATTACAGAATATCTTGAAGCCAGAATTGTGTTGTAAAATTTTAAATTTATTTTATGCCCCTTTGAATACTTTGTAAATATTTTGTAGAACTTATTGTTGTATATACTGTACTTAGTTTTAAGATCCATTGACGTTGTCTATTGCTTTAATTGCTTAATGACAATAAAATTTTATTTATTTATTTATTCATTGGCCCAACGATCTGTGCTACTAGGGAGGCAATTCATACATATTATTAACCCTTCTGAAAATTTATCTTAACCATAAGTATGAGGACTCCAAAAGTGTGTAAATGTCTGGACTGTAACAATGGAATGGCTGCATAGTAATACACAATCAGAGCTCTTACTCATTTGTAAATAAAAAAAAAATATATAGGCTATATATACCGGCATGTAATTTTTTTGTTCAGTTCCCCTTTAAGCTCCGCCCACTCGATATTCACATTTGCAAAGATGTGTGATGCATTTTGTTTCTGAGCGAAGCAGGGTGACCAACTGTCCTTGTATATTGCAGCAAGTGCCTTGTACCCACCTCTGCATATAGTCTAAATAATGCAGGGGTGCCCACAGGGGGGGGGGTTAAGACGCAGACTGCGTCATTGAAATTTCTGGGGGGGGGGCAAAATATTATCATTTATGAATTTTCTGGGGGGGGGGGGTTGAAAATTGTTGCAAAATTAGAGTTTTATATGTTAAAAATAAACACAGTCAAGTTCTATAACTTCAAAAGGTCACTTCTAATTCTTTATAAAGATAAAGAATTTCGACAGCCACGGGCGCCCGTACCCGGGGCGAGGGGGGGGCGCAAAGAAAAAATGTATATTAATAATTATTATAGTCAGGTGTTTTTCTTTTAAGACAATTATTTGAATTGCAGAAGTTTTACCAAATCAACAACATGGAAGCAGAATCCACAGTGTATTAGGAAAGGGGGATTCAGGGGGTTTGGACCCCCCAAAAGTCAAAACCTAAAATTCTATATTTGTATTTAAAAAAAATTATTTAATTAAACAAGATTTGTTGGTGTGTCAAATATGATAAAGTAGTTATTTTCTTTTCATAACATAATGAGTAGGCCTATTATGTCCACTGTTCCATGTGTTATTCAACTTTTCTTATAAATAGTAATAAGTATTATAACTTACAGTTAGGTAACAATTTCTTGTTTAAGTTGCCATGTCTTAGAGTATAGTAAACAAATTTGCTAACTAGTTTTTCAGTGCTAAAATAGCGTAAAATGTGATTTTCATTAGTTCAACATTTAAAAATTTCCCGGGGTGCACACCCGACTTAGGTAAAATTTTCTTGTTTACATTGGTATGTCTTAGAGTATGGTAAACAAATTTCCTAACTAGTTTTTTAGTGCTAAAATAGCGTAAAATGTGATTTTCGTTCATTCAATATTTAAAAATTTTCCGCGGATGGACCCCCCACTTATGCAATTATTTCTTATGTACATTGGCATGTCTTAGAGTATGGTAAACAAATTTCGTAACTAGTTTTTCAGTGCTAAAATAGTGTAAAATGAGATTTTCATTAGTTCAATATTTAAAAATTTCCCGGGGGTGGACATCCGACTTAGGTAACATTTTCTTGTTTACATTGGCATGTCTTAGAGTATGGTAAACAAATTTCCTAACTAGTTTTTGAGTCCTAAAATAGCGTAAAATGTGATTTTCATTATTTCAGTACTTAAAAATTTTCCGGGGGTGGACTCCCCACTTAGGTAATGATTTCTTATTTACATTGGCATGTCTTCGAGTATGGTAAACAAATTTCCTAACTAGTTTTTCTGTGCTAAAATACCGTAAAATGTGATTTTCATTAGTTCAATATTTAAAAAATTTCTGGGGATGGACCCCCGATCCCCTTTTTGGGGGGTATTCCAACACCCCCCCCCCCCGGCACTTCCGACCCTCCCCACAATTATTTTCTGGCTACGTCATTGTTGCACTTATTATATTGTTAATATAACGTTACAAAGTGGACCAAGAAGTTAAAGCGACAAAAAATTAATTAATTAAAAAAATTGCCCCCCCTAGAAAATATCATATGGGCGCCCTTGTCGACAGCCAATTGGGTTGAGGGTGAGCAATGAAGTTTGGGGGGGTGAGCAGTGAAGTTTGGGGGGGTGAGTCATGACGTTTGGGGGGGTGGGCACCCCTGAATAATGCATAGCATTAAACACATGGTTAGGTGCGTGAAGCGGAGGCGGTAGCCATAGCGAAGTGCCCTTGCATTTTTTAATAATTTACGATACACTGTTTGTAGGTTTCGAAAATGTGCCTTATTAATTATATCTCCCGCGAGGTTTGTCAGTCTGCCATCCACAATTGTGGTTCGTCTAGCAGTATGACGTCACACCTCCAACATCCAATCACGAGTTTCTTCATAATACAAGGGCAGAAAATTGGCGGAGAATTCGCTATATCGTGGTATTAAAAAAGTGCATCATTTAAGGCAGGTGGGGTGGGACCGAGTCATCCGAAGGTGCGACTGTTTTTGGATTTTACCGAGAAAGTTGTGTGAGATTTTCAAAATGTAGAATAAGACGAGAGAAAATGGCAAAAAATTTATAAAGGTAGAGAAAGTCGCGTGTGTGCCCCAAGAACGGCCGAACACATGCTTCTTGTTGATCTAACATTCGAATTTGGTGGCATGATGCAGAAGGAAGTGCTGCCGAATAGTCGTAGCGGTTTCTCACCGTTTTTTCCTAGACACAAGTGGCACACCTGTATCAACTAACCTCTGATTTTATTGGTATGAGATCGAAAGAGCCTGTATTAACTAACCTCTGAAATTCTATTGGTATTACTTGGTAGTCCTTCCACTGAAGGTGTCAAGTCATTTTCCACTGTTGACAATGTATTTTCAATTGGAGAAGCTGCAGAAACTGTACCAAAAATAGGCAATCCTGGTAGTCTTTTAAACTGTAGAACTACATCATTCCGATCTCGAAATACTAATTCACAATTGCATGTTGTCTTCTGTGTCTGTCTCCACTTTTCCGTTAGAATACCAGCAAGTAAACTTGTAAAACCTACGCCCGTTATTGTTGTGATTTGCAAAGCAGATTTCCATGCCATGCTTATGCTTCTAGCAGACAGCACAATATTAGAGGCAGACACAAGAGAGGAACGTGCTACATGCTGTGCGCCTGCGCGATACTTGTGTCTACTGTCTAGGAAAAAACGGTGAGGAGCCGCTACGACTGTTCGGCAGCACTGGGCTGTGACGTCACTTCTTGCATCTTGGCACCAAATTCGAATGTTAGATCCTCAACCCAAGCATGTGTTCGGCCGCTCTTGAAGCACACACGCTACTTTCTCTACCTTTATAAATAATTTTGCCATTTTCTCTTGTCTTATTCTACATTTTTAAAACTCACAGAACTTTCTCTACCATAAGCATGTAGATTACTATTTTCCAGCTTTTTGAAAACTCACATAACTCTCTCAGGGTCATAGCAAGGTCCTTCTGCGCCCTTGGCGAGTTTGACAAATCTGCGCCCTCCAATACTGGGGGGTCTGAAATTTTTTTTCTGTGAATTGTTTATTATTTTAATATAAAAACACTGTTATTATCAAAGAAAACCAAAACCTCAATTTGAAAATGAACTACGTGTTGGACTTTCAAGGTACTAAAACCTTATTTTTAGACTATTGAACTACTTAAAAAATAATTAAATAATAAAATCTAGTATCAAAAGTAAATTACATAATAGGCCTGAGGCCTACTAAAATGTTTAAAAACACATTAATATAGGTAAAAGTATTTTTTTCGAATAGTTGAACCACTTTCATCTCAATAATAATGTACATTTTAATTTTTATTGTTATATCATTCCATACTCTTCATGATTTATGTTATATTCTGCCAATAAAAAACGTGTTAATTAAATAACGCTGTAGAATTGCTTTTTGTTTGTAGACAATCGGCATAATACCAACTTATAGACAGTTCACGTGCAGTAATTTTTAATAACCCGCAAGATTTCTTCCATTAACGCGGAATTTTTATTGCTTGATAAATTGCACCTGTCTAAAAAAAAGGCGGGATTTTTCATGGTTAATTTTGCGCCCTCTCTGTACCTGCGCCCTTGGCGAGGGCCCATCTCACCACCGCCTAGCTACGGCCCTGAACTCTCTACCTTAAGGATTGGAATTACAATTTTCTCACGTCTTAATCCATCTCTGGGAATTCTCACACGAATTTCTCTACCATAATAATTTTTTTCTTATTTTCTTTTGTCTTATTCTTCCTCTTGGAACTCACACAACGTACTGATTCTTAAGCATTGAAATAATTATTTTCTCACGTCTTGTTTCGCATCTTAGAACACACATACAACTTTCTCTAACTTAAGCAATGAAATTACTATTTTCTCGCGACTTATTCTATACCTGGGAATTCACGCATGATTTTAATCTTGTTATATACATTATTGTGTAGAGGTAATTTCTATATATATAAGGCTTTGTCCTGACTGACTGACTGACAGACAGAGAATCAACGTAGAGCCTAAAGTATAATACCTAGGTAGGTAGAGACTTGGAATTTTGACAGTACCTTCGTTTCATAAGAAACACTCACTAAGAAAGGTTTTGAAAAATTTTGATTTTAAATGCCAAAAATTAAATGTTTTTGATATTACTTAATCCCTTTTTACACAGAATTATCAAATCCAAATCACAGTTCACATGACAACAGTATTGTTGGCAGTCTTCACATAAGGCTTTGGAATTAAATGAAACGAGACTTGACAAATTAGAGAAGCTATTAAAATTTATATTTGAGGAAATAATACATCTCAAACTTTTGTAGATTATGTAAAATAATCAGTAAATTCAACCTTTTAATAGAAATGTTAGAATTAATCGATATGTTCCTTACAGCTTACAAGTTTTGCAGGAAAAGCCTAATGGGAAAACATTGAATGATTTGGACAAAACACACTAAGCGGGTTTTTTTTTTTGGATTAGGGAACTCTAATCTGAGGTCTTTTTTCACTGGGTGGCGCACTTTGATAGTGAGATGCACCTCGAAGTCGGGTTTTTACTCATGATATTGGTAAGGTTCATGAATCTATGGTTGATTTTAATCGTTTCATTTCGAATTTGCATGTCCATATGGCAGTATATGATTCGTTTTGTTCGTTTATTTATATTTTTAACATTAAGCATTATGATTATGAGTAAAATTATTTAATTCCTGCAATTTATGTAAAAATGATGTCAGTGTTATTCAAAATAAAGTTTTAATTATTTTTCTGTTAAATAAATAATTTAAACACAATATCTAGCAGTTGAGTTAGTAATCGCGGGCGAAGCTGCGGGCACCTGCTAGTATTATATATTCTATTGATGAATTTCATAATCTGAGTGTCTTTTAATATCTCTTATGACTTGCAATGATGGTATATTACATGGCAAGGGAAACAGGAGCTCTCCAAGAAAACCTGATCAGACCCAATTTTGTCCGCTATAAATTCAACATGGATCCCGGGTCCCCATGTGGGGTGAAGGTAACCACGTATTAGGTTTTCGTTCCTCAAGGCATGGGATGAAGGTGACCTCATGAGGATGTTTTAAAGGATTAACTTAAAATATTGATGAGAAAAACAGGATAAAGCTACTGGGGTGGGGGGCTGCAGGACGCAAGGAAATTGGCTGGGTCCCAGTATTGTGATATTATTTTATGGAAACTGGAAAAGTGTGATAAAATGTTCTGTTATACGAGTAACGAGAAGGAATCTCCAAGGAGAAGGGAAGAGACAACTTAATAAGGATAGTCGGCGGTCTGTGAAAAGCCCACAACAAAAACATGGTCCTGGGCCCGATCCCGAGATGTGGTAGCCCTTGCCAGGCACCTACATAGAACACACTATATATTCAACCCTTTCAGAGTCGAA
Organism: Ectobius pallidus; assembly: GCA_964059195.1. Taxonomy (NCBI): domain Eukaryota; kingdom Metazoa; phylum Arthropoda; class Insecta; order Blattodea; family Ectobiidae; genus Ectobius; species Ectobius pallidus. The sequence continues at coordinate 994,517 of CAXKWD010000366.1, forward strand.
TTTATACACTGGTAATGATGCAATCAACAAGTGAAATCATATGCACATTCTCTTTGAAATCGAGTAGGAAAATTTCAATGGAACAGCTGATTGTTTAATGAGAATAAAATCCTCACATTTTACATAAAGCATTACTCAATAAATCTTATATGTATTCTTAGGGACATATTCTGAAAATTATACATACCTTACTAGTTGGCATTATTAGCCTTTGAAACTTATTAACAAGATGTGGTCTACTTCACTCTGTTTTATGGTACTGAGGAAAATGTTCTCATATTTTGTAATTAACGTTATTAACCCTTTCTGAGCTATATTTGTACATTTAAATAAGGAATCATCAAGTGAAATCATCAGTGGGCTCTAAGCGTAGAATTGATAAGGACAACTTAAACAGAAAAGCTGATATTAACAAATGACAACTGTAACTAGAGAAAAATCCTCAACTTGTAGATAAAAGAAAAGTCTATTAATATTATATCTCACTTTATACAACATTTTTACTTCCTCTGCCCATACGAGGTGCTTAGGAAGAGGACCCCCAAATTCAAAGTTGAGTTTTTCGTATAAATACTCTTTTTGAGATTCCCTGAATCCATAAATATTATTTCTGGAAACATGCTGTATGTGTGTCAGTGAACAGCCTAGCTCCAGAACGGAAAATTGTATGAAAATAAAATTTTGTTTTTGGGTCACATAGGCCTACCTTCTGAAGATGTGACACGAAATTTGATGTTTATGCGAGTTTTGGTTCCGGGGGGGGGGGGTTCCCTAACCCTTTTCATGAAGGGCCATTCCATTATCCACCACCTATGGACCCGTCGTGTCCCGGACTGGCAAAACCGGCTGTTGTTTCAAGACACTGTACCACATAGTGATAAGTAGACCTCGGAAGTTGATGAAAAGTCTTCTTTTTTTCTGATACATCACAGACAATGCAGGATACTATAATTTGACCAAGACATATAAAATATGTCTAGTACCGTCATAAGTCATAAGAAATATTAAAAGACACTTAGATTATAAAACTCATCAACAGATACATAATATTACCTCTACACAATAACGCATATAGGAATATTAAAGTCATGCAAGAGTTCTCAGGAATGGAGTAAGTCACAAGAAAATAGTAATTTCATTGCTTAAGTTAGAGAAAGTTGTGTATGTGTTTTGAGAGGCGAAACAAGACGCGAGAAAATAGGTATTTCAATGCTTAAGAAATAGAACGTTGTATGAGTTCCAAGAGGAAGAATAAGACAAATTCTCATGTGTAAAGTATAATCTTTACAAATTTTTAAAGCCGATCCTTGGTTACTCCAGGGTCGGTAAAAACTCAGTAAAGAAGAAGAAAAAAATATTAGGGTAGAGAAAGTCATGTGAGAGTTCCCAGAGATGGATTAAGACGTAAGAAAATTGTAATTTCAATACTTAAGGTAGAGAGTTATGAGAGTTTTCAAAAAGTTAGAAAATAGTAATCTACATGCTTATGGTAGAGAAAGTTCTGTGAGTTTTTCAGAATATAGAATAAGACGAGAGAAAATGGCAAACAATTTTATGAAGGTAGAGAAAGTCGCGTGTGTGCTCCAAGAGCGGCCGAATACATGCTTGGGTTGAGGATCTAATATTCAAATTTGGTGCCATGATGCAAGAAGTGACGTCACAGCCCAGTGCTGCCGAACAGTAGAAGCGGCTCCTCATCGTTTTTCTGTAGACACAAGTCTGCGCTCAACAGTAGCGCAGTCGCAGCAGTCAAACAGACATGATTCTGTGAAACAGACGACACATTGGGGGATATGCATAAAAGAGAGTATGAAGTTTGTACTCGCAGATTTCAAGTATTTACTTGCAGTCGTATGCATAAAAATCCAGCGGACTCCCCCACCCATTGCACCCACGTGACAAGACGCTCTTTGTACTCTTTCGCATAGCACCTGCTTCAATTCCGCATGCATAAAGATCGAGCGGGTTCAGCATAAGCTAGGAAATTTGTGAGTTACCAAATTCGACACTCATTACTTTCTACTCGGGTGATTCGCATGGAATATATGGACATTCCAGAAAGAAGGAAAACTACAAATATTGTAGGGACAGCCCCCCTGGCATTGTAAATGAGCCAGAAACAACCCCTGCGGCTTTTCCTTATGAAAATTTGTGAAAATAAAATGTGTGAATTTTTATTTTTAATTCCTCTGCCAGTACTAGGTACTATATGTAGAGGAAATATTTTGTGTAGACCCCAAAATTTTATGTCATGTTTTGAGGCCCCCTGAATACAAAAATATTATTTTCAGAAAGATGTTTGTCTGCATAGCTCGAGAACAAAAAATCGTATAAAAACAAAATTTGTAATTGAGCTTAGGTATCTTTTGGGGATGTGACATGAAGACTGGCCACTTTACACAAAGAAAAGTTCGGTTTTCGCAACATTCTCGAAAACGGGTGAAACGATTTTGTTTAAATTTTGTATTTGAGGTGCTTATAAGAGCTAAACTTTTATTTCAATTTTTTTTTTTCAAAAAATTCTCTGACGGTTAGTCACAAGGCATGCATCGTTCATAGAAACTCAATTTTGCCTGGTGAATGATAAAGTTTTGCATCAATATAATACAACTGAATACCTATTCTCTGCAACACGGCATCTTATTCTACATCAGAATTTTAAGAAAGGTGTATTGCCACCCTTAGGTTATACAAAAGTATGCGAGTGCATTTATTAAGATTTTATTTGGATTGTGTATCCTTCAGGGATGCAACACGAGGTAGGCCTATGGCAACGACTTTCTTTTCATTTCTACAAGCACTTTATTTGAAGAAAATTTAATTTTCTCAAAATAGGTTTAACGATTTTATAGGCTTATTTGTAGGCCTACTATAATATATGATACCAAGTGCTAAAACTTTTATTTGAAAAATTCTCCAAAATAAATTCTCTGAAGGCTAATTATAAGCCATTGATTTTATACATAGACTTGGATTTTTTGGTCTTGCCTGGCGAATAATGCAACTTGGAAACGAGGCTGATAGAAGTGAATGCGCACTACTGCAATTCAGCCATGTACTCTACACTGGAATAGGCTATGTTAAAGGTGGAGGGAGTTATATGAATATTTCATATCACATTTTTAAAATACTTCATTCATTCATAGTGTTCTGCCCAAGGGCAGGTCTTTCACTGCAAACTAAGCATTCTCCACTCTTTCCTGCTCTCAGCCTTCCTTTTTGTATCGGCATACAATCCATTTATTTTAATGTTATCTATCATCTGATATCTTCTTCTGCCTCGAACCTTCTTTCCATTTATCATTCCTTCTAAAGCATCCTTCAGCAGACAATTTCTTCTTAGCCAATGTCCCAGCCAATTTCTTTTCCTCTTCTTTAGGAGCTCCAACAATGTTCTTCTTTCTCCCACTCTTTCTAGCACGTCTTTGTTTTTAATTTTGTCTGCCCATTGTATACGCTCCATCCTTCTCCAAATCCACATCTCAAATGATTCCAGTCGTTTTTCTTCACTCTTCCGTAGCGTCCAAGTCTCTGCTCCATACAGTGCTACACTCCACACAAAGCACTTTACTAGCCTCTTCCTAAGATCTTTTGCCATGGGCCCACAAAAAATTCTTCTTTTTCTATTAAAGGCCTCTTTTGCCATGGCTATCCTCTGTTTTACTTCCTGACAGCAGTTCATGTTGCTATTTATAGTACAACCCAGATATTTAAAACTATCCACTTGTTTCACTGCTTCATTTTTGATTCGCGTGTCTATCCTCTTAGGTTCTCTTCCGATAACCATGGTCTTCGTCTTATTTATATTTATCTTCATTCCATAGTCCTCACATCTGCCATTTAGCTCCATCAGCATGTTTTTCAGTGTTGTTTCATCCTCTGCTAGCAAAGCCATATCATCGGCAAATCTTATGCACTTTATTCTTCTTCCTCCTATGTTTGCTCCTCCCTTGTTCAGGAAGCAGTTCTTTATTAAATCTTCCAAGTATATGTTGAAGAGAGTAGGCGATAAAGGGCATCCTTGCCTTACCCCTCTTCCCATTACTCTGCCCTCTGTCATTTCTTCTCCTATCCTTACTTTCATTTGCTGTTTCATATATAGATTGCATAAAAGTCTCCTCTCCTTCCAGTCCACACCAATTTTCTTCAGGATTTAATGTTGTAATTATGTTATAGTGAATTTTCTTTAAACTAATTTATTCCTAAAATATTATGGAAATAAATATTTTCATTTATTATATTACTTCACTTAAAGTTTCATGTGAATACTTGTATTATAAGGTAGTGATTATTATTGTAAACTTCTAAAAACTAATTCTTGCATATTACGAAAATAATTATCTCGTTTATATTGTAACAAGGGCTCGTCGGGGTTCAAAATGAGAACACCCAGTTTATAATTGAAGGATGGAGGTTTCTTTATTTCCTACAACAATTGCCAATACAGCCAGAAAACTCCAGACTATTTGCCAGTTCACTGTCCTGTTCAGTGCTCACTCTCACTGTGCTCAGTCCTAATTACAGCACTGTTCCAGTCCAATCCAGATCATCCCACGTCGCGTCGGTCAACTCCACAGTCCTCGCTGCCGCTGTGCGATCCACCCGTCGCGCCGAGTTCCCCGGGACGGCACTACCTCAGCCCAGATCAGCTCACCAGCTCTTCCGTTCACCCTTCCCTCCGGTCACTAGTTCCCCGTTGACTAGCTATTCCGCTCTCGGGTCCCTCCGGTCACTGGCTCCTCAGCTTCCCAAGACACACTCACTTGAGGCCGCGCTGATCAGTCCTCTCCGTCCAGCTCACCCTCTAACGCTGACGCTCGCCGCTACTCACGGACTGCCTCTCTGACTGTTCCCTCGTTGACCCTCCGGCTCTTCACGGACTGCCTCTTCTCAGATGTACTGACTCTTCACACTGTACTGAACTCTCCTTGACTCTCTCGGCTCGGCTGCTCGCACTCCTTATATAGCCTTAACGAAAGTTCCAGAGTCGAGATCTGGAAAGCTCCGCCCGCGCATGGTCTAGAATGTCCGCGCGGTGCGCCGTCAAGCCCTTAGCGCGTGGCTCCACCTCTGGCCCCTCCCACGAGCGCGCGCCGTCACTCACCGCGCCGTGCCAGGGAGTAGGCCGCACCCGTCGGCACGCGGCTCCAATAGCCGTGCTGCCGTCACGCCCACTGGCGCTCGTCTGCCGTCCATCCACTAGGGGAGCGCGATCCTTCTAGACTCCGTCGTTCTAGTTCTTTCTGGCTTACTCCTCCTTCTATCAGGCTCTAGGCTTTTCTGGCTTTGTCACAATATTGTACTGTTGAAATTTGCTGATTGATGGGTTTGTTTCATGCTCTATTATTTCCTGGAATTATTTCTTCCACTCATTCAAAACTTGGGTTTGTTCCCAGTTTTCTCCATGTGTGTTTTATTTTTTATCCTGGTTTTCACGATTTGTACTTTTTGTACTTAGACTTCCCTGTATTTGAAGCCTAATATCGAATTTACATATGTAAGAACTACTTTCATTGCAGCTTCCCTTTTCAATCGAACTACTAGCAATTATTGGGATTTTGAAATAAAATAAATACAAAGAAAGTATTATGTTTTAAAACTTCAGGGAGATAGAATTATTTATCCTCCTCTTTATGCTGATGTGGCTGTGATTAAATGCCCTGCTCTATGAACACCCTTGTTTGTTTTCTTAGCTTTGTTTATGCAGGTGCATGTTCCACTTGGGTTGCCGAAGTATGTACTTTCTGCTCTGAGTAGGTAGTATTCTCTTGCAACGATTTTTTATGTATATGACTTGTGAGTGACTACACTTCTCAGCAAGAAGATGCTCTTACTTTATGCTTACTTTTTTTGCATATCCCCCATTGTTCTGTTGCCGACAGGGGGGCGTAACTTGTTGAATTGTCAAAAATAAACAATATTCATGCAGATTTAGGATTAGAAAATGTTTGTAGTACAGGTACTTACAGCATCCCGTTCAGTCTTATGGTCCCGTGCCCATCAGTTGAGATATCACACACAATGTTAAAACATCCCTTTAGGCAGGCCTATAGGCTGAGGTAGATTTTGCAACATGGTTTTGGTTTAATTTATTTCTTGTTTTGGTTTAATTTATTGTCGCAGCGCAGCACTCTTCTTCTTTAGCCTTGGCATGACAAACCCACAATAACTGCAAACAAGAGGAAAGAACATTTTTTCAAACATCAAATATCACCTTATATGAGAGCTATCGAGAAACTAGTTATTGATTTGTAGAGTACTCATCAACAGCTTTTCAACGATACCCCACAAGACATGGTTTCAAAAATTTGGAATTTCCATCCCTCCCACCCTCACTCGTACCACCAAAATCCCCGAATCGTTGGTGTCACTGTGAACTCCATAGGGAGTACTCTAATTTATTCAAACAAAGTTTCCCTCTATACTTCATAGGGGCAGAGATATAAATTTTTCAAAATTTCAACCCCCTCCCTCGACCCCCTCTTGGGCCAAATTTGCTCATTAACGAACTTGTCCGAACTATTGGGCATAGAAATAACATAATAAAATTTGGTTCAAATATCTTCAAAATTACGGCCGCTAGCGTGTAAAGATATATATATATTATATATAACAAAAAAAAGATTTTTGAACTGGCTGTCATTTCGTACTTAGGGAGACATGAAACGTAAAGATATGAAAGAATTTTTCGAAAGCCATGACATGGTATCGATTGCAATAGGTAGATTTTTCTTCAAAATCCATTTGGGATGCCATGGTTATATTTTGACAGACGACAGTCTACGGTATAGCACATGTTGCGCATATCACACAGCTGTTAAGTTCATAAACATGGACAGTTACTTCTTTTCGGATATTTCGAATTAATTTAGAAGGCATAAGAGCACCGCATTTTTAAAAATAATATTAATAACCAAATACAAATTAATATGAACTTTGAGAAGGAACTTTATTTATTTTCAATGACAATACTCAAAGCTATAGACTGAGAATATTATAGGAGAAAAATTCCTCCGACAATGGGACTTGAACCAAGGACCTTTGGCTATTCGCGCCAATGCTCAACCAACTGAGCTAAGCCGAATAGCCAAAGGTCCTGGGTTCATGTCCCAGTGTCGGAGGAATTTTTCTCCTATATAATATTCTCATGTAAAGTCCAACAGAGACAATTATCTGTGGTTCATGAATACTTACGTATATCTATCTTGAATGTTAACTGTACAATAACAGTGTAAGCCCGGTCACAAAAAATCACTAATTAGTGTGCCTCACAGTACTGCATATGACATAACTTGTCTGTCAGTGAGGTAGACCACTAAGGGCATTCAATCATAATCATAGGAGGAAGGTTCCATCTGGCGCTGTGAATTGAACTCCGGCTTTGGCGCAAATAGCCAAAGGTCCTGGGTTCAAGTCCCAGTGTCGGAGGAATTTTTATCCTATAATATTCTCATGTAAAGTCCAACAGAGACAATAATCTGTGGTTCATGAATACTTACGTATATCTATCTTGAATGTTAACTGTACAATAACAGTGTAAGCCCGGTCACAAAAAATCACTAATTAGTGTGCCTCACAGTACTGCATATGACATAACTTGTCTGTCAGTGAGGTAGACCACTAAGGGCATTCAATCATAGGAGGAAGGTTCCATCTGGCGCTGTGAATTGAACTCCGGCTTTGGCGCAATTAGCCAAAGGTCCTGGGTTCCAGTCCCAGTGTCGGATGAATTTTTCTCCTATAATATTCTCATGTAAAGTCCAACAGAGACAATAATCTGTGGTTCATGAATACTTACGTATAGCTATAGACTGAGCTTCATCAGACATTTGGCGTCCCGTTAAAAATTTGTCGGGACACCGGGACAGTTAATGAAAAAATGGACAGTCCCATTAAAAACATCACCCTATATTAACTATTACCATCCGCTTAATCTTCTTTTTATTTTATAACCATATATTTCGTAAAGCATATGTGTACACCTCTGTTTTACACAGAGGATCGCCACAGCATGTTTTCTAGCGTTCTGACTGATATTTAACCAGTCAGTTCCATTATGTTCAGTGCACAGCAGACGACATGCTTGGACGACATGCGTCGATAGTGCTAAAATCTCGTTTTCTGCCAGTTTTTCAGTCATAACTCGTGAACGAAAGCGAAAATTAAAAATCCGGCTTTGAGGTGCATTCGCCCACCCTTCAGTCTATCTATGTTTAAAATTTCAGATCTCTGCCAGTGGCGTAGCAAGCTTAGGTGGTACCCGGTGCAGAAAATTTCTTGTCACCCCCCATTTAAATTATGAAAAGATGGAACAGTTCCAAGTGTTATTTTTTGGATAGTCAAAGGTAAATACCACGAGAGTTTAAGAGTTTATTGATAGATGCAGCTGTAATGAATTTATCTGATGTAACTCGTAAACTCAACGGATTATACAAAATTAGTAATAACTAAGCTCTGAAATCATGGCATACTATGCATCAACCATCCATAAGGCGATTCACGTTACCGTGTTGTTGCCATGTCATAACCAGTGCTACCAATGGTGCATATAAGACATAGTTAACCTAATTCAGGTCAACTAATGCCATAACAGAATAAAAGCACACAACTGGCTTTCAACGAATCAAAACTGAGTTTTTAGTCAATGTACATTATACTATTTCAATTTCCAAACAAGTTATGTTGTGAAAAAATTATGTATTTTTATTCTCCTTATTGGCAGTATGTGACATATTAGTCACCGCACGTTGATGCCTTATGTATCCAGTGACAAGCTGACGTTTTATCACAATAAAATTGCATTCTTTTATTAATAGCAAACATTTTGTAATATAAAGATCGTGATTGGTCTATATCCGTGGAATTGCTAAACGTTATTGTTCAATATCAAACACGCGTATAAATGGAGTAGTTAGATAAAATCACATCCTGTTATTAATAGCAAGCATTTTAGAAGATAAACGGTCGTGATAGACTAATATCTGTGGAATTGTTAAACGTTATTGATCAATATCAAACACATGGCACATTAATGGAATAGTCTACCTAACGAGGTAAGCATTACTACATAATTTTTTTTTCCTAACCTTGATCTCTGCAAATCTTGAAACTACTTCATCAAAGTCAATTTCTTTCGCTACTTTGTTTTAAATGGACAATATGGCTAAACCAGAGAGCCGAGTTTGACTCTTGGTGTCCTTTTATCTCACTATGTAATAAAAATAAAAATATAATTATATATTGATTTAATCTATAATACTTTTGCATAAGGGTAAGGTTGGAAATTTGTTTTTTATTCATGCCTGTAATATAATATTGACTATTCTCAATGGCAATACTCATAACGTTTATGTCACTTACCAAATTCACTATTATAGATAAAAGGATGCTCCAGCAATAGTGCACAACTAACACAACAGAATTACATGGAGTGACTGTTTGACAGGCAGCGGGTAGAATTGGTTGCAGCTTGAGTGATATAAAATATCACTGATTGTTGAAGTCTCATTTAAATTACTAAAACTGCAGAGACAAGCATTGACAGAAATAAACACCCCTCCCCCTAACCATAATATTATTGTTTGTATCTACACAGCGGTCAGTTCAGCCGCATTTTATTACCTTTGTTGACTGAATTTAAAACTAAAAGAAGTTTCAATACGCATGTTGACTTGCAGAAAGTTGTTAAGCTTATTCAGTTGTTTTAAACAATATTATTATTTTCTTTAAATTCCCTTGAGTGATATTTTACTTACAAAGACACATATTTTTATTTTGTCACCCCCCTCCCCCGGGTGATGGCACCCGGGGCCCGCACCCCCTTTCCTATGCCACTGATCTCTGCGTTCAGTAGATTTCACTGGGCATCGCGTAGAGACAGACAAACACTTCCTTTTATTATTATAGATTAAGATTATATTAAGTATGAATAGAGAAACTAGAAATCGTAGTATTGGCAAACTGCGTAGTAAAGAACGAATTAAAGTACTAAATATACTATTTAATTATTTCTTTAAAAAAAATGAACGTAACTCAGGCAGTAAAAGGGACAGCAGAAGCTACCAGGTGTTCAAAAAGTTTACTAGGCCCAATATACAATAAAGAAAGAACAAACGAAGTGTACTCTGAGAATGCCAGAAAAAAAAGCAAGCAAAAAGACTATAGATTTAAATAAAGGTCTTATAATAGGATTTGAAACATTTATGGGCTGGTTTTTTGCAAAATTAGTTTTACCTAAATTTTTCTTTTGGTAACATTGGCTCTGTGAGTCAAGTCTGGTAAAACTTGGTCAAAGAATGTAGATTTAAATAAAAGCCATATAATAAGAGTTGAAACATTTGAAAGATGTTTCTTCCAAAATTAATTTTGATTTAGGGGTTTAGTTTTAAGGGGTGGTTTGTTTAAAATTAGTTTAGCCTAAAATTTTCTCTTGGTTCCAAAGGTTCTGTGTGAAAAGTCTGATCAAAATTTGTCAAAAGATGTAAATATAAATAAAGATCATATGACAGGAGTTAAAACATTTTGAGGGGTGGTTTTTTCCTAAATTAGTTTTGCCTAAATCTGTAGGGTCTTTGTGTACAGTTTGGGAAAAATTGGAAAAATAATGCAGATTTAAGTAAAGGTCATATAATAGGGGGTGAAAGATTTAGGGGTGGTTTAATCCAAAATTAACGTTTTTTAACACTTTTTTTCCTGGTCTTAAGGGTCTGTGTGTAAAGTTTAGTAAACATTGTTCAAAGAATGTAGATTTATATAGGGATTACATAATAGGGGTTAAAATTTCATAAGGGGTGGTTTTTCTGAATATTATTGTCTCATAGAATTTTCACCCAAGTGTACAGTGTACATGTGTAAAATTTTGTAGACATTGGTCAAAGAATGTAGATTTGTATAAAGAAATCTACTCATTGGGGTTGAAAAAACAGGAAGGGGTGGGTGTGCTATTGTTCAATCTACAGGGTGTAATTTACAGTGCAACAAGCAAATACAGGATGCGGCAGAAAGAATGCCCCGATTACAGAAGGCAAATTTATCCAAACCCAATAAAATATGAAAAAAACTTATGTAATTCTTTGAAAGTACACATGATGCCATTTACATCAACGTGTTTTGAAGAGAACATCATTCAAGTGGCAGCCTCCATTGTATATATACTGATTGAGCCTCTCTCGGTAGTTGTCCATGACTCATTGTCATTTCGGGTGGAACATCAGCAAATTCCTGTTCGATTGCCTCCTTAAGAGCTTCCAAAGTTTGGGGACGATGTTGGTACACCTTGGCTTGGAGCCCGAAATGTATGCGAAAGGCACGCTGTGTTCTTGCGCTGCGTTGCTGTCAGCAACTCGACATTTTGAATAAACTGCTCTATGCCATAAGCGCGATGCACTCCTGACCAAGCCATGGTCTAAACTAAAACGGCACCTAATTTGCTGTTCGGCAATATTCACCCCACCCCTCTACCCCCACCCACCACGTAGATATCTATCTCCAAAATCGGAGTGTTCTTTCTGCCGCACCCTGTATATAAGATATTTCTAGGTATTTCATGCCTATATGAGCTTTGTCACATCATGTGCCTACCGTTATATGTGAGTGGATCTGGCATCAGTGCACTGCATAAGACCTGTACTGTCTTTTAAGCTTGAGATGATCTATAGGCCTAGGTATAACGAAAAATAATTCCTGGAACATTTTAGGGTTAGTCGAGTAGTTGCTGACAACCTAACTGAGCAGTTCTCTAGGAGTGAATATTTTAGTTATGAAGCTGGGCCAACAAAAAATTAAGTGCATCAAAGTGTAGGCCTACTTTGATTTTTATTTGGTTTGTAAGGCCACCAAACTTCAAGTTTCGTGATGTGGCAGATCGATTTGGTATTACTATCAGCTCGCTGTTTGAGTGATTATGAGAATGACGTACTTCATAAGCAATTTAGCCCCAGAAGTCATAATGTGGCCAAGTGGAAATGAACTGGCAGAAATAGAACAACATTTCTGGGGTAATCACTTCCCTGGTGTGATTGGGACAATGGATGGGACACATATCTGTATAGAGAAACCTGCAAGTGACCCTGATTCATACTTCAATAGGAAGCATTTCTATTCTATACAGGTAAGATACAAAAGCTTTCCTCTTTATATACATAATAATGCTTATGGAATTAATTTTTTTGTGGAAATTGCCAAGTAAACCTAATTAAAGCACCACATATGCGAGGTGAAACGTTGCCCAGCCCTGCAAGAAGTAGGCTTACTGTAGCCTACTGTAGGGTATGTATACCTACTTTACTGTATACATTTTTTTTAATGACTCTATTCTTAATGTAAACATAATTAGATGGGCTCAGGGGTGTTTTAAATTTGAGGCCCTCTATTTTTCTTTCTTTTTCATTCTTTATCTCTCTACATATTTATTTGTTTATCTCCTTCCTTCCCTCTCTTATAAGCAGGGGTGTCCCCCCCCCAAACGTCATGACTCACCCCCCCAAACTTCGTTGATCACCCCCCCCCCCAAACTTCATTGCTCAGCCCCCAAACTTCATTGCTCACCCTCAACCCAATTGGCTGTCGACAAGGGCGCCCATATGATATTTTCTAGGGGGGGGGGCAATTTTTTTAATAAATTTATTTTTTGTTACTTTAACTTCTTGGGCCACTTTGTAACATTATATTAATAATATAATAAGTGCAACAATGACATAGCTAAAAAATAATTGCGGGAAGGGTCTGAAGTTTGGAATACCCCCCAAAAAATTTTTAAATATTGAACTAATGAAAATCACATTTTACGCTATTTTAGCACAGAAAAACTAGTTAGGAAATTTGTTTACCATACTCTAAGACATGGCAATGTATATAAGAAATCATTACCTAAGTGGGGGGTCCACTCCCGGAAAATTTTTTAGTATTGAATTGATGAAAATCACATTTTACGCTATTTTAGCACTAAAAAACTAGTTAGGAAATTTGTTTACCATATTCTAAGTCTACCAATGTAAACAAGAAAATGTTACCTAAGTCGGGTGTCCACCCCTGGGAAATTTTTAAATGTTGAACTAATGAAAATCACATTTTACACTATTTTAGCACTGAAAAACTAGTTAGCAAATTTGTTTACTATACTTTGAGACATGGCAACTTAAACAAGAAATTGTTACCTATTGTTAACGCAAACTAAGGGTTTCTTTTCCAGCATATTTATTATGTGCAGTGAATAGTTTCAATTCAAATCATCCGCTATGTCTTCTTGCGCCAAGTCATCTTTGAGTAGGCGTATATTACATCATATCCTGATCACGAGTTCTTTGTGACGGGTATTCCCCCTGTAAGGACGCTTCGAAGAGCGTCAGTAAGCCAAGTTAGTAGCCTATTAAGTCTGCAGTTACACGAACAAGTCACGTTCTGACACTGCTCTGATTTCCTAGTAACAAAGGCCTCTTCGCGCCCTTTGTAATTATACTAGAAATCGTTGGAATAAAACTTCAGTACAAGTTTTATTCAATCCAAGTAAATTATTCAATATAATTTACGCATTTTAAATATTCAAAGTGCATTAGATTCACGTATAAGTTCTACGGAAGTGTAGTGTGGTGACGTCATTGCTCATCCGCGAGGCTACCTTACGTAAACAATCAAGATCTAATAATTGTGAATAAATTCATTTAACAGTAAATTTTATTACCTTTAATTTGAGATATAACTCATTGGTAAAATACAAAATTTACAAAATTACTTCCTATGGTGTAACATTTTACGCGCCATTTTCTAGTGATTGTTTCAACGTGTTCCTTTAGTCTAACATCAGTGTTCATATATTATTTCTTCAAGTTTTACAAGTGTTAATAAAGTGAAAGTTTTTCATTACATGTTAGATTGTTAAACCAATATAATTCCTTGGATCTCTGTCTCCAGTGTCCTCGTGATATAGTCCACTCTTGCTCTAATTGGTCCTCCTACTACCAGAGAATTCTTCCATGTGTTACACATACATTGTTTCACTTCTTTCCTAATTTTCCATATCTCGGACCGGATATATTCTCCGTCCAAACCCGAACATTTGTTTCCTCTCGTACCGGATCCAACCCGTACATTTGGTTCCTCTACGGGCAGGATTATATTGGTACAATCATACTTATTGCATACTTGTATTCGCAAATACCGTTTCTCGAATTCGTCTCATAACTGTGCTTCCGTGTCGGTCGGGTTCGTGATTTCCAACAACCCTGAACTTCGCAACACGGGACAGCATCTTGCAGCAGTGATGTGAGACATCGAGTGATTCCGGTCTTCAGCGAACATCAAGAAAGCAGTGAACAGCTGATTCATACATCATCGTGCAGCGGTGGTAGCATCTCATCGTTAAACGTCAAGTAACAACTCATCTCATCATGGAGAATGAACTGAGAGATTTAACGAAGAAACGGGGTTTTCTTAAAAGGAAATTCACATTCATTCAAAAATTTTGTAACAATATTCCTGAAGAAGTGGATGTGTTTCAACTAAAAGTGAAATTTGACAGCCTTATTGAAATTTGGGAGGAATACAAGTCTATACAAATTCAGATAGAAGCTCTTATCGAAGCTGAAGAAGAAATAGAACTTCACATGCAATATGACGAAGAAGTGAGAAACAATTACGATGTGCTTAAAGCAAAGTTAAGTGGTCTTCTGTTTCTACACGAACATCCAGTGAACAGTTTAGGCTCTCATCACAGCCAACAATCTAATCACAGTGGTAATTCTCGTCACACGTGTCAATCTTCTGCTTCACAGTGCAACAATAGAAATATACAACTCCCAAGAATCCAAATTCCTGTATTCAGTGGAGATGTGACTAATTTCAAGCATTATCATGACACCTTCAGTAGTTTAGTGGTAAACAATGAATCGTTGGATCCCATCCAGAAATATCATTATTTATTGAGTTCATTGAAGGGTCAAGCTCACGCGCTCATTCAGAATCTTCCAGTGACTAATGAGAATTTTCCTATAGCATGGAACTTGGTGTGCTCTAGATATAATAACACTCGAGTCATTGCCACAGCTCATGTCAAAAATCTACTTTCGTTACCAATAATGAAAGATGAAAACGTTACAGACTTGCGAAACTTGCTAAATCAGTTTCAAAGCAATCTTAACGCCATCGAAGCTCTCAATATTGAAATCCCATTACATTAAGTCATGTTCATTCAATTAATATTGGATCATCTTGGTGAAACGACACGCAAGGAATGGGAAAGTAAAATTGACTCACAAAGGTTCACATCGCTTCAAGAGTTGATGAACTTCCTAGAAGCCAAGGCTCACTCGTTAGAACTGCTATCCAATTCTAACAACGTGCCAAGCCCATCCAAAGAAAAGAGTGAAAGACATACACAAAAGAAATCTGTAAAAACAACTCGTCAATCGTATGTTGCCATCAAAGGTGATACATGTCCTTGTTGCAAGGAAAGTCACAAGTTACATAGGTGCGACAAGTTTTCACAGTTGAGTGTAGACCAACGATGGGAGTTTGTAAAAGGCAAAGGCTTGTGCGCAAACTGTTTTTCCAACAATCACAAAAGAGACCATTGCAAACTCAAGTCCTTCTGCAATTGTGGGATGGCTTCACACAGCAGATTATTACATAGCAACACACGTGACAAGAAAAAGACCTCTCACCAGTCAAATACTGTGGAAGGCACTGACAATTTGCCTGCTAGTTATTGTTCTATAAAAGAAAAATCCAACCAAAAGGAGATTTTGTTAGCAACTGCAGCAGTGCATCTTGAAGATAGGCAAGGAAATCTAGTGTTGTGCAGAGCGTTACTAGACTCAGGGAGCCAATTAAACTTCATAACTGAAGATTTAGCAAAGAAGTTGCAGCTGTCAACAACGAATGTCGATACTCATATAAGAGGCATAAATGGCACCTCTTCTTGCAATCACAGTGTTAAAGTTAATCTGCGATCCAGAGTCCAGAATTTCCAGGCTGAAATGAACTGTCTAGTAATACCTCACATTACAAACAAACTTCCTTCTGTCCGTATCGATCCTACCAAATTCAATATTCCTAGTGAAATTGCATTGGCAGATCCTAAATTCTACATCCCTGGTGATGTCCAACTCCTCATTGGTGCTAGTCTATTCTATCAGTTATTTACCAATGAAAGAATAATCACTCCTAATAACCCTATTCTTAGTAATACTGAACTGGGCTGGGTACTCAGTGGATCTGTTCCCAAAACCTCAATCAAATCTAAGAAAGTCACATTTGCTCAACACAATTTATTTGTGACCGTTGACATTGTTGACACACAGTTAAGACGCTTCTGGGAACTAGAAGATTATCCTAAACCAATGTTTACCAAAGAAGAAAGGGAGTGTGAAGAACATTTCATACAAAACACTACTCGTGCAGATGACGGTACTTTTGTAGTGAAATTACCCAAGAATCGATCTGAGGATTCCTTGGGCGAATCCAGAAAACAAGCAGTGAAACGCTTAGAACATCTGGAAAGAAAATTTCAAACTAATTCTGTCTTGCAGGAAGATTACAAAAAAATTATGCAAGAATACGAAGAATTGGGACACATGAAGAAGGTTTCACTCCCACGGCCAGGTGAAAAATGCTTCTATTTACCACATCATGCAGTAATCAAGCCCTCATCCACCACAACCAAGACTAGAGTCGTGTTTGACGCTTCTGCAAAAACATCTTCAGGCAAGTCCCTAAATGACATCCTGAAATTAGGCCCTACATTGCAAGATGATTTATCATCAATTATAATTCGTTTTCGAACCTATAAATATGCATTCTCAGCTGACATTTCTAAAATGTACAGACGCATAAAAATGCACGAAAACGACCAGAATCTTCAAAGGATTGTGTGGCGTTCTAATGTCAATGAGCCCATACAAGACTATGCATTAACTACCGTGACTTATGGTACTAAATCAGCTTCATTTTTAGCCATAAGATCACTGCATCAGCTGTCGATAGAAGAAGAAGCTAAATACCCTCTCGCTTCTCAAGCAGTTAGAAATTCCTTCTATGTAGACGACTGCCTGACAGGACATGATAATCTTCAAGAAGCGCTACGCCTTCAAGAAGAATTAATCCTCATGCTTGACAGTGGCGGATTTCCATTGCGAAAATGGTGCTCCAATCATGAAGCTTTGTTGGAATCTGTTCCGTCATCTCATCGAGAGACCCAATTGCCTTTGTCTCTTGATAACAGTGAAAATGCACATGCCCTTGGTTTACTATGGCATCCTGCAACTGATAATTTCCAGATCCAATCCCATCCTTCTCTCCAAACCCATACTCAAGTTAAACTTACCAAGCGTACTATCCTATCAGTCATCTCTTCCATCTTTGATCCTCTAGGCCTTGTCAGTCCTATTGTTATCAATGCCAAAATCTTTATGCAATCGTTGTGGATTGAAAAGCTTGGCTGGGACGAAGAAGTACCGTCACACATAGCAGAGAAATGGATTGAGATCTGTGACATTTTAGGTACAATACACACACTGCGTATTCCACGATTTGTTCTCACACATGGTACCCTTCAAGATATACAGATCCATGGCTTTTGTGATTCTTCAGAAAAGGCTTATGGTGCATGCATATATCTCCGTTCTGTGAACAGTGAAGGTGAAGTTACAATTAACTTGCTGTGTTCCAAATCTAAGGTTGCCCCTCTTAAAAGGCAAACCATTCCACGTCTTGAACTTTGTGGAGCATTGTTGTTATCTAAACTGTACAACAAGGTTTTGAATGACCTTAATATTCAAACATCACAAAATTATCTATGGTCAGACTCAGTTATTGTTCTGTCATGGATAAAATCGGATTCACGAAAGTGGAAAACATTTGTGTCCAACCGCGTGTCACAAATACAAGAGCTTTCTGAAACAGCAGCCTGGCGACATGTTTCTACAGAAAACAACCCAGCTGATCTCGTTTCAAGAGGTGTATCGTCTGAACAATTGTCTGATATTGATTTGTGGTGGCACGGTCCTAATTGGCTATCGCAAAACTCAGCATCATGGCCTGAACAGCCAAAACAGTTAAACGTTCAGGATTCCTCCGAGCAACTTGTTTCGATCTGTATGGCAGCTACCACAGTAGAAGATAGTTTCATCACAAGATTTTCTGATCTTAGGCGCCTGCAGAGAGTAACTTGTTATATGTATAGATTTATTTCTGCCTGCCGTCATGAAAACAAATATCATGGACCTATTGCAGCAGCAGAACTTCAACGTGCTTTACAAGTTTGTATAAAAATTGCTCAGAAAGAAGCTTTCACCCAAGAGCTGAAAGATCTTAGCAATAGCAAGCAAACATCAGTGAAAAGCTCCATCCATTCATTAGTTCCATTTCTAGATCAGAATAACATTATAAGAGTGTATGGACGGTTGGAGAAAGCAGATATTACACATGATGCAAGACATCAGGTTATATTGCCATCCAAACATCACTTAACAATTTTGATAGTGCAACATGAACATCTCAAGTTATTGCACGCCTCACACCAGTTACTTATAGCTTCATTACGACAAGCATACTGGATACCTAGTATTCGTAGAGTAGTGAAATCTATTTTGCATAGATGTCTCACCTGCTTCAAGTTAAAGGCAGAAAGTGCTCAGCAGTTAATGGGAAATCTTCCTAGCTACAGAATAACTCCTGCTAGACCTTTTCTCCGCACAGCAGTAGATTATGCTGGACCCTTCAACATAAGATATGGGGCTCCACGCAGTAAAACTACTGTAAAAGCTTACATCGCCATTTTTGTTTGCTTGGTAACAAAGGCCATCCACATTGAATTAGTTTCTGATCTAACATCAGATGCCTTCATAGCAGCCCTAAGAAGATTTACATCACGTCGTGGACTCTGTAAAGAAATCTTCAGTGATAATGGCACTAATTTTGTGGGCGCAAACAACAAGTTAAGAGAACTCAGATTGTTATTGCAGTCAACAGAATTTCAAACTGCAATTCAAAATTTCACTGCAAATAACGAGTACAGCTGGTCGGTCGTTTATCCCTCCAAATTCGCCCCACTTTGGTGGTTTACATGAAGCAGCAGTGAAATCCATGAAGTTTCATCTCAGGAGAATTATGGGAGCTCAAATTCTCACATATGAACAGCTTTCTACCCTCTTAGCTCAGATTGAAGCTTGCTTAAATTCTAGACCACTCATTCGCCTAAATGATGATCCAGCTGATTTATCATACCTTTCTCCTGGTCACTTCTTAATTGGAGAACCTCTCACATCTCTACCTTCACATCCTCCGACGGAAGATAAGAGGTATGTAGAAAAATGGCAGCTGTTACAAAATCATTTGCAACACATATGGAAATGCTGGTCATCCGAATATCTTCACTCCCTACAACAGAGGCAGAAATGGACCTGCTCCAGTGACAACATTCAAGTTGGTACTGTCGTCATCTTGAAGGAAGACAACATTCCTCCTCTTCAATGGAAGTTAGGCGTGATCACCGCGACTCATCCGGGAGAAGACGGCTTAGTTCGAGTGATTACTGTGCGCACCTCCAGTGGTGAATATAAGCGCCCCATAGTGAAAGTGTGTCCTCTACCCCAAGACGAGTAGCATATGACACTTACTATGATCTTATATTCAATTTCTCCCAGTGAATTCCACTCCTTTCTAATTTATTGCTACGACAAATCGTATTCTTGCAATATATGTAACATGTCATTGCTTTTCTATTCAATATCATTTTCTTGCAAGATATGTAAGAAGTCATATTTTCTAACACATATCACATGTATACCTCCATTTAAAATCAGTGATGTTTAGTGTTTATCTAGTGCTTCTTTAGCTTGCATTTCCTGATTTCTTTTTATTAAAGCAACTGCTTTAACGCGGGCTGTATGTTAACGCAAGCTAAGGGTTTCTTTTCCAGCATATTTATTATGTGCAGTGAATAGTTTTAATTCAAATCATCCGCTATGTCTTCTTGCGCCAAGTCATCTTTGAGTAGGCGTATATTACATCATATCCTGATCACGACCCACTCAGCACACATACGTAAAATATATGTAAAAATTGCGTTATCCCTAGATCTAGGTAATGTATATCGCACATATTGGTTAAATAAAATCTACGTATAATATACGCTCAAATGTCCCACTTTTTGATGTATATTGTACGTCTATTCATGTCAATACAGACATATAATATATATCAATTATACGAACAATCGCATACATACTATTGATGTACAATATCTATACGTAAAAAATATGTCAAGATGATCTATCAAACGTATATTTTATATATAATTTATGTAGCCTATATAGGGCCTTTGGTTCATAAATGTACACTGCTCACATACATTTTACATATACTATCAATACATGAGATATCAATAACTAAAAATGTCATCAAGAACACTTTTTGTGCCTACTATCTTGCAGTTTTTTGGGACTTCTTGCTGAGGTATTTTGCAATTATTTATTGTAAGCAAAACACTGAGATCGCTCATAATACACACTCAACCAAGAATCTTCGGAACATCATCATTAACATCCATTAAGCACAGCACTAGCCTTTCTACTGCCATTATGCTAATCCACTGCCCTTTAAGTCCTTCTGTTACACTTAGGAAGTACTGCATCACATCTTCCAAACAATGCAGAGCTTGTCATTCAACATAACTTTTAAGTTCTTTTAAGCTTTCTGCAACTGCTTGGTTTAAATTTTCTTCTTCTGCATCAATTAATCTTCTGCATGATGGACCTGGTCTTGACAAGTACTCAGGCAGATTAGGAAATATTGATGGTACTGCACCAAGTTTCAGTTTAGGGCAAGTTCTGGGAAATGTTTTTATTTCACCGTTAACTACAAATGTCTCTGTTCTTGTCACACTCTCTTCAGGAAAATACTTCACACAAATAACAGGCTTGCTTACCCCTGTAAAGTCTGTAGGAATCTTTCTATGCCATGTCTTCTTAAGTTCTTCGTCTTTTGGTAAAGAAAATGTACTAACACTTTCATGTTGTGACTTGTCTTGTAGTTACTTTTACAGCCAGCAACACTACAGCACCTAGGCATTGTGAATTCCTGAAACAATTAAGAAATACTTTAGCAGCGTTATCGTAAATTATTATAATCAGAGCGAATTACCACAGCATCTGTATTATAAATCAGTTTGCAAGTCGTTGAGGTTATGATAGGCCAATTTATGTATGTGAAACAAATCTTGCACAGGGACTTACCAGTACTGTTTTATGTGTAAATGTTTTTCTTCTGCCTCATTTAATCTTCTACATGAAGGAGCAGGTCTTCACAAACATTCAGGTAGGCCTAAATTAGGAAATGTATTCTAGGATCTAGGGTATTACCCTACAGATCACTGCACCTTGCATAATATTTCGTCAGCTTTAAATACACACACATGTACATTTATTCTTCGTTTCTATGTTATATACATAGGAGTTGCAACAGAACAGTGCAATTCTCTCCACACACAATTTCTTGTTAATAAAACACTATAAAAGAGAAACTTAAACACGCAACCACCAACAGCCAACAAACAACCTTGAATCAGCAGATCTACATTGCTGACGTCACAGACAAGATGGCCGCCAGTCATAAAAAATAGTTCTACTGAATGTACGGATGTAATCATTTTAAACCATTTTTAAATTAATTTCTGAATAGCGTGAGTAAATTTTATTGCGTTCCCTTAATTTAACCAAATCGATTTACTAGAGTAAAACACAATAAACCGGTGTTTACAATGTACAATTCTAGACGTAAAATTTACGTATAGTTGGTAGGTAATTTTGATGTTACAAATGAACAATCAAATCGATTTTGTTTTATATTTAATCTTACTTATGTAACAGTAACTTTAATTTTGATATATTATAAATATAAAGCAGGATTAAATTACAACAGTTTTTATACATGTATATATTGGACATAAAATATACGTATAATTTACGTTTTGACTTTGACCAATCGTAAGATATATATGTAGCTCTAAAATATACGTATATTATACATATCGTGCTGCGTGGGGAGTTCTTTGTGTCGGGTATTCCCCCTGTAAGGACGCTTCGAAGAGCGTCAGTAAGCCAAGTTAGTATTAAGTCTGCAGTTACACGAACAAGTCACGTTCTGACACTGCTCTGATTTCCTAGTAACAAAGGCCTCTTCGCGCCCTTTGTAATTATACTAGAAATCGTTGGAATAAAACTTCAGTACAAGTTTTATTCAATCCAAGTAAATTATTCAATATAATTTACGCATTTTAAATATTCAAAGTGCATTAGATTCACGTATAAGTTCTACGGAAGTGTAGTGTGGTGACGTCATTGCTCATCCGCGAGGCTACCTTACGTAAACTATCAAGATCTAATAATTGTGAATAAATTCATTTAACAGTAAATTTTATTACCTTTAATTTGAGATATAACTCATTGGAAAAATACAAAATTTACAAAATTACTTCCTATGGTGTAACATTTTACGCGCCATTTTCTAGTGATTGTTTCAACGTGTTCCTTTAGTCTAACATCAGTGTTCATATATTATTTCTTCAAGTTTTACAAGTGTTAATAAAGTGAAAGTTTTTCATTACATGTTAGATTGTTAAACCAATATAATTCCTTGGATCTCTGTCTCCAGTGTCCTCGTGATATAGTCCACTCTTGCTCTAATTGGTCCTCCTACTACCAGAGAATTCTTCCATGTGTTACACATACATTGTTTCACTTCTTTCCTAATTTTCCCTATCTCGGACCGGATATATTCTCCGTCCAAACCCGAACATTTGTTCCTCTCGAACCTGATACCCAACATTTGCTCCTCACGGACCGGATATATTTCGGTCCAGTCCCTATCACCTATGTTATAATACTTATTGCTATTTATAAGAAAAGTTGAATAACACATGGAACAGTGGACATAATAGGCCTACTCATTATGTTATGAAAAGAAAATAACTGCTATATCATATTTGACACACCAACAAATCTTGTTTAACTAAATATCTTTTTAAATACAAATATAGAATTTTAGGTTTTGACTTTTGGGGGTCCAAACCCCCTGAACCCCCCTTTCCTAATTCACTGTGGATTCTGCTTTCATGTTGCCGATTTGGTAAAACTTCTCCAATGCAAATAATTGTCTTAAAAGAAAAACACCTGACTATAATAATTAATATACATTTTTTCCTTGCGCGCCCTCCCCCCCGCCCCCGGGTATGGGCGCCCATGGCTGTCGAAATTCTTCATCTTTATCTTTATAAAGAATTAGAAGAGACCTTTTGAAGTTATAGAACTTGACTGTTTTTATTTTTAACACATAAAACTCTAATTTTTCAACATTTTGAACCCCCCCTCCAGAAAATTCATAAATGATAATATTTTGCCCCCCCCCCACAAATTTCAATGACGCAGTCTGCGTCTTAACCCCCCCCCCTGTGGGCACCCCTGTTATAAGACACCTCCATTGTTACTGGTAATAATCCTCAATGTAGTGTAGGCCTAAAAGATTATTTATATTTTTTCACAATTTAGAGTTAAATCTATTGGTATTGATAGGTGAACTTTGATTGCTTGTTGGTAAAAAATAAAATGAAAAGTTATACCGTAGGCTACTGTAGTAGGCCTATATTAAAAGTCTCCTTTGCCTTCCTAATAGGGATTCTAGCATTTGTTATTGCATGTTTATTAATCTTTCTTCCAACAGCAAAATTACTAACACATCGAGTTTAAAGTACAGTAGTTACTACAGTTACTGTATTATACAGTGATGGAAAAGTCATTAAATTAAGTTTCTTAAAATTTCCTTTGGTGAAAGCATTGCATAATTCAAACACATACTTTCATGGTACGGTATCTAAAACATTTTTTTATATTAACAACTGTAACCCATATATGAATGGCAAACTAAACTTTGAAACATAGCCAAGTAGGCTTACAGAAGTTTAAAAATTAGTTTCCCCTAGAGAACATACCTCAGTCAGTAAATTAAACAATGTATCACAAAGATAATTATTTTATGTAATTACTATCCCAGCATAATCTATTACATAGTGATATCCTAATCATTTTTTAATTCCAGTAATTATTTTAATTTCAAAATAAATTCATTCATGCATATTTTTTTCTTCAGTTGCAGGCTGTGTGTGGCACAAGATGAAAATAAGAAATAGGTTTGTTGGTTTCCCTGGATCAGTTCATGACAGCAGAGAATTTCGACAGTCACCATTCTGTGAGAGCCACAAAAGTGCCATGATTTTTGTTTGCTAGGGGATAGCAGTTACCCTTGTCTTGCAAATTTGTTGACTTCATTTCGAGACCATGGAAATTTAAGAAGAGTGGAAAGAGAATTCAAAGTCAGATTCTCGAGAAATTGCTATATGATTGAGCACTGTTTTGGACTTCTAAAACAAAAATTCAGGCTCCTCTATCATATAAAATTAAGAAAACTAAAAGACATTGTACATCTTATTTGTTCTTGCTGTGTATTACACAATTTAACCTTAGTTTAATTGTGAAGCTGATGATAATGTTGAAGGATTAGTGCTTCTCCCTGAAGGCCCAGAGAATGATGATGATGAAGAAACAGGTGACAGAGGAGGAGACGCAAGAAGGAATTATGAAGGATTTCATGTCTTGTGAAGAGAAAGAAAAATGTTATTAATAGGATCCGGATGTTGATGGCATGTCACCTTTTTACTGAATGGTTTGGTGCAATGCTTAATTATATGAATGCTGTTTTAGACGTCTCATTCACAAATATATCCCATTTATTTTGCATTATCTAAAATAAAACGGGCATTTCTTTGATTTTGGAGAATTATTAGGTCATTTTTTAAAGCATGTTGTCTTTTTGGGTCATTTTGTCACTCATTCGTACTAATTGGTGAAATTTCATCACCAAGATTTAAATAGTAGTTTATAAAAACACTTATTTCAAAATACTGATGCTGAAAAAAAAAAAAAGGTATTACACAGGTATTACACATAATGCAAAAAAGCAAAGAAAAGTTTACGGAGGTGGTAAATTGAGCTCAGAAATGTGCTTTTTCCAAGGAAGATCCAAGTCAATCCAAACTCCAAGAAATTTAGTCTTTCTTTTAAAAGCTAAAGCATTATTGTTAATTTGCAAAAGTAAGTTATTGTTTTGGGACCAAGAATTGAAGTGGAATGTGTATTTGTTGACATTAAATAATTAATAATTATTATTATTATTTCCATTATAAGTATTACATTGAATATGGCTTCGCCAATCTTATATCTAAACCTAAAACCTAGGTGCTATATTTATTTTAAATTAAGAATTACAATTAACTTACATACTAAAACAACAATATTTAAATTATAGCAAGCATTATGAATACAGCTGTTGACTATATTTTAATTTATTAAATTGAAGATTCCAAATACTCATCTAAAGAAAAATATAGATGACGCTTACAATAAATAATATATGTAATGATAATTGATAAATGAAATACATTAATGAACAGAAGTAATATACTAAAGAGCAAAATGCCTTATATTTGAGAGACTTCTTTGCCCTGTTGTCTTCCAGGCATGCCAACCACCGTTTATTTTACCTGGGCCATCCTACCTTGATTCCACAGACTCCCAGAGCCTTCCAAACTCCAGAATATTCTGGGAACATTGCATCAACTGTCTAGGAAGATGCAATGCTATGAGGGAGGAAAGTTCTCTGCAAAATTGTACCATATGTTATTATACTGCAATGCACACTATAAGTGAGGGATACACACAAAAAAGAGATTTATAACTTTTATGAATATAAATTTGGAAAAATCATTGTTTTTTTGTAAAAGATAACATTTTTTTACATGTTTCAATCAGTAAATATGAAAGCATATGCTAAGGTGATGTCGCATTTAAGCAATAATTACTTAACGGCTAAAAGGGTGTGTGACAATACAGTGTTATTTAAAAATGGCCATTTGAAGATAATCACCAAAGCAGAGCAAATAATAAATAGATAACTAATAAGCAGAAAACTATATATGTTAGAAAAAGAGTGAAAACAGAATTCAGAATAGCACATCAATCACTACTTCACTGCACATTTGTGAAAATTCATTGTTTACTAGTGTAATCACTTTTTAATAATTTTACAGGTGATTTACAGTTTTGCTTGTAAAGAACTTCTAATCTGTTAATGTTTCCAGATACCACTGCAAATGTGAGCTGAAAATATTTCATAAACATGTCTATTGGAAGTTGTTAACAACAAGGAGGAAGAGATAATTGTGCTATTACTTGTTATTATCCTTTCACATTTCAGTTACAGTAAAACCAAAATATGGGTGACTCTTTTTCGGAAAAAAATTAAGTCAACAATTTAGTGCACATACCACATAATTATGCTCTTTTACCGAATTTATAACTGATTTATAACGTTAAATTACTAATATGACCGAAATATGATCAATACCATAAAAATGACTAAAATATTACTTTATATGCAAAATAAAAATGGTCCAATTAGGATAGCAAATGTGCAATTCATGTTTAATGTGTGTTTGCAGTGAGAATGGAGGTCAGGATAAAAATATGACATGTCATTAACATCCGAACCCTACTGATAACACATTAGAATTTGTCATCATCTTGTATTTTAATTCCAAGGTTCATTTGTTATCAACTTACACTTGAATTTAAGATACATAATAGAATATTATTTGGCTCATGATTTCTTAATATATTACTGGTACCTTCTTCAGTAATATTCCACTGACACTGTTGTATGGACTAATATCCAAATAAGTAAGTACCAGAAGCCCAATTAATACTTTCAATAATATTCACAAGTATAAATCTTTAAACATAATATATTTTTCTTCTTCAGGCGCTACAACTTTTTTATTTAAAGTTTTGGTCTTCTCAACAAGTTTCTTCCATTGCCTCCTGTCCTAAATTAATGCTGATCAATTTCTAACTTTTAGATCTTTTAGATCATTAATTATATCATCAATCCATCTTAGTTTGGGTCTTCCATGAGCTCTTGTTGATAAAGGATCTTCACTAATCTGTTAGTTTCCATTCTATTGACATGGCCAAACCACCTTATTAATCTTTGGGATTTAACAAAATTGATTATGTTTTTATTCTGTATTATTTTATTTAAATCACTGTTTCTTTTGACTCTCCAAGTGCCATTGAGGTCTTTTGTTGGTCCATATATTTTTCTTAAAATTCATCTTTAAAAATCATTAACTTTTGTTTTACTGTTTCCTTTATGACCCATGTTTCACAGCCGTAAGTCACCACTGGTCTTATTAATGATGTGTATATTTTCATTTTGGAGTGTTTTGATAGCAATATATTTTATAAAAGTTTAGCAAATTATGAGAAACACTACTGAACATTGAATTAATTCCATAACGAGATTTTCTCACTTCTTTCAGCTTGCCATTCTGACCATGATAGCTGGGCATCAGTAGAGGTTCTATATTGAATTGTTTGATTCACCAAGTCACCTATCTCCTTAAACAATATATGAGTATCGTTGCAAACCGTAGTATGTGTACCCCTGCACAAAATTGAATTTTACATGAATTCACATAGTTTCTAGTAAGCTTATGCTCTTTCGTGTTGTGAACTTTGTTACCTTGAAATCATATTTTGTCCCAGTGTAAATGACTTGACAAAAGTAGCTGTTGTTGCAAAACATATTTTGTTCACATTCGTAAGGTCTGGAAACAGTATTATATCCACAGCTATTTTTGTTACGATGGTTACCCTGAAGTGAATTATGTTGGTTAAACTGACTACTTGATCAGTGCTAAAGCTGCGGTTTGTCTACGGCGTTCATCGCCAGCGATCACCGCCGGCGGTGATCGCTGCCTGTGCTCTCCATGTAAATCAATGCCCCCGGTTTGTCTACGACGATGAACGCTGGTGATGACCACCGGGGTCAGTGGTGATCGCCAGCAGTTGCTTCTGAGGCAAATTCAGGGCGATGAACGCTGCAGATTATCATGTATATAGTAGGTCAAGAAAAGCAGAAGACAGCCATTTTGCACGATGAACGCCGTAGACAAACCATAGCTTTAGTGTAGGAAGGATTTTATTACTTTGAGCTGTGTTTCACAGTGGAAGAAAGTGTAATTGTAGGAGGAAAGTCCCAAAGGAAACAGAAGCAACAAAAATCAGTAGAGCACTTGCATTCCGAAGAAAGATGAATAAGAAGATAGCAATCAGTAATCTGATTTATCCTAAAAATGTAGGCCTAATATGGAACAAACCTTGAACTACATTTTTCCCCTGGATATAAAGCTGCGCAATGTAGCAAATAGCATAATATACAACAAATTAAAATGTGAGGTAAAACTAAAGGCTTGTTAAAAAAAGTTTATCATACTATTCATTTGACATTTATGTGAAGCCAAGTTTCATGATTTTTAATTTTTAAATACCTCCCATAGTTTAGGCATAATTTTTTTTTTTCTTTCTTTTCTTCTCCTGTAAATTTTTTTTTTTGACATAATACGGTTTGCGACAATATTCCTTGTATGTGTTTTCAAAGATTACTTTTTGCTTATTAATATTCTATAAATTGTGCACATCAGCATTTAGCACTAACTCTTTGTGCTTGCAAAGAATTTTACACTTTATTTGGCTGTGAATTACTTTGGTATTTCCTTAGAAGAGGGTGTTCATGCTTTTTCAAGTACCTTCACCTGGTTCTAGCATGTCTAGAGAATGTTTTTACTATCAAAATGTGGCTGAAGTAGCTCGCTTGGTTGCTGTGACTAGCGAATCTCTATGACTCATTTGGTTTTAACTATGTTTTCCATCCCAAACAGTGGCATAATAATGATGATCTTTATTTACCATTGGATCACATGAAATGATGTAGGCTTTGTCAAGAGGGAAAAGTTTAAAATATGTTGAAGGTTTTATTAATAACAGTTGTAAACAGCTCAACAACTATTTATTTATCAATAGAACTTGTAATTACACAGTCAGTTTCACTGCGCCATGTTGGACAGCCACAAACCAAGCACACATTAACAGAGTTAGCATCTCATTGTGCATGTATCCTTCTGCACAGTAGCTCTGATACACGGCACTCTCCTGCCATCTGCATTTACATAATGTAACTATATGTTCAAATTTATTATGCTTCAACCCGTAAGAGCAGGCTGTGGATTTGGTTGAGAGAAGCGCTGCATTTAAACTGCTATAAAATATTAAAGAAATAGTTTACGTTTTATTTATTTGTTATTATTGAAGTGTTCCGAGTTATATTTGTGTGATTTAAGTGCTATATGTTTATAATATTTCAACTAAATGGCTGAAGAACAGTCAAATACTAAATATTTCAACACCGATGTTACAGATTCCAACAATCAAAACAATGGAATCGATGGAGAACTATACCAAGTTTCAGGTAATGTGTTTACCTTAAAACCTTCAATATTTAAGACATATTCAAAGTCTCAAAATGTCACTAAACCAAATGAACAAGCTTCTGATACGCACAAAACAGAAAATACTGTCAGAGAAAGTATCCATCTCAAACGAAACAAACAGCAACTGACAAAAACAACACAAGATGATGAGAAAAGCTCGAAACGAGAACCAAACAGGCTCAAAGCAGACACAAACAAAAAACCAAAGCTAAACTTAAACATAAGCAATCCTACTGATATGTCACAAGGAACAAATATGAATATGACCTTTGTTCACCCTGATATTCAGTTGCAAAACCAATTTGACCCTCTTACAAGTGATATGGAACAAGAAACCCTGGTAGCAGATAACAGTGTGCCAACTGATAATAATCAGTCAGATTTGAACCACACACGACCCAAAAATATTCGATTGCCTCCAATCACAGTTAAAAAACTACCTACTGGAAATTTCTTTGCTCATAATAAAACACTTCAATCTTTGTTAAGCCAGCCAATGAAAATCAGTTACTCTAGCGAAGGAATAAAATACTTCACATCTTGTAGACAAGATTACGACAAACTTTATTCAACACTTCAGACAGAAAATATAGAATTTTATTCACATGAACCTCGAGACACCAAGTCACTGCAGGTTGTTTTGAAACGCCTTCCTACTTTCGTAGAGTCAAATATAATTAAAGAAGAACTAGAAAACCTCAACTTTCAAGTACAACATTTCAGGCAATTCACGGTTCCCTGTGAGTCATCAGATGGTACCACTATGAGACGACCTATTCCAGTTTGGGTGATTACGCTGCCAAATAACGAGCATTCACGAACCATCTACCAGCTGCAAGATATCAATCATCACACGATTAAAATAGAATCCTACAAACCAGCCCCTCACGTTATCCAGTGTCATAAATGTCAGGGGTTCAACCATACCTCTCGCAGATGCAACATGCAATCCCGTTGTGTTAAATGTGGAAATAATAATTTGTTTTCTGAATGCCCAATGAAAGGGCCTGTCCATGTGGCCAAATGTGCAAACTGTTCTGGAAATCACACAGCTAGTTACGGTCAGTGCCCTGTTCAGCAGAAACAAAGAGCTGCTTTACAACAGAAACTCAGAAATAAACAATACGGACCCCCAGTTATAAACAGTAAACCTCCAGCATGGAAAGCAACAGACTTTCCCACACTACCTGTACCAAATACTACAAACATTCAAACATTTCAAAATATATTCAATTCTTCTTCCAGTAATCAACAAACTTCCACATCAGATTCTCTTTCTGAGACTCTAAAAGACATTCTATACTTCCTAAAAGAAGTAAATATTAAACAAATCATGCTTCTTATTCGCCAGACCTTACAGCGCTTACAAACAGTAGCGGACCCATTCTCTAAACTTTTTATATTGTTTGAAGCATTTACTCTCTACTTTAACACTAATGAGACCGAAAATGGCCCTTAAAAATTCAAAAATACACAAAGATCTTACCTTGCTGAACTTCAATGCAAATGGTGTAAGCAACCAGATATATGAACTTCAAAATCTGTTAACTGCTTATGATATTGACATAGCATGCATAACTGAAACTCATTTAAAACCTGCTAATAAATTCAGAATACGTAACTATACAATATACCGAACTGACAGAAAGGACAGACCAGGTGGTGGTACAGCAATTGCCATTAAATCAACAATTCCTCACCGCTCAGCAATAATGCCTTCTTTTAACGTTCTAGAGGCCACCGGGGTCTACATAAGAACTGGTGGCACAGAAGTTTTAGTTGCAGCCGCATATTATCCACCATATGGCCATATGAGTCAAGTAGATCTAAATATACTTGTTTCATTGCACACAAGCTTTATCATCTGTGGAGATTTTAATGCGAAACACCGCATATGGAATTCCCGTATAACTACCCCCAAGGGAGAATTCTTACTTGATCATTCCATTCATCATCAGTATGCAATTACTGGTCCACATACGCCCACACGTTATCCCTGGTCCTCAACTCATCAGCCAGATGTACTAGATATCTGTCTCTACAAAACGAGGGAGATTCCAGTGAAACAAGAATGTCTTACAGCCCTTGATTCAGATCATATACCAGTGCTGATAACTTTCAACTCTCCCATTTCTCGACAAATTCGTAACCCTCCATTGTTGAAAACAACAAATTGGGATGAGTTCACAAAACGGATTCATGTATCCATATCTGCAAATCCACTTATTCATGAACCCGATGATATAGAGATGGCAGTGAAGATGTTAACTGACACAATTGATTATAATGTTGCTTCAACTACATCTGTTCTCCCTACACCACAGCCCAGTGACTCAAATCATGTACTTACCCAGCTCATCCAAGCTAAAAGATCAGCAAGAAAGAAATGGCAGAACTTCAGAGATCCACAAGCAAAAAGAGCTTTTTTATCGTTATCAACGAGCCATTCGACGCACATTTGAGAAACATAAAATAGACAGCTTTGCTAACAAGGTCGAGAGTCTACAGCCCAGTGGAAAAGAATTTTGGTCCATAACAAAACACCTATTAGGCAAGAATACTTCAACGCGTATAATACCCACAAGGTCATATGGTATATGATTCTAAAGGGAAAGCTGACATTCTTTCAGCCTCATTCCAAAATCGTTTCAAACCTCATATGTATCCATCAGATCCTATTTTCAGCGAAGAAGTCTTACGAACAGTAAACGATCTGTCTAAACAAACTTCTGCAAAAGCAATTCCAATTGTCTCCCCAAACGAAGTCAAAAACATCATAGACAAACTACCACTGCAGAAGGCACCAGGTCCAGACGGAATTAAACCAATAGCTATAAAGAAATTACCTAGACGTGCTATTGTCCACTTAACAAAAATTTATAACTCATGTTTTAAGTTAACGTATTTTCCTGAAGTGTGGAAACATGCCATTATTATACCAATTTCTAAGCCAGGAAAGGATCCTGTAAGTCCACAAAATTACAGACCAATTAGTCTTTTGGACTATCTGGGCAAAATTTTTGAGCGGCTCCTTCTAACACCCCTGAATCAATTCCTAACCGATCCTGCAAGAACACATCATGAGCAATTTGGTTTCAAACGCCACCATAGTACTAGAGAACCACTGCACAGGCTTACATCCTATATCCAAGAAGGTTTTCAACGCAAACTTCACACAGTTGCTACATTCCTGGATGTTGAACAGGCGTTTGATACAGTGTGGCACGAGGGTCTTCTATACAAACTCATAAAATTGAATATACCAATTGACTATGTATTAATAATTGCCAAGTACCTTCAGAATAGAACATTCTGCGTCCGATCCGGATCTTCAATATCCAGTTCTCGGATTATTATAGCTGGAGTTCCACAGGGATCGGTCTTAGCTCCTACACTATATTCTATTTATGTACAAGATATACCTCGGCATCCACATTGCTCTCATGCTCTTTATGCAGATGACACCGTTATCTATACAAGGAACTTCAACATTACTTACGGCTGCCAACGGATGCAAGAAGCCCTTGACCTCATTACTCAGTGGGCCTCGAGATGGAGAATTAAAATTAATGGAACCAAGTCGCATGCAGTAGTTTTTACCAGAAGATTCCCTCATCTCTCAGCATCACTCAGCATTCAACAACAAACTATACCATTCAGTGCTTCTGTTAAGTATCTCGGAATTCTCCTAGATAAAAGATTGTCGTACAAATCACACATATCAAACATTAGAGACAAAGCTTTTCAAAGATTTATGCTGCTATATCCTCTTTTTAAAAGTCATGTACCTCTGAAAACGAAAAAGCTTTTGTATACTTCATTAATCAGGTCATATATGCTATACGGATGTGAAATTTGGTCACAAGCACACCCAAGAAACTTGACAAAATTAGATGGAATTCAGAGAGCTGTCTGTAGAGTGATGACAGGTGCTGACTATCTCACACGGAATGTCGAACTGTATGATTATTTGGAGATTATGAAATTCAGTGATCATGTTCATTGTATGCAAGAAAGATTTTTGACATCTCTAAAACATCATATCAACCCCCTAATGAAAGAACTTACTCAATGATTGCTTATGTTACAACTTGTCACTTCTGGTGATAAAAGTTGTCAATAATTTTGTGTATAATAATTTGTTCCAAGGTTGTCAATACGAAATCATGTATAAGGCAGGGGTCCTATTTGTGACCTGGCACTTTTAATTAAATGTCAATTAATAAAAAAAAAAAAAAAAAAAAAAAAAAATGCTTCAACACTCCCCTATTTGAACATTTTGAATAACATCCTTAAGGATGATAGCAATACATTTCACTGCTTGACAATGAATATTATCAAAATCATTCAACAACCTACTCACAGAGTTCAATGCAAACGCGATATCTGGTCTGCTCACTGTTGCCAGGAACATAAGGGACCCGACTGCTTCACAGAATGGAAACCTCAAGTCTTTTTCCTGTTTTGCTACTTCTAAGTGTACATTTGGATCAGCTGGTACAAATAAAGGTTTAGCTTCTTCCAGATCAAAATGTTTCACAATTTTCTGTGCATATGATTTTTGATGTACACAAATTTCTTTCGCAGGCCTATTCCATGAGAATTCCATGCCACAGAAACAGTCGACTTCAGACACTTTGACTACAAATTCTCTGTACATCTCTTTCAAAATTGTGTTCAGTGTCCCCTTGCTCCTGCCAACAACCAGTCCATCATCTAAAAACAGAGCAAGTATAAGTAAGTCATCATTAGTGGCATTGTTGTAGAAAATACACTTATCTGCATCAGGCTCTTTCAATTTGTAGGCCTACTTATGAAGGAACTTTGTGAATGTCTTGTTCCAGCATCTTGGAGCTTGCTTTAAACCGTACAGGGATTTCTCCAACTTACAAACATATTTAGATCTTAGGATAATTATAATTTGAGTTGAACTTAGACACTTATGCTTCACTTACCAACATTTTGGTAGAACATGTTTCAAGGACCCTTGTCCCCATCCTCGGCTACTTGTTCTGTGAAACTTTGTGACCAACCCTGCTGGAATAGACATAAACAAGTCTTCATGCAATGTACCATATAAAAATGCTGTTTTAATATCAAACTGTAACATTTCAAAGCCGTTAATTGCAACTTCTGCTAACAATGCTCTTACTGAATCATACCTCACAGCCGGAGAGAATGTTTCTTGGAATTCCAAACCTTTGCGTTGAGTGAACCCTCTAGCACAAAGTCTCGCTTTGTACTTTTGCACTCCTCCTTTGTCATGAACTTTGAAGACCTATTTTGAGTCTACCAACTTCTGACCACTGTTTGGCACGATTGACCATGTCTTGTTGACTGTATGAGCCTGGAGTTCTTCTTTTATGGTGACATCCCACTTATCACCATCTGGCCGAGATAGAGCTTCTTCAATTGATATAGGATCATCAAGTATGGCGATGTCAGCTTCAAAGCAAGCAGGTCGACATATATTTGATCTGTCACGCAACCAGGGTAGTTTGTTTTCCCCAGGTTGGTTATCTCCATGTGGCCCACTGCTTCTTGGAATATCCTGGAACACTTCATCATATTGGTCATCTTCACTGCTGTCATCGCTGCTCTGTGATTGTTCCTTAGGATCAAAGAACACTGGCAAACTCACTTTCTCGTTCAAGCTGTCCTTGATGACACATGGAATTTTTTCGTTGAAAGTGACATCTCTGGATTCGTAGATTTTCTTCTCAGGATCAAACCGCCTGTAATTAGTGGACTCCCCCTGGTAACCTACCGTGGTCATTTTCTTCGCCTTGTCATCCAGCTTCTTCCTTAGTATACCAGGAATGTGAATGTAGGCCAAATATGGTTCAAGTAAGGTTTGTTGCCAAACCATGCTTCATAGCATGTCATAGTCTTCTCCTTGTTGAGTGATGTTCGATTGATGGTGTAAACTGCTATCCTCACTGCTTCAGCCCATAGTATTTTTGGCAGATTGCTTGCTGTCAACATGGTCCGAACACTTTCCATGATGGTTCAATTGTCACGTTCAGCTTTTCCATTTTGATGGGGTGACTAAGGAGCTGTAGTTTCCAACACTGTGCTCTTGGATTTCAGGAATGCCTTCATGTTGTCGTTGATGTATTCAGTTTCTTGGTCTGACCTCAGCACTCAGATAGGATGACCTATCTTTGTTTCTACCATGGCTGCATACTCCTTTAAACGATCGAATACATCAGATTTATGCTTCATGAAATAGACATCTCGGAATGATGATCCTTCATCTCTGAAGAATAAGTAATATCTTACACCTCCAAGTGATTCAACAGGGATTGGTCCACAGACATCGCACAATCTCGCCTGGTTTACATTCATGAACTTTTGCTGTCTTCGAAATGTTGTTTCTGTGAGATTTTCCAATTTGACAAGTCTCACAGAAAAACTGTTTGTACTCGTTTTCCGAGATCTTGTTGATCAAGCCCGTTTTTGCAAGGGTCACTATTGTTTTCACGTTCACATGTCCAAGTCTTTCATATCACCTTTTTAGATTGTTTGCGGTTGCATCACAACTTGCATTTAGAACAAAGAACATCCTACAAAGTTCATTGTGTTCTTTTATACCACTTGCAACAGTCACTTTGTTTATCTTAATGTTTACAGTGTTGTTCTCGAACGTAACCTCAAAGCCTTATGCTGTACACACACCAACCGAGAAAAGATTTTTCTTGAATGACAGAACGTAAATGACGTCATCAATCTGACCGTATGTCCATTTTCCATTGATGTACTTCTTGATTTGAATTGAACTGACACCACGAATTTCACACTCAGAGTTGTCTCCCAGTGTGACATTCACACCACGACCATACTCTTTCAGGCTAGAGAACCACTCAAATCTGGAAGTCATATGACGAGAGGCGCCACTGTCAAGAAGCCAGACATCTGCACTATCAGCTGCCAGAAATCCTTGGCGTACAGAGTCATCTATCGACGAACATCCAACTTTGTGTTCACCATCTTGATTGTCGGTAACGATGAATGCATCTACATTACCAGCTGATGCTCCGCTTTCTTCCTTCAATTCATCTGTCTTCTTTTTCTTCCGATGCCAACAGAACCTTGCAGGATGACCAGGTTTTCCACAGACTGTGCAGTTTTTCTTTGCTTTTCCTTTGTCCCTCTTTTCTGAATCTTCTTTGTTGTCGGTTGCCTTCACATTTTGTCCTTTCTTCTTCCAGGGTTGTTTTCGCATCTTGGTAGCAGCTAATGCACTGGTAGTTTCTTCCATCTCTTGTAACCTTTGTTCCTCAGCTATGAGCCTTTGTTGAAGAAGCTCAAGTGTCTGATCTTTGGTTGAAACGTTGTCCCACACAGTTGCAAATGAGTGATATTTTGTCGGCAGGCTACCCAGAATTTTTGCCATGATAGCAAGATCGGATATTTTCTCTCCTACATCCTTCAATTGTCTGCCATGTTTAATATTCTGGACACGTGATGAACAATAGAGTCACTTGTGGTCATAGTGTAACTTTTTCATAAGCAGTAGTTTGTTTGCCTCTGATCTTTGTTCATGAATTAAACACAGTTTTGACCACATTGCTGATGCATCTTCACATGTAATTAGATATTCTAATTGTTTGTAGTCTACTGCTGATGAGATCATGCACTTGGTGCATGTCCTTCACCCATTTCTTCCCGGCTGTGCTACCTAAGTCCTCTGGTTTTTCACGAGTTCCAGACACAACGTCATAAATATCGTGTACATTGAAAACAGATTTTATTTGAAACATCCACAATTGAAAATTGCTTCCATCAAACTTGACAATATTTTTCACTAAATCATCTTCCGCCATTTTTTCAATCACACGACCTTGTTGTGCTCCAACTTGTTTTAAAAACTTTTAAACTGTCATTTTATACTAGCGTGAACCAGCCACAAACCAAGCACACACTAACGGAGTTAGTATCTCACTGTGCATGTATCCTTCCGCACAGTAGCCCTGAAGCACGGCACTCTCCTGCCATCTGCATTTACACAATGTAACTAAATGTTCAAATTTATTATGCTTCAACAAAATAAATTAACACTACACTCAATGCTGGTCAACAATTCTATTGTCTGGCTTCCTGCTCGGGGGCTCTTCAAGTGAGCAGTTCTTGAAGAGACTAGCATTCTCAAATATCTCTCCAGTCTCTTTGGTGGTGACTTTATACCGCTCTTGCGAAACAGATTGGCCTGTCTTTGCAATGAGTAGGTTAACATTTAGTGGGAGAAGTCATATAACTCACACTCTTTGAGACTTCACTGGCTGGATGATCGCTCAGTCTCAGCTCATCTTTACTGCCGCATCGTGAGATTTCGAGGCTGCCTAAGCATGCAGCACCACAAGTTGACGCATAATAGCACCTGGAGGGGTTGGGGTATGCAGTGGGAAAAAATATTCAGATGACAGGGCTAATGATTTTGTAATGATTACTGGCTTGGTTGATGCTGTCTTTATTTATTTGTTTATGAATCCACTTATTTTCTTATATTTATTTAGGTAGACTCAGTCTCAAAGTCTACCCTTACTCTACGCCACTGCTATAACTGACAGAATCACCAGATAGGTTTCCTCATTCATAGACAAAAATTCAAAATGAAGAATACAATTTTTTTTTTGCTTATTTCAGGATTTTATTATAGGGCCTACTATATAAATGCTACAAGAGTAAAAGTGTACAGAGACTAAGCTAAATAAAACTATATAATTATTTTGTAATGATTACTGGCTTGGTTGATGCTGTCTTTATTTGTTTATGAATCCACTTATTTTCTTATATTTATTTAGGTAGACTCAGTCTCAAAGTCTACCCTTTCTCTACGCCACTGCTATAAATGTACAGAATCACCAGATTCAAAATAATTTTTTGCTTATTTCAGGATTTTATTATACTGTATAAACGCTACAAAAGTAAAAGTATACAGAGACTAAGCTAAATAAAACTATACAAATTTATCATAGGTTATTTATTATTGGTTAAGATGAGAGATCCTGTATTGTCAAAATGGAACCTCTTGAGAATACAACAAAAAATTATGTAAGATGCCAATAATGTAAAACTGAAATCAAATATAAAGCATATCCATTGAAACCAGAGTAGATATGTGATCCCACAATAATCAGTGCTTCATTTTATAATATGTAACTTCCGAGATCACAATGCACTCGGTCACCAAAATCAATCGTCATTTGCACATGATGCTTCACCAGAAACATAGAGCTGTTTTTATTAGAATATTTCACAATGGATAAAGATTAATCTTCCTTATGAGCAGTCCAGTGTGGTGTGTCACTTGAGGAAGACTCTATGGAAGAGTCGAGTTGTCGTGTGTTTTAACTTTATTCACTGTTTTAGAAATAAATTTTAAAAACCTTTTTTAAATTAAGTTATGTCTTTATGTGTTGATTTCTCGTTGTTACAGAGATGAATATTGGTCCACAGTTGGCACATCAGCCCTGTGAAGGGGGGTTCAATTCTGGACCACTTGCAATACTTTTATTGCAATTCTTAAATATTACAATGAATCAATGTGGGAAAAATCATCCTGATGTAATATCTTACATGGCTGAAGTAGATCAATTGCTTCAAAATGGAAATAAACGAGAATACGGTTCTGAAATTTTGCAAGAAAAAATACCGATACCTACTTCCTTTAAAGGTGAAAATAAGGAACCCAGCCCAATAATAGCAGACTTGATACGTGAACTAAAACTAGCTAAGCTGAAATATTTAGACCTGTCATTGCAATTGAAGGAAGTACAACTTGACATGTTTGAGATGAAAAAGAAGCTGGAGCCATGGAACAGATCCAGTGAAGAAAATGTTAAAGAAAAATCTTATATAGATACATGGAGACGAGAGTTCTGGAAATTTACATCACAGAAAGCTGCAGTAAGTATTGTTTATCTGTACAGTTTCTTGTTCATTGTTGTTATATTCAGAATCCATACGTCTCTTTCTTTCTTTCTTTTCTTTCTTTTAATTTTAGCTCTCATGTAATATTGCCTTTTGTCCACTCTGTCCAAGTTGGTAGCCTACAAACACACGGAGCTGTTATTGTATTTAAACAATAAACAAATAATTACTTTTTCGTCGTCTTTGCGGTGGAGACCATGGGTTCATGGTGCAAAGATGCCTCAGCACTTGTTGCTGACATTGGCAGAAGGCTGTGTTCTCTAACCGGGGAACCTAGTTCAACCGAGTTTTTGAGGCAGCGAATTGGCATCGCCCTGCAGCGTGGAAATGCTGCCAGCATCAAGGGCACTTTTGCTGAATCTTCTGGCCTGTAGGAAGTGTATTTCTTTTGACTTTTCCTATTACATAAACAAATAAAATGTATATTAAAATGTTTTAATTTTGTAAATACCGGTATAACAAAGTATTTTATCTTAACACTCGCTTTGCTCGTTAGTGGCTGTGCCCTCAAACCCCTACTAAGGTTCTCGGGAAAAACTTTTTTATTAATTGACACCATATCGGAGTCAGTATATTTAGACTGCCATAGCCTATATTACTGTTTAGCCATAATAAACCTAAAAAAAGAAGAAGTGTGGAACTTGAAGATTTTATCAGGGTAAAAAGCAAAATGTTTAACTTTTTTAGAATTTTCTCGTCAATTACAGGCTAATAGCTATAAATGTGTCAAATTTCAGGTTTATAGCTCATCTGGAAGTGAATTTAATCAGTGACAGCAAAAAAATTTCAGTTTTTTAATAAAAAAATAAAAATGAACATCATGGAATTTTTCCATCAGTTACAGGCTAAAAGCTATATTTCTGCAAAATTTCAAGTTTCTAGCTCATGTGGAAGTGGGTAAACATTAATGTCAGTGAGTAGATTATCTAGACCAGTGTGGTCCACCTGGTGGTTAGCAGGCCAGTGTGCCCCACTTTCATTAATAAACTGGCTCCCAAACTTCTTACAAGTTTTTGCATTTCTGTGTAATCAAACAGGCACTCTGCTTTCAACATTGTTCACTGACATGTAGCATTGATAGCAGCAATACCTTCTATAATATAGAAATATTATTTCTTCAATTTCAGCAAAAACATGTAATTATGAACAAAGGTTGCAAAATACTGAGTGGTTGTGCATATTAGCTTTTCTGACTGATCTTACAGAACATCTAAACATTCTTAATTTGACACTTCTGAACATCTCAGAACTTATGAGGTACCGTACATTGTTTTGTTCAGGAAAAAGCTAACCATCTTTAAAAGAAGATATTTTTAAACTGACACACAAGATTTCAAATGCTGCTCTATAATGAAGCTAGAGTGTGAAGATGCCTATTTCTCTCAATTTGCTGAACACTTGACAGAGTTTCAGAAGGAATTTACTTCAAGGTTTTTATTTTGATGAACTTCAACCTAGTTTTTTTTTTTTTTTCTGTTTAACAAGCCTGTGGAGGCAACTCCTAATAATCATCCACACTGCAAATGGAGCATGCAAATGGAGGGACAATTTTATTATATCAATGAGAAATTGTCAGCCCACCACATTTTGGAGATTAGTTAACAAGGAGAAATATAAAAAATGGCAAAATTGTGCTTTGAAAATACAATCCACGTTTGGTGTGCATTTCCTACCATGAAATTGTTAAAAACTAAGCAGCGGAACAAGTTGTCACAAAATTTATTGAAATCGTCTCTGAGGATTGCCATTATTCAACACATAGCTCAATTTTCTCATTCAGTGTATGTGATTATGTTTGTAACTTATTGTATGAATTTGTAAAATAGGCCTCTAAGACAATCTAGTTTGAAATACAGGTATCATACAATAAAACAAAATGAAGCAATTTGTATACAGTAGAGCATGTCAATAAGTTAAAATCAATCAGAAATAAAAACACTTGTTGCTCCACTTACATAATATTAGGCAGGACCGGTTTCAAGGAAGATCAGCTTCCTTATCCTCAGCTGGATGTTGACTGGTGTGGTGCTGGGAGCAATTTTATGTTTCTAGCTATCCTACAAATGTGTCATAAATTACATAAATATGTAGAAAATGTAGGAAATTTACTTAAAAAAAAAAAGATTCTATCTAACTTACTGCATAACCGATGGAGATATGACAAAAAAGTAAAAAATCCAAACTTGTAAGTCTCTCAAAATCCGCTTCTGATAGTGCAATCGGTTTTGTGATATGACATACCGTCCCACTCAGCACACATACGTAAAATATATGTAAAATTTACGTTATCCCTAGATCTAGGTAATGTACATCACACATATTGGTTAAATAAAATCTACGTATAATATACGCTCAAATGTCCCACTTTTTTATGTATATTTTACGTCTATTCATGTCAATGCTGACATTTAATATATAGGCTATCAATTATACTTACAATCGCATACATACTATTGATGTAGGCCTACAATATCTATACGTAAAAAATATGTAAAGATGATATATCAAACGTATATTTTATATATAATTTATATATATATATATAGGACCTTTGGTTCATAAATGTACACTGCTTACATATATTTTATGTATACTATCCATACATGAGAGATCCACCAAATGTATATTTGATATACAGGGACATTCTTTCTCAGCGCCTCGCGTAATGTGCAGCCGCATGCACAACACCTCATGCTACAATGGCAGATACATGGATCCTTCATAGAACCTGTATCCTTAAATGTGTTTGCAAGACATATTATGGTACTGTGGTCGGAATAGGCCTGTCTGGAAACTTCTGATGAAATTTTTTTGTTCTAGCACATGACTTATTTGTCCTCATGTACGTGATGTGTATATATGCTGTCACCCCGCAAAGGATTATTACAAAACACAGTATACAATTAAATATTACACTGAAATATCACAGAGTTACGGACTGGACTTCACAGTACACAAAGAAACCCTGCACTGAGAGCCTCTTAGTCATAACATAACAGTAACAAACACACTCCGCTCAGCCAGCCGCATAAACACTGCTATAGTACTGTATGTGGCAGAAAATTTGGAATAATTACAGCATCTTCTATATGAGCATAGCAAGTACAAATTCTGAGAC
Source organism: Ectobius pallidus (assembly GCA_964059195.1). NCBI lineage: Eukaryota > Metazoa > Arthropoda > Insecta > Blattodea > Ectobiidae > Ectobius > Ectobius pallidus. Next base: position 1,036,999 of record CAXKWD010000366.1, read on the forward strand.
TCGGGTTAATGCAGGGGGGCATGAAGGATCCATGCAGCATGAGGTGCAGCATGAGGTGCAGTGCATGCGGCAGCCAGTTACGCGACATGCTGAGAAAGAATGTCCCTGTATAATTTTTGTAAACAATGTTTCTGAAATTGCATCTCCCATATTGTTTTTGCATTTTGAAGCAGTAGCTTTTTTAGAATAACTATAAACAAGCTAGCTGTGAATAATTGACAAAAATGACCCCAACATTGCATTTAATACAGATTGTAGGTAAGAAAATTTAATAATAGCACCATAACAATATGTATTACAATATTTTATTCTTAACACATTACAAAAAGCTTAAAGAAAATACAAAACAGCAAAAGTTTGCCCTGTATTTAAAAAAGGTGACTTTAGTAACACCGAAAATTGCAGACCTATCTCACTATTACCAGTTTTCTAAAAAACTTAGAAAAAGCAATGTATAAAAGGCTCTTATCATTCATAGTAAAAAACAATATCCTTTCCAAAGAACAGTTCGGTTTCCAAAAGTGTAAAACTATAGCAGAAGCAGTATTTACCTAACTTATTGGCAAATTTTTTACATGGTGAATAAAAGAACTGAATTGAATTTAAAACAAACACATCAGCTGATGATGATGGGAAGACCTATTGAAATGATCATACATGATAATAGTGAAGTGTGTAGGCCCTAGGGACTCGTTCAAAAATCTAAAAATCCTACCAGTACCCTGTCTTTACATACTACAGTGAGTCCCATGCAAGAGTTGGCCAATGACTTGGGTTTCTGCGCGGGTATAAACAAGCTAGGGGGGCCAAAGGGGTAGTATGTGGCCTCGAGGGTGCACTGATTGTTGACATCGGTGTATCATTTGAGATCTAAAAGCTCGAGCAATGCCATTTATTCCTACCAAGTCCAATGCATGCACGTCCTCGTCATGACCCCCGGATAACGCGAAGCATGCAGGGGCGAGAAGCGAGTTCCTGACGCTATAATTGGGTCATGTCAACTAGGGGAGAAAACCCCAACAGAAAATCATCGGCCCGACAGGATGGCTGGCGGGTTTGGCATGGTGCTAACAACTCCTTCCTGTAAAAACCAATTGCTCAGAAACCCTACAAAGAGAATAGCCGGACGGATTTAATGGCACGAACTAAGCATGTTAAAAGGAATAATGATTGGTTTATAGCGACTTGGAATGTAAGGAGCCTCTTTCAACCTGGGGCTAGCAGAGTATTGGAGAAGGAGTTGATGCGATATAAAGTTAAAATAGCTGCTAACCGAGATCCGATGGAGATGTACTGAGATCACAGAATTGAAAGACTATATTCTGGTAAATAGCGGTAATAAAAAGAATGAGCTGGGTACTGGCTTTATGATCCAAAAGAATATAAATGGGAATATTTTAAGTTATGATTTGATAAATGAAAGATTGTGCGTTTTGAGAATGAGAAGCAGGTTTTTCAATATTTCTTATATTAGCGCACATGCCCCAAGTGAAGAAAAAGATGAAACTATAAAGGACACATTTTATGAGCAGCTAGAAACAGTTTATAATAGGCTGCCAAAACATGACGTGAAGATAATCTTAGGCGATTTCAACGCCAAGGTAGGGAAAGAAGAGACATATAAGTCAGTAACTGGGGGATATAGTAAGCATGATATCAGTAATGATAATGGACTAAGGCTGTTAGATTTTGTAACAGGGAAGAATATGAAGATTCGAAGTACCGCATTCCCACACAAAGAAATTCACAAAGAAACTTGGATCTCTCCGGATAAAACAACAAGAAACCAAATTGACCATGTCATAATAGATGCCAGACATTCATCAGACATAACAGATGTAAGAAGCTATAGAGGGGCCGATTGCAACACAGATCATTTTTTAGTAAGAGCTAAGATAAGACAGAGAATTAAAGTAATAAGACATGGAGTGGGCCATAGGGTGAGAAAATATGATGTTGAAAGATTAAAAGATGAGGAGGTAAGGTCGAGATATCAAGAAGAAATCACGAAAGAAATAAAAGAAGAGGAAATTGTGACAATGGGAGTGGAGGACTGCTGGAAAGTAATTAAAACAACAGTTAAGAGTAAAGCTGAAGAATTAATAGGGTACCAACCAAAGAAGGAAAGGAATGAGTGGTACAATGAAGAATGTGATGATGCAATAAAAGAGCTAAATATAGCAAGGTTAAGAATGTTACAAAGGAAAACTAGAGCAAGCGTAGAAAACTTTAATGAAAAAAGGAAAATTGCTAATAAAATCTGTAGAAAGGAGAAAAGGGAATGCCAAAACAAAAGATTGTTGGAAATGCAAGATGATTTTGAAGAGAATAGGAGCAGAAAATATTTTAAATTTCCAAGAGATACAAAAAATGGCTTCCAACCCAGGATTAACTTCTGTAATGATAAAGAAGGGAAGCTAATTACTGAGGAAAGGATGGTTATAGGAAGGTGGGTAGAATACTTCTCAAATCTTTTGAATAAAGATAATACTGATGAGGTAAGGAGAGAGGAGGTGAATAGTCAAGTGGAGGAAGAAGTTAACGTACGACCACCAACATGGGAAGAAGTCAAAGAACAAATGAAATTAATAAAAAATAATAAAGCTCCAGGACTGATAATATAGTAGGAGAAATGATAAAGTTTGGCGGTGATAAGTTGTCAAAATGTATATGGATTTTGATTCAGAAAGTCTGGATAAAAGAAGAGATGCCAGAGGAATGGTAAACGGCACTAATATGCCCCATACATAAGAAAGGGAGTAAAGTAAATTGTGATAATTACAGAGGTATTGCTTTGCTAGATGTTGTATACAAAATGGTGTCCGCTCTCATAGCCAGGAGATTGATGGAATATTCTGAACAAATAGTAGGTGAATATCAGAGTGGTTTCCGACAGGACAGATTGACAACAGATCATATTTTTAGTTTGAGAATGTATTTGGAGAAATGCAAGGAATATAATGTGGAGCTGAGTATGTTGTTTTTAGATTTTAAACAAGCTTATGATACAAGTAAGAATCAGCTTGAAAAATTTTATGTCATAACCGGGATTTGAACACGGATCTTCGGCTTAACGCGCCGATGCTCTACCATTGAGCTACCATGACAACATGCCAGTACGACATCAAATTCCTCAACTGATTCAGAAGACAAGGCAGACCACGGGAGGTTTCTCCGTTGAGAACACACATCCAAAGGCGTCCTACATCTGTAGGTACTTTGAAGCCAAGTTATATTTATATACTATTAATTAAGTGGAGGGAAATTAGTGGTTTTAACAAAGATGACTATGACAGATAGCAAAGGAAGGATTAAGATCCAGAATGTGTGTACATATACAAGACGCTTATCAGACCAGTAGTCCTCTACGGTAGTGAAACCTGGGCACTTACAAAGAATGATGCACTACTCATAAATACCTGGGAAAGGAAAGTCTTGAGACGAATATTTGGACCAGTGAATGACAGGGGAGTCTGGAGAATAAGAACTAATAAAGAACTTGAAGATCTTTACCAGGAACCGGACTTGACGACATTAATAAGAATCCAGCGTATAAAATGGCTGGGTCATGTTCAAAGGATGGGAGAAGGTAGAGAGCCTAAACGAGCGCTCAATGGTAAGCCAGGAGGATGGAGAGGTAAAGGGCAACCACATTCCAGGTGGTTGGATGGTGTTGAGAATGACTTGAGAAAAGTGGGAGTGAGAAGATGGAGAAGGAGTGCCGAAGAAAGGAATACCTGGAAGGACATTTGTAGGGCGGCCAAGGTTCTCCAAGGACTGTAGTGCCACAGAGAAGAAGAAGAAGATAAACAAGCTAGCTGTGAATAATTGACAAAAAAGACCCCAACATTGCATTTAATACAGATTGTAGGTAAGAAAATTAAATAATAGCACCATAACAATATGTATTACAATATTTTATTCTTAACACATTACAAAAAGCTTAAAGAAAATACAAAACAGCAAAAGTTTGCCCTGTATTTAAAAAAGGTGACTTTAGTAACACCGAAAATTGCAGACCTATCTCACTATTACCAGTTTTCTAAAAAACTTAGAAAAAGCAATGTATAAAAGGCTCTTATCATTCATAGTAAAAAACAATATCCTTTCCAAAGAACAGTTCGGTTTCCAAAAGTGTAAAACTATAGCAGAAGCAGTATTTACCTAACTTATTGGCAAATTTTTTACATGGTGAATAAAAGAACTGAATTGAATTTAAAACAAACACATCAGCTGATGATGATGGGAAGACCTATTGAAATGATCATACATGATAATAGTGAAGTGTGTAGGCCCTAGGGACTCGTTCAAAAATCTAAAAATCCTACCAGTACCCTGTCTTTACATACTACAGTGAGTCCCATGCAAGAGTTGGCCAATGACACGGGTTTCTGCATCGCGGCTGGCACAGCTCCAACTCCCGAGCGATCGGCTGAAATATCTACGCAAACAATGCTGCGGTCGGTGTATTGATTCAGGTTCTCACATTTACAGTTAAAATTACAATGAAAATAACCATGTACCTCATCACAAGAGATGTAGGAAAAGTTCTCCTCTTGCATCCATGCAATACTGGCTCCTTTTTAGGAAATTTTCTTTCACGCACATAAGTTCAGCTTCCGAGATAGAGTTAATTTCTTTTGTGATATTGTCTTTAAGTTCTTCTTATGTATGGGAAATTGACCTATACACTTTATTTTTCAAGTTTCCCCATAAATAATATTCACATACTGTTAGAAGAACTTAAAGACAATATCACATAGGCCTATCAGAAGAGAAAGTAACTCTGTCTCGGAAGCTGAACTTAAGTGCGTGAAAGAAAATTTCCTAAAAAGGTGCCAGTATTGTGTGGATGCAAGAGGAGAACATTTCCAACATTTCTTGTTGTGAGGTACGTGGTTATTTTCATTGTAATTTTAACTGTAAATGTGGGAACCTTAATCATTACACCGACCGCGGCATTATTAGCGTAGATATTTCACCCAATTGCTCAGGAGTTGGAGCTGTGCCAGCCGCGACGCAGAAACCCGCGTCATTGGCCAACTCTTGCATGGGACTCACTGTAGAAGCAGTAAGTTTCATTCATAAAAACAAACATAATTTCATCAAAAATGAGGCAATTCACAACTATTGCACAAAAAGCCACAATAAAATTCATATTAACAGTATTAGAACAAACAAACAAACAAACAAACAAACAAAAAATCCTCCCTATCCTATAAAGGAATAATAATATAACTCTCTTAATAAAGTATTTCAACACATGGAGTATATGAAATACAGAAACTGTGTCAAACATTTCCTACTCCAACACTGCTTCTACAGTATTAATGAATGCCTTGAGTATTTGAACAAGTAATTTAAATATACTCAACTGAACGCTCAATCAGGACTGTAGCATAATTATCAATAGTACTACTATCATAGTTAATATATTGCATGACATCACACTTACAATGTAATCGTTTTAATCTCACCACTACTTGTGTATAAGATATATTTAGTCTTAAGTAATTTAGCACCAATATTTCTGTATAGAGATTTACTGCGAAATAAAATTTAATAATTAATTAACATAATTCCGAGCTCAATCTTGCTACAATGTTAATGATCTTGTTTCTCTTTTTTACCACTTATTCTGGTCTTTGCCTGGCGAAACCATTCCCTTAAATGGAATTCGAAGACCTTGTACGTGAAGGTGTCCTTACGAGGACCATTACTCAGAACACCTGAAACATTAAGAAAATATCAATAAATACCTGGAAATAATTTATAACCATTAGAGCATAAATTAATATTATGCAAGTGATGGTCTTTAATCTGCCACAACATATAAGTTACACAAGACTAGGTTCTAAAAGTGTAGTCTTTGAATATAATACTGTGTTTCTCACATTGCTGCATCCCACTGCAGTCTAGAGATATTTCTTATAACTTGCTTTGTAACTTACAAAAACAACCTGTTACAAATAATAAAAAACAAGCTATACCGAAGCTCCTGCCTAGGGTATCATTTATCGTCTCGTTGACACTGCCGGTTTATGAGCATGGAGGGGGGATCCAAAATAAGACACGAGAAAATTGTAATTTTAATGATCGAGGGAGTGTTCCAAGAGCCGGAATCAGATATGCGAGAAAATAGTAAATTTAATGATCAAGGCAGACAAGCTTAACACAAGCTTGGGGTTGTGAAAGTAGTGTTTGTGAATTTAATACATTCGAATTCAACAGTGAATAATTTCATACATTAAAATCATTCCTGTTTTGACTGGTGGTGCACTCAAGCAAACTGTAGTGGGATGCAGCAGTGTGAGACACAGTATTATATTCAAAGACTACCGGGTTTTGTTAACTGTGTGTGTCTGTTATTTTTTTTACTCTAGCCTACTGCAGAAAATCACGTAAACTAACTTAGCCCTAACTTAACCTCGCTGTAAATATCAAAATTGCTCATTTATCTAAGTGAATATACCAAATGGCAGTTCTCGGTAACCTATGATTAGCTCTAACTTAACCTTACTGTAAATATCAAAATTGCTCATTTATCTAAGTGAATATACCAAATGGCAGTTCTCGGTAACCTATGATTAGCTCTAACTTAACCTCACTGTAAATATCAAAATTGCTCATTTATCTAAGTTAATATACCAAATGGCAGTTCTCGGTAACCTATGATTAGCTCTAACTTAACCTCACTGTAAATATCAAAATTGCTCATTTATCTAAGTTAATATACCAAATGGCAGTTCTCGGTAGCCTATGAATTGGATAATCAAATCTACGAAGTTAGATACTATACACTACAGTACCATAATGTATATTCATGGTTTTGCACCTGTTAAGCATATTATACTAGCACAAACCATGAGGAAGTGATGCGGAATTAAAGTTAGGCTCCCGAAAGTTATTATATTAACCTTTCGGCTGCACTATCATAAGCAGTGCAAAACCATGAATATGTTATGGTACTGTAGTATCTAACTTTGTAGATTTGATTCCCCCAATGGTGAAAGATAAGAGTAAGTCGCCGAACAATGCGTTGCTATGGTGACCACACGCTTGTTATCTCGGCACTCCCGACCATTCCTTCTCTCAAAACTCCCGATCGTACCAAATACCAGCAGGTTGCACAGAAATGACAACCCGCTAGCTCACTCGGCACTCCTGATCAGACCACAATCACCTCGGCAAATAGTCTAAATAATGCATAACACTATCCACATAGTTAAGTGCGCGAAGCAGAGGCAGTAACTGAAGCGAAGCGCCCTTGCATTTTCGAATAATGTATGGTACACTGTAGGTTTCGAAAATGTGGCATATTATATCTTCCAGAGGTTTGTAAGCCTATCACCTTTTGTTTAGCGGTATGACGTCACACTACCAACGTCCAATCACGAGGAGAGGACATGAGGACAGAAGAATTCGCTAAATCGTGGTATAAAAGAAAGTGCATCGCGAGGGAGTGGAGGGCTGGAAAATTCATCCAAGGTGCGACTTACATTTATTTTTTCCCATCCCAATCATACTGAGAACTGCCATTTGGTATATTAACTTATATAAATGAGCAATTTTGATATTTACAGGTTAAGTTAGGGCTAGTAATTTAAGTGGTTTTCCGCAGTAGTAAAAAAAAAACACAAACACACAGGTAACAAAACCCTATCGTTTTGTAGCCTTAAAAAAACTGGTCAACCGTCGGTTTTTTGCGATGAAAACTATCGCTAAAATGGTTTTTGCCACTTATGAAATTATAGGTTAAAGTTTTAGGTTAAGAACCAAAATTTATAGAACAATAAATTAATATTGGCTTTTTTATTTATTTATTTATTTATTTATTTATTTACGTCCTACGTGATCAATATACATTGATATGGGACAGTGTAGATCGAGATACTCGACCCAGTACAAATTAGAATAATACAATAATCTACAAATAATACAGAGATCTAGAACTAGTACACCTAATAATACAATCATCTACAGATAGTACACATATTTCAAAAAGCAAAACTTTAGATATTTAATTAATGAGTCTCTGAAGGAGTTGTGAGTGTGACTTATTGAGTAGTGCGGACATGATTGCAGTATTCCTCAATACTATAAAAACATGCATTATTAAAAAACGTTTTCAGTGATTTCTTGAATTTATTTGCGCAATGTATGTTTTTCAAATGGTGAGGTAGTTTGTTGAATAGGTTGATTCCAGTGTAAATTACTCCTTTCTGGAATAAGGATGTACTATGAGGAGGTATAGATAGGTTGGTTTTGTGTCTAGTATTGTGATTATGGATTGCTTCGATTTTTTTAAAGTCCTCCATGTGTTTTTTGACATGTAGCAGAAGTTCATACATGTAAAGAGATGGCAGAGGCATGATATGTAAATCCTGAAATATTGGTCTGCACGTATCATTTCTGTTTGCTGATTAGATTCCTAGTGTATGCCTTCTTTCTTATGATACTTGCTTGATATAAATAAAATATTATCTTAAAGAAAACACAAACACTGTTTGAAAGTGAAAAAACAACTAGGCCCTATTCGGTTGCCAAAATGTGTTATTATATCTACAAAAGTTATATTACAAATATTAAAAAGCACTTACCTCCTTTCCAAATCATCAAACAACAAAGAACAAACAAAACGTATAATTATTCTTCTGCACAGTGAGTCAAAATAACAAACTCAAAGAACAAACTCAAAGAACAAACGAAACTTATAACCCTGCGTGACCGTTGGTGTTCTTCAGAGTTCCGACTCAGCACAAGGTGGCGCAAGCTTATGTTTGTGTTCTGTGCTTACCAAAGAAGTCAGAAAAATAGTCCTACTGAGTTTACGGATGTAATCATTTTAAACCATTTTTTTATTAATTTCTTATTAGCGTGAGTAAATTGTATTGCGTTCCCTTAATTTAACCAAATCGATTTACTAGAGTAAAACACAATAAACAGGTGTGTTTACAATGTCAAATTCTAGACATAAAATTTATGTATAGTTGCCAATTTTTTTGTACGTTATTTTGATAATAGCAAATGAACAATAAATTCGATTTTTTTAAATAATAAATTGCTTATGTAACAGTAACTTAATTTTGATATATTATGAACATAAAGCAGGATTAAATTACAACAGTTTTTATACATGTATATATTGGATATAAAATATACGTATAATTTACGTTTTGAATTTGACCAAACGTATGATATATATGTAGCTCTAAAACATACGTATATTATACATATCGTGCTGCATGGGGTTTAGCTGCTATGAACCTCCAGTAAAGGTCTGCAGCAATTTTAAAGCTGTGTCAACTATTTTTAGGCTTGTAAGATTTGTACTTTTTGGAACTCTCCCGTTAATTATAGTCTAAAATCTATGGGTATGCCAAATTTCAAGTTTCTAGCTTTTCTAGAAGTGGGTAAACATTAATGTCTGTGAGTGAGTCAGTCATTCATGTGGCTTTATATTATAGGGACTCGCTTCGCTCATTGGGGGCTGCGCCCCCAAACCCCCGCTGAGGTTCTCGGGAAAGGTTTTTTAAAAGATCTATGGGAGATAGAGTGCGTGTATTTAGTCTGCTGTATTGGCTATTACCTTTTTTGCCATAATAAACCTGAAAAAATTAATGTGGTAAGACTTTGGGTTTTTTTTCGGAATTTTCCCATCGCTTGCAAGCTAATAGGTATCAGTTTGCCAAGTCTAAGTTTTCTAGATCAACTGGAAGTGTACGTACATTTATGGTGTATTTTATGGAGTAAATTTCATTGGACATGATACAAGATGAAATAGCGACTAAGTTTCATGGTATGTAAGTATTCAATTTGGCTTTTGCCTTTACGACCACGGAAATCATAAAAAAAATGCAAGTTAAATTGGTTGTAATATGTTGTAAAGAATGCGTGACTTCATCTCAGAGATATTATTAAAGAACATAAATTATGAATTTTCTTTAACAGATAGAAGAAAATTTTGTTAGTTCTCGACAAAAATATGTTAATTGGATTTAATTATGATGAACCTGAGACTTCAGAATGAAAGTTCAAGAGGTTACTATCTCAACTACCCCGTTAGGTTTACGGAAATAATTATTCTTAAACTTTCAGAGCCATACATGAACATTGTTTCATAATACCGTTGTTATGGAAACCAAGCCCTTTTTAGGAAGATTTTAGGGCTAAAAATTAAAAAAAAATACTTTTTGGAATTTTCCTGTGGTTTACAGCCTAAAAGCTATATGTGTACCAAATTTCAAGTTTCTAGCTCATCTGGAAGTGGGCAAACATTAATGTCAGTGAGCCGTGCCGAGCCCTTTTTGGGAGTGTTTAGGGCTAAAAATTTAAAAAATTAACTTTTTGAAATTTTCCTATGGTTTACAGCCTAAAATCTATATGTGTACCAAATTTCAAGTTTCTAGCTCATTTGGAAGTGGGCAAACATTAATGTCGGTGAGCGGAGCTGAGCCCTTTTTCGGAGGTTTTTAGGGCTAAAAATTAAAAAAAATAAACTTTTTGGAATTTTCCTGTGGTTTGCTGCCTATAACCTATATCTGTACAAAATTTCAAGTTTCTAGCTCATCTGGAAGTGGGCAAACATTTTTGTCGGTGATCCGAGCCGAGCCCTTTTTCGCTAGGTTTTTAGGGCTAAAAATTAGAAAAATAACTTTTTGGAATTTTCCTGTGGTTTGCAGCCTAAAAGCTATATGTGTACCAAATTTCAAGTTTCTACCTCATCTGGAAGTGGGCAAACTTTAATATCGGTGTGCCGAGCCGAGCCCTTTCTCGGGGGGTTTTTAGGGCTAAAAATTAAAAAAATTAACTTTTTGGAATTTTCCTGTGGTTTACAGCCTAAAAGCTATACGTGTACCAAATTTCAAGTTTCTAGCTCATCTGGAAGTGGGTAAACATTAATGTCAGTGAGTCAGTCAGTCAGTCAGTCAGTCTGCCATGTGGCTTTATATTATAGGGATGTGATTACATATGCACTAAAATTACAAAAATTTAACCTAGTTAAACAAAATATATAATGTTTTACTCATCATCCATTAGTCATTACTTTAACCGTCTGCTGGTCACAGTTTTTGACACTATAGGTTGCATAGGGTCTAGAAGGCGCCAATTCACTCATTCTGTAATTTCATTGTTATTTAAAAATACAAATACTTATTTTATAATATTCTCATTTAAGACAATAGAAATAATAGGCCTATACAGCTCTATATGGTATTTTCACCTATAAATCCTTTAAAATTGCATGTAATCAGATGATTACATAGGCGATAAGCTTATTATAAGACTATAACATTTATTTGTACTGTAAGGATTTCTAACATCTCAATGATATAAGAGAAAAAGAATTCAACCGTTTTGTTGGAGGTTAATGAAGAGTATCAATTGAAGTAAGATTTGAAGAAGGAAATGTCGAAGTTAGTGACTGTAGCTATGACAGTGAGGTGTCAGCTGATGAAGATGACATTTTATCACAACCACAATCCAATAGGGCGCCACAGGTGCCATACCTACTAAAGTAGCCCCTAGATGATCAATAATATTGTCAATATTTGCTTCAATATTGATGGAGGACCATACTGATGGAAGCGTATTGAAGTGTCTAATCAATATTGACGGATATTGATACAAAAATATATTTTCTGTCAATATTGAAGAACTGTTTGAATGCCTAGGAGGTTTATTGTCAATATTTCCTTCCATATCAGTTGTCTGTGAGTCCGTGAAGTGATTTTTTGTAGTCATCCGGTTCTGTATAAGCAAAAAATTAAGGAAATGTTTGTGTGTAAAGCAGTATTCACCTTGTACCACTCTTTGGACCAGCGTCCATTTCTCTCTTCATGTGCCGATGTCTAAAAATCTGGGAGCCTCAACCTTCTAGAACCCTGTGGGCCTCGATGGACTGAAAAAGGAAACACTTTACTTAATTTTTATTAGACATTAGACCTACTTAACATTTATACTGATATACATGGAATTATATCAGTTCTCACTCAAAATTTGGATTGGACTGTACACATAGACAATTTGTGTAAAAAGTTAAGTAAAATTTGTTATGCACTAAAAACATTAAGAATGACAGTAGATATTACCGTAGTACGAGTAGCTTATTTTGCCTATTTTCATACTCTTTTAAATTATGGTGTCATTTTCTGGGGCAGTTCAAAGGAGTCAAATAAAATATTCAAAATGCAAAAGAGAACTATAAGGATAATGGTCAATCAACCAACCCATGTGAGCTGCAGAACTTATTTTATAGAACATAAAATTATGACTCTCCCATGTTTATATATATATATATATATAATATTCTTTTACATACTAAAGCATCCATAAAAAATTTTAAGACATACTCAGAAACGCATCAGCATGATACAAGAGGAAGCTCAAATCTATCAACAGTTAGTCATAACACTGCATTATATAAACGCTCATTTACCTATAATGGTATAAAAATGTATAATAAACTTCCACTTTATATAAAAGAACAGCGTACAGATAAAACTTTTAAAGAAAGTCTTCACAAATTTTTAATTGAAAAATGTTTTTATTCTACAGAAGAATTTCTAGAAACCTAATTTGCTTCATTTTCTTATATACTGAAATTTTCTTTCAAGAATAGGCCAAGTATGTTTGTTTGTTTGTTTGTCATACTACAATATATTATGCTACACTTTGCTTTGTAATTCTGTATTTTGTACTTTAGAATTTTTGTATTTCTATTTATATTTGTATTAACGTGTCCATTATCTTATGTAAGATAAAAGGATGAAAATAAACTAAACTAAACTAAACTAATGTTCAACTTCATATTTTTATCTTTGTTTTTTTATTTGTAACAAAAAATAATAATAATACCATTTAACTCTTTTATGTTTTATGTTGTAAAATTACATTAAAATGATAAAAAGAAGCATAAAAGAACATTAAAGCAATAAGACAATCGCTAAGCAAATTAGACATAAATGAACATATAGTCCAGTCAAAACAAGGTTTAACCTCCTAAATAATCTGAAAGTTTTGAAACTTTGCACACTTATTTAAAGGTACCTAGGGATGAATATACCAAAAGTCCTCATGAATATGAGGCGAGCTCTAGCGGCAATTAGCGAAAACAGGGCACTTTTTTCGTTTTTTGTTAATACCTCGAGAACTGTTGGTGAGATGTAAAAGTTTGCTATATACCTAGGTACATAATTGGAGATTATTAAATTTTCAACAAAAAAGATTATATACATTTTTCTTGTAGTCCCAATGGTTACCGAGTTATATGCCGCTAAAAGATAGAGTTTTTTTAAAAACCACGCTAGCGCGGTATGATATGGCATTTCTGATAATATTTCACAATGGTTTACCAATTTTTTTGGATACCGAGGATGTTTGAGGAGATAAACTTCACAGCTTTGTATAAAAAGGAAGACATGATATATATTAAACAATGAAATACGTAAAAAAAATGCTGAGGATATTCCAAGGAAAATTGTGTACAGAAAAATCAATCAACTCTAGATCGTTTCTTCGTAGAAGGCCTTGCAATCTGCTCATCTTGGTCAGCTTCTGAACTTGCAGCCTGAAACACAGTAAGAAGAGGTACTGTCTAGCGGTGAGCGGAAGGCCGAGCTGGTGGCATAGTGGGGGAAAGACATAGACGGTAAATGCAAGCGCATGGTAAGGTAGTGGGGGAACGCTAGATCGGCCTTCAGCTCGCTGCCAGACATTAACTATGCATGATATGATGATGTGAGAGAACCATTATACAGATAAGAACATGTAGGTAAAATAAAGTAGGTAAGCAAGCAGTAAAACAACGTTTGAACATGACGACCGATTTATGTATACTATTACAAGGTAAATGATTAAAAAAAATACAAATGTGCAATCTTACCTGACTTCTGGTTAAGCGTCCAGCAAGCACAGTGTTTTGATCTTCATGTACCAAATGTTCAGTGTTTGTTCTTTGCACTGAATGGTCTGTTTCTTCAAGGTTTAAGACATCAGGATCATCAGGGTCATCAGTCTTTTTCGAGAGTGGAAGGAACACCATTCAAGCATTCGCCATGGCAGTTGTGACAAATGCTTGTACACATTATTCCTGACTTTCGACAGCCACATCTGTTCCCACATCCACCTGTACATTTGCAACAAATGAGGTTGAGGACAGCTTAGGTGCTGTTGTCACAGGGATCAGCTGATCGCTTTCCAACTTCCAACCCCTCTGCAAAGGAGGAAGTTCATTCCCAAGCCAAAATTGAATTTGGTGGTACACTCGAAATGCGTGTTGTCTTGCTGCTCCTTCTGTGGGCGGCAGAGCAGAAAGGTCGGGTTTAGCATTGGCTACAGATTTGGTGAAAGCATTGTAGCGGTGCATGTTAAGAGAGGGTTGCTTCCTGGGTGCATTGTACAATGCCAGGAATATTTTGTTTCCAGTAGCAGCTACAGCCTCACGGGATGAACTTGGGCTGTTAAATATATCAGCAACACCTTGCAATACTGCTTGCTTCTTGAACAATTTGAAACAGGAAAGTTTCCCATTTCGATATGCAGCCGAAGTCGTATCACATCCGCTGAACGCATGCACAAGAAGTATGCTGTTCTTCATTCCCAAAGTTTGCAATTGCTGGCTTGAATATACTTTCCTTCCTACTTTGCCATGGCTTGGTTTCACAAATAATATGTTTTGTTCAGTCGGCGTTAAAACCATGAGGAGAATAATAAGATCTACATCTTCACCGAATATTGCTACTTTGTCAGAAGTGAAGGATTCCACGAGTGCTGTTTGGACGATCAAAATGGTGAAATAGTACGGTATGTACCTACATTATTTGCACCCGAAAAAACAAAAAAAAAGTGTCCTGTTTTCGCTTATTGCCGCTAGAGCTCGCCTCATATTCATGAGGACTTTTGGTATATTCATCCCTAGGTTACTTTAAATAAGTGTACAAAGTTCTAAAACTTTCGGATTTTTTAGGAGGTTGGGTCATCTTTTGAGGTTTTTCATATTGTGCGCTCCTCGGCGGTTTAAAAAAAACGCTATCTTTTAGCGCCCTATAACTCGGTAAACATTAGGAATACAAGAAAAAAGTACATAATCATTTTTGTTGCAAATTTAATAAGCTTTAATTATGTATATAGTCAACTTTTACCTCAGACCAACGGTTCTCGAGATATTAACAAGAAACAAACAAAAGTGCCCTGTTTTCGCTTATTGCCGCTAGAGCTCGCTTCATATTCATGAGGACTTTTGGTATATTCATCCCTAGGTACCTTTAAATAAGTGTACAAAGTTTCAAAACTTACTGTAGTCAGTAAGTTTCTAATAGATGTTTTATTAGGGGAGTCCATAAATAAAATATTTAAAGATATTTATGTTATTGCTGGTAGGCTTATAGAAAAGAGGTTTGCTATTACCTCAGTATGAAATGTATAATTACCCGTCATTCCAATCATTCCAGATAGCTTTAATACCTGGAATAATTACCAACCTTGTACCAACTTTACTCCTAAACCATTCAAGATATAAATATGGTAGTGACTTACATTATAATAAAACTCAAATATTTCACTAAAAATTGAAGTTTTTTCAGAACACAAACAAAAAATATTTTACGCATAGTGAAATTTCCTTCACCCTCCAATCTTCACTCTTCGTCTCAATCATTCAAACAGCTCTAGCACCTGGAATAATAATCAACCGATTACATGTAAAACATTTTAGATGTAAAGGTGGGACTGGAATTAAAATAACATTAAAATATTTCACTAAAACTTTCCTGCTTTAAGATTTCTTTGGTCACAAAAGGACAAAATTATTGTATAGTGAAATTTGCTTCACCCTCCAAGAATTTTTGTGATGTTTGAAATTTATAAAAATGAAATAAATACTTCTTGTGTCCACTTTTTTAAAACTCTGCTTTAACCATCAGTAGGGTTGTTAGGGTAATCCAACCAAGGATTAATTAATTGTCCGAGCATGTCTGTTTGTTCATATGAGATCAAAGTGGTTGTTAATACGTCATATAACTTGTGCTCAATACGCTGTCAAACGAGACAGCCTGGTATACACTAGCCTTGGTATGAGAACTGTGGTAACAATGTCATCTCTTAAGGTGGAAGGAAAATAATTTTTTTTCCCCGTGTTCAGGCTGTATTTTTCCACAAAATAAGGGATTTTACATTTATAAATTCCGTTCTTCTCTTCATTTAGTTCTACTTGTTGTAGGTGATCCTGTTCCATTCTGATAGTAGGAACAACAGTAATAGCATGCCTTGAGGTCTCATTAAAAGCTATTGTAACTACCTTTCTTGTTGAGCCTTTTGGAGTAATACAAAAGATTTTTTCATGAGCCTTCCATCCTTTAAGATGTAGAATTTCCCTCTAATTTTGTTCTCACTATATGATGAAGCAATGATCCACGATCACAGAATCCTAAGATGTGTGATAAAGTTTCGTTCTCAGAGCAGCCATGTCTGCAACAAGTACCATCTAAATATTGGTTGGGAATTGCTCGAGCAGGAGCAATTAATTTTAAGGCATGTAATTCATTGTTTGTAAGTTGATAATCCTCAGAGGCAGTCTTTTGGAAACCCATTTATTTGATTCCTTAATCTCAGCATACATTTCAACTCCTTTGCTCTGACCACTCAATGATTTCCAGCTTTTATATTCACTGACTGTCAGCACATAGTTTTGCAAAAAATACCTTTACCATAGTTTTGGTAAGTTTATTAGGTGGAGGAAAATTGAGTTTTTATGTTCTTCTTTCCAGAGGTGGATTATTTGCTATAATAAGAGAAACACAGAGGATATTACATTGTTGTAGAAAGTCTTTCCCATTGACTCTAATTAAATGAAGGTCTCTTAGTTTTGCTATTTGAAAAATCTTGAGAACCTAACACTAATTTCAGAACTTAATATTGCATACAAGATACTGAGAACATTTTATAAAAAAAAATTGAGAACAGCATTCTGCGACTGAGAGAGGCAACTATAATTCTCTTTTTAATGTATCTAAATTGGCTATTTTTATTTTTTCTGGTATCTTATAATAAAGATTTACACCCTACTTTAGGCAGAGACCTTCAGCCTTTCTAATTATATAAGGCCTATTGTTTGAGCTTCATGGAACAATAGGGATGTATATGCTGTTCGTCTCTTTATTCATGTTTTCTGAAGGACTGTTTTTTTTAACCAAATTCTAAGGTCTACATTTCAAATCAAGCAACTAGCAATGATTGAATAAAAGAAAAGAAAAATCATTTTTTTTTAATTCTCAGAGGCAGTTACAAAAGTTACAACAAAGTTGTTATGGAAGTTACATACTTAGAATTTCTAATTTGTCAAGTATAATAAATAAGTGTAAAAAAAAAAAGATAGTTTTGCAATTATGTTGTTAGTATAACTTTTTATTCTGAAATAATTTTACACTTTTGGGGGAAATTAAAATTGCTGGGTATTAGCAACTGCAATAAAATTGAAATTTATTAAAAAACTGCAGGATTTTTCAACAGATTTTGCAGCCTTTGCTGATGTCAAAATTATCGTTGTGTTGCCAGTAAAAAAGATAAATAGGGCTGGTACTTCTTATCCAATGAAAATAATCAATGAGTATTGTGTTAATTGTCATGTAAGAGGTAAAGCACTCATTTAAAGCCTCAATAATGTTACAGACTTATTTTTACAGGAAACAGCTCTGCTTGAAGCTGCAAAGTCAAATGATGCTTCATTGGCCAGATTTTTGATTGATGTTGGTACAAACATCAATGCATTGAATGAAGACAGTCTCACTCCTCTTCATTTGGCATCTGAAAATGGCCACACTAAAGTCCTTGAATTATTGCTTAAGGAAAAGGCTTTCTTGAATGCCAAGGACAAATGGAAATGGACACCATTGCACTATTGTGCTGCATATAGTCAACCAGATGCTTGTGCCATTCTTATTAATGCAGGAGCTACAATAGATCTCATGACTCATGATGGAAGAACACCTCTTCATAGGGTTGCTGCAGAGGGTACTCTAAAAATTGCACAGATGCTGCTAGATCATGGTGCAAATCCAAATGCAAGAGACAAATGGCAATGGACTCCCTTGTTTTATTCCTCTTGGTATGGACATCTCAACATCACCACTTTACTTATCGAAAGAGATGCCCTGGTGAATGCACGGTCAACCGACAATGATTTTAGTGGAACACCATTAAAATGGGCTCATGATCATGGCCACACTTCTGTGATAAAGTATTTGCAGGAACATGGGGGTGTAATGTAATGCATTAACGTTTACCACACTTGTTGAGCAGAGGAAAGGGGAACATTAAGGTAGAGCTCTACCAGACTGATTTTGCTTCACCGACTTGTGCTCTAGTACTCATTTTAACTCTTTAATGGATTACCGTACCATCTTGTGGCTTAAACTTATGCCAAAGATCTGGGCTTCATGACTTTCAGATTTAGAAGTCTTAGTCTAGCTGAACATATCCATGTTATGGGACTTGTCATATTATGTACAGTCATGAGTATCTTTCAACTGATCATTAAGTCCGCTAATTCACTTTAGTGACGAGTGGATTTATCCAGAAAAGTTGAAAATCATGAATTGCATTTGTTATGACTATTTGCCAAATGATACAAACTAATATAACCCAACAAATTTGTAATGTTTCAACTGAAGACAGTAAACCTTAAAACACTGATGCATAGTTATAATAGTTATTAGTTTCATATAAATTTGTAAAAAATAATTAAATAAAATTACCTGTTCACAGATTTCATAAATTCCTGATCAATAAAGAATAATAGATAATTATTCAGTGGCTCTTTTTTTTTATTATCCCCAGTTATTACCATTCATGGGTAATGCTACAAGTGACTTCAAAATCGCTGATAAGTTCCCGAGTGACGAAATCACGAGAGGATTTATCTAGGCGAGTTCCAAGTCACGAGTTACATTTATAATGACTAGGGCATGCAATTTATAATTTTGCATCTTTTTTATTTGAAGGTTAAAAGATAGCTTGAATATTTATACGTGTGTATCATGAAATAATTGATTAAATAAGGGCAATTTGTTTTTGCATTTTTCATCATTTTCAAGAGGTAGGTCATTTTTTGGCAATTTTTAGGTCATTTTCGACATAATTAGGCCATGTTTCAGTGGAGGTAGAGAGGAGCTTCTCCATGTACAAATTGTTACTTTCAGATTGTGTTTTTTTGTGTTTGTGACAATCGTTTTTACTTGAGAATCTTTGCAAAGTTTTCATAGTTCATTTTAATTCAGGTTTTTTGTAAACACCATAGCAGTTTGTCTTGTAGCAATAAAACCTTTTTTCTTTCTTTTTAAATGTCACATATTTGCTATGGGCAATTTGATGGACATGCCATTGCTTTTAGCAATTCATTACTTAAAAAAACGAATTACATTATAGGGGTACACCATAGCGTAGTGGTTGAGGTGTTGTGCTACAAACCGGAAGGTTGCGGGTTTGATTCCCGATGAGGTCATTAGAGTTTTTCAATTGGCCTAATCTTTCTGGTGGCACTGTAGCTCTGGGGTCGACTCAGCCTCTAACAGAGATGAGTACCAGGAGCAATCCTGGGGGTTAAGGTGGCCGGTGCATAAGGCTGACAACCTTACCACCTTCACATGCCGAATGTCCAAAATCTGGGAGCCTCAACCTCCTGGAACCCTCTGGGCCTCCATGGCCTGAATAGGGATCACTTTATTTTTTAATTAAGTTGTAAGTAATAATGGTGAATTTATTGGTCATTAAAAATTTATGTACTTTTTTCACTATTTTTAGGTCATAAATGCAGTTTTATTTTCAGTCCTTGGAATGGATTACAGTTTAAGTATTACAGCAGCGATTCCCAAATTTTGTTGTCCTGGGACCCACCTTCACCTAGAACTTTTTTCGCGACCCACTATTACATAACGATAACCAATATAGGCTATATAAAAAAAAAAAAAAAAATTTGCGACCCACTACTACATAACGATAACCAATATAGGCTATATAAAATACAGCACATGTTTTTCATATGCCTTTCAATAGTTTTGTGTTCAAAAGCCTTATATTCCTTATATTGAAAACAAGTTTAATTTTTCTGCCCTTTTCGCAACCCACTATATCCTGCCGAATTACTATACTGTACTATAACCAGAGGTGTACATATTCTGATTTTAGCTTGCTTGCCCCTTTGTAACTCTGCAACCAGCCAGAGCATTTAACATGCTTGGCAAGAGAAGCTTATATCAGTGTGGATACATAAAAGATCATCGCTGTGAGTCACAAGCCTTTGATAACATACTAGGTTTGGCGGGACCTAGAGAACTGATAGGCCTGATGAGCAACTGCACAGCAGTACACTAGTATAGGGACTTATTGTACTGCAGACATTTTCATTCTCCTTTTGCTTACTTTAAACTCACTTGAACCTGGCATGGATGACACTTACACAGAGTAGATTCACATGTATTTAGAGCACCTGTTCTCAAAACTTGGAACAATCTTATAGGGGATGAAAACAAATTAGTGTTTTTTATAGCGTTATAATCTCGCGTAGATCTTTCTATGGTTGTAGAGCCCTATGTGTAAGCTTTTGTAAATATTGTCCAAAGGATTTAGATGGGTATTGAGAACATACAAATCTATATTAATAAAAATGAATCACCAAATGCATGTTGCGGCATCACTTGAGAATGGCTCGACTGATTTGGCTGATTTTTCTTTTTTGTATTCGTAATTGTCAGGACAAGGTTTGTATGAAAGAAACTTTTTGGAAAATCCACGGGAAAAGTCGGAAATGTGAAATGAGGCACAGTTAGAGAGTTCTGCTGTCACATGTTTACCTAACAAACAAAGAAAATATTTAAAAAATTGAAGTGTGACAAAAGAAGTGTGACATATTCAACAGTTTGAAAGTTCCGCTGTCACATGTTTTCATAACTAAACAACCAACCAACCAAATTGCAACCAACCAAATTGAAAGTGTGTATGTATGTATGTGGGTGTGTATGTTCCGTATACAAATACACATTTCTTGACCAATTTGCACGAAATTTTGCACACATACCCAGTTAAGCCCGGTAATTAACGCGGTGAACACTAAAATTCAAACAAACTACTCCTTCCCTTGAAAATTTATATCATTTATGAAAATATTATACTGAAATGCAATTAAGTTATCATGACAACAGCGTATTGTTTACTGTGTTCACATAGGGCTTTGGGAACTACATAATACTGGGCTTTAACAAATTCTGATGCTATCAATATAATTAATACATTTGTGAAAATAATTCTTGAAGAATGAAATCCAAGAAAAAAAGCACAATGTGAATCAGTCACATAACTTTCTCTACCCTCGACATGGAAGATATCATTTCCTCACTTCATATTTTGATGCAGAATAAGCGGTCGTATTGCAGGGACAGCTTAAGTTTTGTCAGTGAGTATGCTATATCAGAAACTGGTAAGAAATCCTATCCACTGATGTGTCACTCATAGCTGTAGGCTTTGTATAGGGATGTTTATCATAGGCCCTAAACATCTACAAGAAGACAAAATAGGATGGAACATTTTCAGTCGTATGCCCACAGTATAATATGTCCCAGGTTTTGGGGGAGGAAAGTATGAAAGTGATACTAAAATTTTTTTTTTTAATTTCAGCTCTGAAACGGTTGTATGGTAACATGAGAGTGAGAAATAATAATGTCCATAAAGACAATAAATGTTATTTAATCGGAATTTATGTTTCTTCTTATTTCAACCCCTTCTGTGGTGTGTAATTCAACATTCGACATCCTCTGTGAGCGATAAAAAGCTATATCTAGCGTTTCTGAGGGAATAGTTTGAGTGTGATAAGTCGTTCTTCCTCATTTCAAGTTCTATGTAGGCCTACATATTATACAAGGCCCTAGAGTTTGAAAATCGAAAGTCCTTCATAAGTTACCGGTAATTTCAAATCACAAAATAAAAACCCGGGCGACACCAGGCCTTTTAAGCTAGTAGGGGGTGAAAAGGAAAGCATCCAGGTATGTATAGAGAATTGATAATAGGGGCTGAAATGAGATGGGTTAGTTTGTTCAAATGTTAACATTGTTCGATTTTTCTAGTTCTCGATTATCAGTGTGTACAATTTTGTAAAATGTGGTCAAAGAAAGTGGATTTTGTATAGGTGTTATGTTATTATAAAGAGGTTGAATACGGAGCAGTTTTGAAGTTCGAATTTTAATGTTGCTTAGATTTTTTTACTGGTTACACATGATAACAGAATGCATATTTGCATATTTGCATAGATAATAATGGTAGAAACATGTATAGAATGGAATGATAATTCTTTCACACTGGCCGTGTGTAGGCTAAGATGGACACGTGAAGTCAGAATGAAAAATTCAATGCCATAGCCGGGATTTGAACCAGGATCTTCGGCTCTCCGTGCCGATGCTCTAACCAACTGAGCTACCATGACAACATGCCGGTACAACATTAAATTCTCCAACTGGCATGTTGCCATGGTTGCTCAGTTGGTTAGAGCATCGGCACGGAGAACCGAAGATCCTGGTTCAAATCCCGGCTATGGCATTGAATTTTTCATTCTGACTTCATGTGTCCATGTATAGAGTGATTTGTTCAAATATTAATGTTTCTTCGAATTTCTCACTGGCTCTGCAGGGTCTGTGCACAAAATTTCATAAAAATCGTTGAGAATGTAGATTTTTACACATATGTAATAGGTTGTTAAATACACATAAGGGATTGTTTTTTCCAATAATAATTAAGCCTAAAATTATTCATTATTCTACAGCTGCGAATGTGTGTACAATTTCTTTAAAAAGTCTATGAATTTAGGTTTGTATACAAATCATATAATAGGCGCTGAATACAGGTAAGGGAAGGAAAATTCATACTTAAAGGGGAACTGAACTAAAAAATTTACATATGTATTTTATTTACAAATGAGTAAGAGCTCTGATTGTATATTACTATGGTGAAAATAAAAACTCGATCCAATTTACCGTTTCCGAGTTGTAGCGCTCTATAGCAGCGCTTGTGACGTCACCTGGCTAGCTCGGGTCTGGACATGGCGCATTATACATGGAACAGCCCCAACACAACATAATATTAGTTTTATTGTTGCACTCTTTATTGTTGAGTATCCGTTTTAGAGATGTGTGTTCATTAACATCATTGACAATTTTCCTTACAAGATTTGGCCTCCACTCAAATGTTTTCTTGTCGTACTTTCTCTTATAAACCCAATCTCCACAAGATTTAGAAAATTCCACTGAGCCACCCACGACTCTTTTTCTTTGATGGAAGTTGTGGTCAAGAGCTGTTATCATTGACCATAAATACATGCCTTCAAATGAAAAATGGGTTCTTTTTGATACATATTTAAGACGTTTGCTATGATAGATTCAAGACTTCCTGTGTGACAAGAATGATTGAGATGCATAATATCATTTAAAAATCTGGTATTCATAATTATGTTATATAGGCCAAGGTAGTATTTCGAATGCTTACTGAGCCGTTTAGTAATTTTAATTTTATCAGCACTTAGCACATCGTGAGCACATGAATGGTATTTATAATTACCTTCCCAACTATGAATGTTAACAATGTGATTGAGAATTGAGGTAAATTTCTCCTTTGGCAGTATACTGTCATTCTCACACGTAGACGATGCCCATCATAAATGATTATAAATTGAGTGTTTCCATTCATGAATGATGGAGGAATTCGGAAAATTGTTATTATTTTTCATTAGAGATTTAGCAAGGTGCCAAACATCAAATTCATGGTGTATGTGTGAAAATTTGTTTTCATTAAAGCTGTAATGCCTAAGTGTCCGTCCGTTAGGAACAATTTAATAGGGAGTTTCTCATTCATTGTGCTTATTATTTTTTCACAAGCTGCTCTATCAATGTCACCAGCTACAGTTCCTCTTTGTACAATTACAAAATCTAGTATTTTATTCGTTGCTAAATTCATAATGGAATACGTCAAATACTTGGCAGAGAAACCAGGGGAGTCATATTGTCCATCTCCACATAAACATAAATTTAAATCACTCATAGCATCTACATAGTTAGCTGCTTTTTCATTTAACCACGTTTTGTGCACGGAAGGAAATACAAATTTCTTTACAAGCCTATAGAAGTATGATTCAGAAAAAAATAATAGCTTAATTTGAATTTGAGAAAGCTGATACATAATTAAATGTTAATCTGCATAGGTACATTCCAGAGGCTATGAACACATTACTTTTTAAATTTTCACCTATGCTTCCAGTAGACCACTCATATGTATGCCCATTCACACAATGAGTTTTTATTCGTAACATTACTCCTCTCATTTCAACTTTACGTTCATTAACTGGAGCGCCACATGTATGGCATATACTGAATAGTGTAAGAAGAGCGCTTACACAAACACAAAAGAATATTTTTCCGACAAGTTGATATTTTCTATCCCATCTTCTTCTCCTTCACTAGTGATTTCATTGGGGACGTAATCTTCATCCTTTTCATCTCAGGTGTCATGTTCATCAATGTAGTTCATATAGACAGAATTTGCAGCTCTATAAATTTCTGTGCCTATCTCACACTGTATTTCTGCGTCAGTCTTCAATTCTACATGCATACATTCATAAACTTGTGTAACTTCTCTTTCTTGTTTAGAATCAGTTATTGAATTATCAATTAATTCCTACACTTCCCTCTTTTTAAAGTAATTAGACTTCCTTTTCTTGGGAGAAGGAATTTCTTTACTTCCTATTAAGAACTTTGAAGGTACCGCATTGTCTTTTGGTCTAGGGCACCTGAATTCTTCATCCTTGAATATTCTGATTTTTAAAATATCCGATTAATTAAAAATCTGCTTTAAAATGCTTTCCACATACTCTAGAATTTTTTGTTGGAACAAAATTTTTACGCTTCATGCAAGAAACCCTGTTCTTGTTTTTATAACCAACCAACATTTCTATGGACACCAGAATTATTTGAACAACCATAAGCCCTGCACGCAGGCATCTTCACTTACAGTACACAATAAACATTACTAGGGAATACAAGACCGGCACCTTTCACACATTACCGGAGCAAGCCAAACTAAAAGTGCTGACGGCGCGGCGCGTTAGCCGCGTGACGTCACAGCCTTGCAACACTATAATTTAAATTGCTCACAGAATGAGAATGAGCGAACATAAAAAGAAACGGTTTTTGACTCTGCACTTAGCAGGAATCGTATTTTATTTTAAGATAAAGTAAAAATTTTCGTTCAGTACCCCTTTAAGGTTGCTAGGAATTTTTTTTTTGGTTCTACAGAGTCTGTGTATAAGGGAGCATTCACACCGAAGTAGCATGCCACTTGCAACATGCTACCTGGATGCACGCTGCACGTTACTCATTTTAAATTCCAAAGAAACAAGTTCAAGTCTTCACACCGAAGTAGCGTGGCAATAGTGCAGCTCGCAGAGTGCGACATTCATTTCTTCAGATAGATCTGGACTTATTTCATGCGACGCTACTTGGGATGACGCATGCGTACAGTTGCCTTTTCAGCTGTTTTCTAATTGTTAAGAAAATTCAACACATATCCCCTTGTGTAGCGGTAGATTATGGCAAAAATGTAATGAAAACTGCTAGAAAGAGAGCTATTAAATATAAAATTTGTACATGCGTAGAATAAGATATGGCAATCGAAACTAGTAGGAAAAAAGCCTGGATTAAAATTGCTGAAACTATATCATCTTTAGGTAAATTACATTATTTTAAATGGGTTTCTCAATTGTTCAAGTGAAAATATATAATGTACGTTAAACTGCAGATCACATTCGCTACTTCGGTATGAATGCAAAACTGTGAACCATGCAACTCGATGTGCAACCTGAATCCACGTAGTACGATTAGCATGCTATGCTACTTCGGTGTGAATGCTCACTAAAACCTGTTAAAAGTTAATCAAATAATTTAGATACGTAAATAGATAACATAATATGGGTAGATAGGGTGGATTGTTTAAATATTAAAGTTCCCTAGAATTTTCTTCCGGTCCTAAAATACGGCAAAACTCGGTCAAAGAATATAGATTTGTATATCGTTTCTTATAAGTTTTCTATTTTTACAGGGTCTGTGTGTAAAATCTATCAAAAAATTCACATCTTTAGACATTACATAGGCTTAATAAGAGCTGAAAATAAGTAAGGGGCTGTTTGTTCCTGTATGATTATTGCCTACAATAGTATCCTGGTTCTAAAGCACTGTGTGTGCAATTGGCTAAAAATCGGTCAAAGAATGTAGAATTGAATAGAGATCATATAATAGGGGTTGAAAATAAGATTGGGGGCTTGTTTGAGTGTTATTGTCACCTACAACTTCATCCTGGTTCTACAAGTATGTATTCTCTGTGTATAAAATTTTGAGTACAACGGTCAGGTTTTAATAGGGAAAACATTGGGACAGGTTTTGATAATAAGGGAAGGGATAGTATCTTTGAATTTTTATTTATAGAGTTTTCTGGTAGAAAATTGTCTAAGCACAAAGTTTGGTAAAAAGCAATCAAAGCATAATAGAGGAGCTTGCGTTCAAAACGAGACAAGTCCACCATTGGGAAAAAATGAGTTTATGATGTTTTCGGTACAATTTTACTGAATGCCATCGATATCTGCAATGATTTTCAACGAAAACCGAACAATTCCCATAGAAAATGGGGCTTAAAGTAAGGCTTTTCAGTCAAAATAGAACAAGTCCAGAAGAAATTTAAAAGAAAATTATTTCATTCTTTTGCAGTCAATACAAACAAGTCCCATATAAATAGTATCCCCTAAACAATGTTTCAACCAAAACTTAATAAGTAAATTACATTTTATATTTCCAGACGAAAATACTCCTATTGTGTAAATAGGGTCGTGTCATCCGAAAGGGGCTCTAGGAATGCATTGTTTGTCACTTCCATTCAACAGCCTCCTCACCCCATAAGTTGGCATCTTTTTTGTTTGAAAATTATTTCTTTCAACTAAACTTGTTTGCAAGGTCAGTGAACTAACCCCTACCTGAAACGGGTAGCTTATTGCACCCACCACTGCTTTAAATATAAGCTGTTCTTGGTATAATAGACAGTTTTCCCTTTAACATGAAATACAGAAGGTGGAAGAAACTGTAAAGTCTGGCCGTTCTAAGAAGGAAACATCAAGTAAACAAAAACAAGTACATCTGTCTCACTCTAGGACATTACTCGTATGACTTAAGAGTGAGACAGACATACTGGTTTTTGTTTACTTCAGGTTTCCTTCTTAGCTTCTCTCAGGTATAGTGAGTGCTATTAACTGCGGGTCAAGAAAAAGACAGTCTGCAGGCCGAAAGAAAGATGAGAAAAAGATTAAAAGGTATGTGTAAAATAACAAAATGGTATTTTCTCAAGAACAAAACTGAATAATACCGAAAATAATGAATTAATACTGTAGAAGTCCAACTGTGCCAATCAAAACTGAACAAGTCCATAAGTTTTTTTGCAATAACTCAAAGACATTTTATTTTTAAAAAAAATTGCTAACAATAATCAAAATATACCTGGCACCTCTATATAACCACAAAATTTGGAAATTGTAGAAATAATGTGAGGGCCATTTTTAGTTTTTTTCACTTTCTGTAAAATTAGAAATGAAGGACTTGTCTTGTTTTGAACGCAAGCTCCTAGTCCAGTCATTTGGTGCGCAAAAAGGGGGTTACCTGGAAAGTTTTCCGGGAGTTTTGAAAATTGGTGATTTTATAGATTTCGACGTGCTCTTTTCGAATTTTCACTTTGCTACCTCGTATCTTTGCCGCTCGCGCCGCCATATTGGAAAAATGGCGCGCAAAAACAGTTTTTTCACAATATCTCCTTTAAAACTCATTTTACGATGAAAATAGTTATGTAATAAATTAAACTAGAGAAAATTTCCTATAATTTATGTCGTAACGATTTTTTTCTGTAAAATGGATAGTTTCAGCGTACGAGCGCCGTAAAGTCTACTCCGACACGCGTTTTGGCCAAAGCCACGGTAGATGCGGATACGCTAATAACAATCAATACGTCTATCAACACTTCATCCACATTTGATTCCGTAATAGTTGTCGGCAAAGATGTAGATCTTATTCTTTTGACGGCTCTATCTACGCGTTCAGAGACACACACACACACATACATATTGTATATTATATAGGCTATATATTCTCAAACCAGAAAAAGGGAAAATTTCGCAACGAATATATTCAACAAAAATATAACAGCCGCAGATAACATAATATTATTTCTGCACGCCTTCAGTGGCTGTGATACAACATCAGCACTCTTTAAACAAAGTTAAATAAAATGTGCTAATGTATTAAAAAAACGGAATTAAACGAGCTTGTCCAGGTATTCAAAAACCAAAATGCAGATCCAAGGATCATTGCTGAAGCTTCCTCCTTGCATTGTATGGTTACAGTGCAGTGAAAAGTGTGTCGTTAAACAACTATAGATGTACATGCTTCACAAAATCAGCATATAAATTTAATATTGCATCGCTGCCACCGACGGAAGCAGTAGCACGACAACATTCGTTCCAAACCTATCACCAGGTTCAGCAGTGGTATGGAGTTGAATATATTTGTTGCGAAATTTTTCCTATTCCTGGTTTGAGATTATATAGGCTATGTTTGAACGCGTAGATAGAGCCGTCAAAAGAATAAGAAGAGCTACATCTTCGCTGACAACTATTACGGAATCAAATGTAGATGAAATGCTGATTGCCGTATTAATTATATCAGCCTAGAAAAAAGACGAAAATTTCTGCGGTAAAAATGAAAATAGGCGTGTTTGATTAAATTCGCTGTGCTAAATTCGAAAATGCATTTCGTTTTTCTCTATCACATCTGGTTAATTGACATTTGTGAAAAATATTATTTTGACATTTTGTATAATAAAATAACTGTATGCAGCTTTGATGCTGAATTTGGAAACTTTTTTCTTTTCGGTAAGTGGTGTGCAGTGGCGTAGCAAGCTTAGGTGGTGCCCGGTGCGGAAATTTCTTGTCACCCCCCCCCCCCATTTAAATTATTATAAAGTATGGAACAGTTCCAAGTGTTAGTTTTTGGATAGTCAAAGGTAATCCCACGAGAGTTTAAGAGTTTATCGATAGATGCAGCTGGAACGAATTTATCTGATGTAACTCGTAAACTCAACGGATTGCGCAACTTTAGTAATAATTACTTTGTTATATAAAAACAAAACTATGCTCCGAAATCATGGTATACTATGAATCAACCATCTATTAATCTATAACCCTAATATGCCATCTGGTAAAATAGGGTTCTGTATTTTTGGGAATTCAATAATAATAATAATCGATTCGAGTTACCATGTTGTGACCAGTGTTACCAATGGTGAATATAAGACATAGTTAACCTAATTCAGCCAATTTTGTTAGGATTAAGGAAAGACATACATATCAAGCATATTATGCTGTACATTGTACTGTTAAACGACAATAAATATTATTATTATTATTATTATTATTATTATTATTATTAATCTAAAGTACGTTATAGACAGACAGATATATATATTGTTTTCGTGAGCGACAGACTGTGGGTGTTACCGTTAATAAAGCGAACATCTAGGCCAGGGGTGCTCAGGTGGGCAGAAAATCGGGCGTGCCCAGTTGAAGTGGGCAGGGACTACGAGTGGTGTGTCACAACTGGAGATGGTAGCGATTACAGTGGCGACAGAAACAGCGTATTCCAGGGCAGTTTCATATTCGAGGGCTTAGAGTCAGACAACGTTAACTCCCATGTTGTGTTATGGGAGTTAATTGTCAATAACATTTTCAACAGCACGAAATAGGTCTTCGCTAGTACATGTATCTCTCAAGGGGATTAAATCCAGAAGCTCTTCTGTGATATTCAGATCTATATCTACTCCTCGGACGAAAATAGCCAATTATGATTATCAACAACGTCGATACTTTCATCAAGGCACAGAGAATATGCAATGAATTGTTTCCCTCTCAATCTTAGTTGTCGTTCAACATCTGTACTAAGGTCTTCTAGACGGCGTGCAATTGAATGACGAGACAGACAAATTGCATTAAATTGCGGTGCACTTAGTGGACATACAGATTCACTGGCAATCTCGAGGCACTCCTTTACAAATGGCCCAGTGGTGAATGGTCGAAGTTCCCGTGCAATTAAGTGAGCAATTCTAAAGCTCGCCCTCACCGCACCGTTGTTTGTAGCTTCAACTTCCTAGAATTAAAATTGGCGAATAAATAAAATGATATAATAAACTCGAATAATATTAATGGGTCATATCAAGTATAATTAAAATAAAAGAGCTTACCTCATTGACGTTGGCTTCTTTTAAATTTACAATTAGTTCCAACTAGAGGTGTACATATTCTGATTTTAGCTTGCCTGCCCCTTTGAAATTCTGCAACCAGTCACAGCTTTTAACTTGCTTGACTTGAAAGCAAGCCAGATTACAACGATGATAAGAAATACTGTCGCTATGAGTCATAAGCTCTTCATAACTTGGTGGGTTGCTCAGGACCTAAGGAAACTGCAAGGCCTGGCGGAAAGAATATGAAACTGGGTATAGCAGTGCACTGGTATGTCGTGCAGTTACATAGTTGAGGAACTTCAGATGTATTTAGAGAATTTTACCCTGAAGGAAGCCGAGGAGAAACTAAAATGTGGACAGTTTTAATTAATTATCAATGAACAAAAGTACTAGTCCGGCATGGGAAAAATTTTCAAACATTTTCGAGAAAACATCATAAAATCATTAATAACAATAACAAAAATCCCTTTAGGCAAGCCTACAAGCTGAGGTAGATTTCGAAGTGCTTTTGTTTTAATTTGCTGTCGCTGCGTAGCACTCTTCTTCTTTAGCCTTAGCATGACAAACCCTCAATAATAACTGCAAAAAGGAGGAAAGAGAACTTTTTAAAACATTCAAATCTCGCCTTATATGAGAACTATCAAGAAACTAGTTATTGATTTGTAGAGTACTCATCAAGAGCTTTTCAACGATACCCCACAAGACGTAGTTTAGAAAATTTCGAATTTCCATCCCCATACCCCCACCCCCACTCGTACTCCCAAAACCCCCGAATCGTTGGTGTCACTGTGAACTCCATAAGGAGTACTCTAATTTATTCAATCAAAGTTTCCCTCTATACTTCATAGGGGCCGAGATATAAATGTTTTAAAATTTCAACCCCCTCCCCCGATCACCCCCTTAGGCCAATTTTGCTCATTAACGAACTTGTCTGAACTATTGGGCCTAGAAATAACATAATAAAATTTGATTCAAATATCTTGAAAATTACGGCCGCTAGCGTGTAAAGATATATATGCATATATATATATATATATATATATATATATATATATATATATATATATATATATGTAATCTTGTGGGCATTCATTTATTTGTAAATATTTTGTGGCCTCCTCTTTGTTAAATTTACTTTTCCGATCTCGCCCTTATTCTAGCGCTATTCAGATTCAGTTGTTTCCTGTGACGTATTGCTTTAGGGTTTGAAATTTTCCCGTACAGTGGCGCTAGCGGCGTCTCAGAGCTTTCCTGGTAGGTAATGGCGACCTTGCTGAGTTAGTCGTTGTTGGGTTCAGCTTTATACAGTGTCATGTAGTGTACTGGGACCTTGGATCTGCTTCTCCGTTCTCCAGGATCTTGTAAAGTAAGTGAAAATTCGGTCATGGAAATTTATATATATTAGAGTCATTTCTGCGTAGTAAATTCCTTCGTATTTTGCTATGTTCCGTCAGTCATAATGTCGGATTCTAGTGATGCAGTTAGCGGAGGCCACCTTACAGTTGAAATTGCTGTCGTTTGAAGTCTCGGAAAACTTAGAATTGCTATCGGGCGGGTTCCCGTATGATTCCCTTAACTTGTACTTCTTCGCAAGACACCAAAGTGTAGTTTGGTTAACTATCATTCTATTCTTATGAAGGCTGTTATTATACTTAGTGTATTTGAAAATTAGACGAAGGACTGGTTCTCACTCGAAATATTTCCATGCAAGGTTGTGAAGTTTTTGATTATTAAAAGAATTGTCATTCGTGGGTACAATATGCAGCTTAAGCAATCTAGTCTCCGCGAGTATGCATTTGCCTGATGTAAAAGTGGTACGTGGATCGTATGTTGTGCGGCCATTGATTATACTCTCTATTGAAAGGGTTGTTGGGGTAAGCATCTTTTTACGCTTGTGTCTATGCTAAATTCATGTTGATTCTAGCCGTAGATGTTTCTACAGCATTTAATTATTATTCTATCGAGTTGCATAAATTTTTCATTATAAAGGCTGTATTACTGAAGTCATAAGGCTAGGCCTGTTCATGCTTTACTTTCCATATTTTGTAACGTTAGTTTACATTAAAAAGAAATTAACAGTAATTAATCCTTATATTTTGAAAGGCTGTATCACTGAAATTATAGGCCTTGGTCCTTTCATATCTTATGCTGCATATGTGTACGTTAGCTTACATTAAAAAGAAGTTAACCGTAATTAATCTTTATATTCTGAAAGCCTGTGCCATTGAAGTTATAGGCCTAGATTTGTTCATGCTTTACTTTCCATATTTTGTAACGTTAGTTTACATTAAAAAGAAGTTAACAGTAATTAATCCTTATATTTTGAAAGGCGGTATCACTGAAATTATAGGCCTTGGTCCTTTCATATCTTATGCTGCATATGTGTACGTTAGCTTACATTAAAAAGAAGTTAACCGTAATTAATCTTTATATTCTGAAAGCCTGTGCCATTGAAGTTATAGGCCTAGATTTGTCCATGCTTTACTTTCCATATTTTGTAACGTTAGTTTACATTAAAAAGAAGTTAACAGTAATTAATCCTTATATTTTGAAAGGCTGTATCACTGAAGTTATAGGCCTTGGTCCTTTCATATCTTATGCTGCATATGTGTACGTTAGTTTACATTAAAAAGAAATTAACAGTAATTAATCGTTATATTTTGAAAGGCTGTATCACTGAAGTTATAGGCCTTGGTCCTTTCATATCTTATGCTGCATATGTGTACGTTAGCTTACATTAAAAAGAAGTTAACCGTAATTAATCTTTATATTCTGAAAGCCGGTGCCATTGAAGTTATAGGCCTAGATTTGTTCATGCTTTACCTTCCATATTTGTAACGTTAGTTTACTTTAAAACGAAGTTAACAGTAATTAACTATTATTCTAAAGAGATTGCATTCCTACTGCATTATAAAGATTGTAGGCCTATAGTATTTAAACTTAACTTTCATATTGGAGTCTTGTTGTACCAAACTGAGTTAACAGTAATTAACTATTATTCCAAAGAGATTGCATTCTTATTGCATTATAAAGATTGTAGGCCTATAGTATTTAAACTTTACCTTCCGTATTGGAGTCTTGTTTGTACCAATCTGAGTTAACAGTAATCAATTATTATTCTAAAAGATTGGAGTATTGAAGTTGTAGGCCTACGCCATCCCATTCTTCTCTTTGTTTATTCAAAATTTGATTATTTCTCCATTATTTCTATTCTCCTATTTAAAAGTGAGTATTTAACTCTTTTCAAATTTAGATTCTGTTTTCCCTATAGAATTTTGAGGTATTTAAGGTGACTTCCTATTCTTGGTTATTAATCATAACCTGGGGATTTTTGAGTTATGAGTTGGTATTGATAGGTCAGTTGATTACCATACTTTCAGTTTGTGACAATCTGGATTTCTGTCTATGAAAAGAGACATAGCTTCTTAGACGTCGCAATGTGAAAACCAGTCCCTCGATTATCAAATTCAAAGAAGGATTGTATTGTTATAATTAATTATGATTATGATAGCTCTTACTAGCTTTAAAGTATGAAATTATTTATTGTGTTTTTAATATTGAATTCGAGAACACTACCTGTGAATGTTCTCATCTAAGGATTATTTAACTTAAAGTTCATATTCTTGTTATGGGAGTCAGGTAGAGACAGGTGTCGTTCAATTGTGGAAAGTGTAAATTGAGAAAACATATTTCAAATTACTATTTATTGGTAAGTGTAAATTGAGAAAACATATTTCAAACTACTATTTATTGGAAAGTGTAAATTGAGAAAACATATTTCAAATTACTATTTATTGGTAAGTGTAAATTGAGAAAACATATTTCAAACTACTATTTATTGGAAGGTGTAAATTGAGAAAACATATTTCAAATTACTATTTATTGTATTCTACATTCAATTTGAAATACATTCATTGTTGTTTTGGTTATGAAAATTACTTCTGTTTATCTTGTCCTGGCGTTTCATCCCCATTGTTTCCACCGTACTTGAGGAACTCAGTTCGATCTTACTACTTCTGGATAGGGCCTAGAATTTATCCTTGTGCTTCCTAAAAGAGTTTATTATTTGCACTTGTTTTCAGATTTTTCCCCTCCCCTTTAGAACCGGGTTGTGCTCCTTATTCTTATTTGTTCTAGAAGCTAACCTAGTATATTATTCTAGTGTAAATTTCCTTCTGAAATATATATACCAGCTATCAAATAAATATATACTCAAAGTAATCCTGGTTCAGAGCTTATCCTGGTGCAAAAATTTAACTAAACCCGGTTCAGATGGTAGCAGGTATCCCTTGTTCTTCGCTGCGGTCGGTGGAGGGATGCGCCGTTTAGTCGCATCTGTCATTCAGTATATTTGTTAGACTGTGTTACTTATCTTCTTAGTAAAATTTTGGTATTTCTAGCCATTATGGGGTACAATACTCTCTCCTTTGATTTGTTGCGCAAAGATGAATTGGTATGTGAGATCCGTGCTAGAGGTGTGTCGGTCACAGAGGACTTGGACGTCCCGACATTGCTTTCTTTGCTTAAAGATATTGCCAGGATTGAACCTAATTATGGGCGTCCATTGTCTGCTCAGGAGTTAGTGACGGAAATGTCCTCCCTTAAACAAAAGATTTCTGAATTGGTTAACTCAGGTAGTGACTTATTCTTGGACCCTGAAGCGTCGGCCAAACAAAAAAGACGGTTACGTCATAGACTGTGGCACGTGCAGAACCGCCTTTCTGGACTCTTGGAGATGCCGAATTCACTGGAGCATGTTTCAGTGTTGGAGGATCTCCAACAGAGGGTTCTGGACCTACTGTCGGTCTCGGAAACCGAGGTTGCGGAATTGGTAGATACTACTCCTGTCTCTTCGCCCACGCATATTCTTGATCAGCCTAATCCTCCGGTGAATGTGATTCAGGACCTTAGTTCACATTCTGTTGGCCTGTCTTCTCCCGCTCCTCGGATGCCGCAGCCTGTCGTCCCTTTAGCATTGGATTCAGCCTTCGCTCCGCTTAGAATACCTCACCCATTACAAAAGATGATTGATAGGCAAGCCATGTTTGTAGTTACCCAGGTACCTGAGGTTTTGGACTTTTTAAGATTCATGATACATCTTCGTCAGCAAGCTAAATGTTTCCGAATTAAAGATGAGGTAGTTCTCCAATTATTGCTGGGGGTAGTTTCCGGTAGAATTCTTGATATTTTGACATGTGTTATTAGTCAGGGCCAAACATTAACTGAATTTCATTCTCAAATTCTGTCAGAATTCATTCCTTCTCGGTTGAAACTTGATCTGTTGGTACAATTCTATTGTCGTCCTCAAAGGGCTGGAGAACCCCTTTCTGAATTCATTTCTGATATTCGTTTGCATGCTGCCATTTTTCTACTTCCTGATACTGAGGCTCAAATTGTTCAAGTAGTTATTTCCGGTTTGCATCCAGAGGTGAGGTCCTGTCTCACCTTCGCTCGCAAACCATGTACCTTTGGTCAGTTATCGGAACTTGTCGGGCAAGTGGCCGAAGTTCAGTGTTCTGATTCACGCAGGGAGATACCTAGCTCGGGTAGCCAGCGTTTTGGGGCCTGTAATAATAATTATTTTCAGGCCAGTTCTCGTCCTTGCTCTGGTAGCATGCGGGCTGACTCTTTCTATAGCAGACCTCAGCCTGCTCTGAGCCATGTTGTTAGGCAACCGGCTCTGTCTTCTTCCATGAGAGGTTATGGTCGTCCTAACAGAGTGTTTCGAGAGAATATACCTGCCCCGAGGCCTGATTCTACACCTGTGTTATTTGATGGTTCTGCTCGTCCAGCTGAGAGCAGATCTGCCCCTCATGTGGACCCTCGAGCTTGCTTCGCATGCCATGAGGTAGGACATTTAATTAGAGATTGCCCTTCTCGCCCTGCTTCTAGGACGAGTCAGCGGAGGAATTCCCCTTTGGTCCCGCGCGGACCGGTGGGTAATTCTAGCCACTCTTGACTAGGTGTTCCCCTTCCTGTTAGCTTATTGGGAAAATCATGTTGGGAGAGGGATTCCATGTTATTTTCTAGTATGGGTTGTAGAGCTAGGAGACCCACATTTCTTCCTATGTTGGACGTTTTGCTTAACAAAAGGCCCTTCACTGCCCTTATTGATTCTGGGGCTGTTGCCTCGTGTATTGATCTGGATACTTTACAAGCTTTGGGAATTTCAAAAAACGATATCTCCCCATTTAAGTGCCCTATTGTATCGGCGGATGGGTCCTCCTTACAGATGTTGGGAGTGATCACTCTTCGCTTAAAAATTCACAAGTTTTCCTGGAAAATATCATTTATGGTGTTGTCGTCTCTGATCTGTCCTGTTATTTTGGGAGTAGATTTTGCTAGGTTCGCGGGACTTATTCTAGACTTACAACAGGGTTTTTTGTATTTCCGGTTTGCGCCCGATCATAAGATTAAGATTTGTTTTCCCAGGGGTAATTGGGATGGTAAGGTAGCCAATTCTTTGGAATGGTCTCCCTCTACTCCTCTGAAAGAGAAACCTGTTATTGATTTGGATCATTTGCCTGGCGATCAGAGAGAAAAGATTGAGGGCTTGATTAATGAATATCCGCAAGTCTTAACTGATCGTTTAGGTGAGACGACAGTTATTGAATATGACATCCAACTTAAGGATCACACACCAGTACGTTTACCGCCGTATCGCATGTCTCCTCCCAAATTGAAGGTTATGCGTCAGAAAATCAATGAGATGCTTGAGCAAGGTATAATCCGACCTTCAGTTTCCACTTATTCTAGTCCGATTTTCCTTGTACCTAAAGGTACGGACGACTTTCGCCCTGTCATTGATTACCGTGTATTGAACCAACGCATTCATATTGAAGCCATGCCGCTTCCAGACATTCATTCAGCCGCCCATTGGTTTGCTGGAGCGGGTGTGTTTTCTTCATTAGATCTCAATAGCGCCTACTACCAGATTCCTTTAAAAGAGTCTTCTCGTCCAGTCACTGCTTTTTCAACCGACTGGAATCATTTCGAGTTTTGCCGCTTACCCTTCGGGTTAGCGACTGGCGCTCAGGTCCTTACTCGCCTCCTTGACAAGATCTTTTCCGACATCAAATTTGACTATGTGTATCATTACCTCGATGACCTCGTAGTCTACAGTAAGGACTTTGATTCCCATTTCCAGCACCTCCGGGAAGTCTTCCGACGATTGAGGGAAGCCGGTCTTACGGTCAAACCGTCCAAAGTTCAGTTTGCCAGACCGCAGTTGTCATTCATCGGACATATCATCTCTCCTCAAGGCGTTTCCATAGATCCGGAACGCACGGTAGCCATTCGGAATTTTCCGAAGCCTACCAATGTCAAGGCGGTCGCGCGTTTCGTCGGGATGCTCAATTTCTTCTCTAAGTTCATTCCTAATTTTTCTTCCAGGGCAGCCCCTCTTAATCGTCTGCGGGGAAAAGGTGTCCCCTTTTCCTGGTCTGATCTCCAGCAGAAAGCCTTCGATGATCTGAAGTTGGCTATAATGAACCCTCCCATTCTGGCTATGGCCGATTTTTCTAAGCCGTTTATAGTCCAGACGGATGCTTCATCATTAGGGTTGGGGGCTGTTTTGTTGCAGGAGTTCCCTGAGGGACGTAAGCCTATTGCTTACGCATCCAGGTCCCTCTCTAAGCAAGAGCAAGCATTCTCTGTCTACGAGATGGAGGCTCTTGCTGTGTTGTTTGCCTTAGAGAAATTTAAGATGTATGTGGAACACGTCAACTTTACGCTTGAGTGTGACAACCAGGCCTTGTCGTGGTGTCTAGGGTCCCCCCGTAAAACTGGTAGATTGGCACGCTGGGCTGTGCGTTTATCCGCTTTCAAGTTCTCGTGTGTGCACATCAAGAGTTCCGAGAACGTCTTGGCGGATTCTCTTTCCCGCATGTTTGAAGGCTATCCGAGTACCCAGGATGAGGTGGTTGATTCTGTCCATGCGCTCTCTTCTTCTCTTTTGCACGTCATTGCCCCTTTAGCTACTAATATTCCTCTAGCTTTCTCTGATATCTATAAGTATCAAGTTTTGGACCCTGTTCTTGGGCCTATTATTTCCAAACTGAAGGATGGTGAGTCGGTGAGTGACTACCGCCTTTCTGGTGAGGTCCTTCAAATTCTGTTGGGTAAGCGACGTCGTCCGAGTATTGTTTTGCCTGCTATCCTTCAGGATATGGTTTTCAGATACTTCCATGAATCGACTGTGGGTGGTCATCTTGGTATTAGCAAAACGCTTGGGAAGATTAAAGTTTGCTTTTGGTGGGAAGGTATGTTTCAGGACATTCGTCGTCGTGTGAAGGCCTGCCATCTTTGTGCCATGTCCAAGCCGGCCCTGAACACTCGTATTGGTGAATTAGTCTCTTCGGTCCCTCAAAGGCCTTTTGAAAGATTCTTTATTGACTTTTTGGGCAAACTGCCTAGATCGACTAATGGTAATTCCTTCATCCTTGTGGTTGTCGACGCCTTTTCCAAGTTCACCTGGCTTTTCCCTCTTAGGGATTCTCGCACTGAGAAAGTTACGAAGGCTCTTTCGTCTATATTTCAGGTTTTTGGCGTCTGTCAGTCTCTGGTGTCTGATAATGCTCCCCAGTTTGTCTCCAGGGTTTTTAAGAATTTCTGTTTTCGTCTTGGGATTCAACACATTACTACGACCCCCTACTATCCTAATCCCTCCCATGCGGAGAGAGTCATGCGTAACTTGAAAAACGCTCTAATTGCTTACCATCATGATGATCATACTCGCTGGGACAGAGATTTACAATGGTTGCAATTCGCCTTTAATACGGCTAGGCACGAGAGCCATGGACACACTCCCTTCTCTCTTCTTTTCACCTTTCTACCCAACAATCCGTTGAGTAATCTTTGGAAGATCTCTGATTTGTTGCCGGATTCTTCCTCCCCGGAGCAAATTACCCAAGTTTGGAAGTCTGCTGCCCGTAATTTGCGGCTGGCGCATCGTCGTAGGGCCTTACGTTATAATAAAGGGAGGAGACCATGCATGTTTAAGGTGGGTGACTGGGTGATGTGTAGAAATTACCCCATCAGCAAGGCGGGCGAACAGTTCACCAAGAAACTGGCCCCTCGCTTTGTTGGCCCTTATGAAATTATCAGGGTATTGCATAATGGATTAACCTTTCTCTTACAGCACCGTGAGGACCAATCCATTCGCCGATGTCATGCCACGCAGATGAAACTGTTTAATCCTTCTTTTCTAGGTGCTGACGCTGATGAGGGTGCTGGAGGTTAATTTTGTACATATCTCCTTCTTTGAATTTGGGTAGTTTTTGTTTAATATGTTTTTGGTGTCTTGAGTGTTATTTTTTTATTATGTGTGAGTTGCTCCCATTTACTTTTGATAAGTAAAGCCCTGTATCGCCTAGTTGTATGAGGCGAGTTGTTTTTTTCTTTTCCATGACCGTTTATTTTCGCTTATTGGGGTCCTGGGGGACGAGTTTTCACTCCCTTCTGGAGTACACATATATATACGTTTGCAAGCACTTTCCTTGTCCCATAAATGTAAAATAATGATAAAATGTTTGTCTGCGCCCAACGACGTCTCCATGGATCTGCCCTTTGTATATATGTTTAAATGTAAATTGTAATGTCAAATTGAATGTTAAATGTAAAAAAAAAAAAAATAATAATCATAATAAAGAGAAAGGCTTTTCTTCAACAAAAAAGGGAGAAATTATATAAAAAAAACTAGAGTATAAAATAAGTAAAAAAAAAAAGATATATATATATAATGTAACCCTTAGATAGATTATTAACTCAAGGCAAATATTGAGAGAAAGATTGTTGTATGGTTATATGAACCATGTAATTTAGTGACTGATTGCCACTGGGCTTAAATGTAAATTAGAGGAAGTAATACAGTTATTACGTTGTGAAGCAAATTATAAAGGACATGTTTTTTCGGTGTTTGAGTGCATTCACCAGGCTTAAATAAAAAAATTTGGACAGAGACTTAAACATTCAGTTAAGGGACTTACCCCTCATCAAGAAAGAAAAATATGTTAACTTATTCTATAAAGGAAAGTGCAAGAAATTTGGACTAAAAATTTATATGAAACGACAAGTGAAAATAAAAAGGACCTACTGGAATTTCTTGGGACCGGCAACTCACACTGTGTGCCCCCCCCTTCTCTATTTTGGAAGATACTGTGCGCTGTGCATCATGTTTCAGGCTATGTTGGAGTGTGGAGCCCGTTTTCTTCCGTTCGGGCGTGATGTACACACGTCCGTTTGGATGTTCCAGAGACCATCACCGAGTAAGCTGCTCGGATTTGATGTTTGCCATTGTGTGTGGCCGGATGGCTCTCTTTTCTTCATGTGTTTGCCCGTTCTTCCTTGTGGCTGCTCCGCCCCCTTCTCTCTGTGCCTGTCTGCCTGGAGATAATCAAGATATCTCTTGTGTTGTGTGGAGATTTAATGAGGACATCTCTACCAGCCTGCTGAAGATTAATCTCAGGAATCTTTAGTCCTGTAGCGTTTGGAGATTATATAAAGACATCTCTGACTTCTGCTTCAGCTTATTTGCGCAGTGCTTCCCGACTTGACTATCTCACTACTTTATTAATATAAATATTGTATTCATGCTACTGTTCTGGACAGCAGTGCTTAGTATATTGAGGACCTGTAAAAAAAAAAAGGGCAATTCCTTATACTTTCGACTTGACGAATGAATCATTTTCTAAAATGATGGACATAAATTATTCCTATTATCTATTTTGGTACTGTATAAAGGTAGTATGGACACGTGCCTATTTGCAGTCAGTGGTAGTCAGAATGATGGCTCACCTATGTGTGAAGTGTTATATTGACCCCTGAAACATAAACAGATATTTCAAGAAAGAAATTGAGGGAGACTTTTGGCCCCTTATAAATATTTGCCGATTATGGCAGACTTTCTCCTGCATTTAAAATGCAGATTTAGCATTTATATAAAGGTTAAATGTTTCTCACTTGCAAATTGTGTGAATTTAAATTAATCTTGAGATAGTTAATATTGCTTATAAGGGTTATTTGAATTGAATTGAATTCATTGGGGCAGATCCATATTTAATTGTGTGTGTGTGGAATGGGTGATATTTATAAGTGTGAATTTTGAAATAGGCCTATTTTATATGATGGTGCTAACAAGCAATTTATAAGTACTTAGCTAATATTAATTATGATAAAGTTGTTTAGTGTTGAATATTGGTGTTAAAATTAACTCCCATTTGTGTCTTGGGGTGTCTATTATTCCGGGGTGAAGAGGGAGGATTGTAATCTTGTGGGCATTCATTTATTTGTAAATATTTTGTGGCCTCCTCTTTGTTAAATTTACTTTTCCGATCTCGCCCTTATTCTAGCGCTATTCAGATTCAGTTGTTTCCTGTGACGTATTGCTTTAGGGTTTGAAATTTTCCCGTACAGTGGCGCTAGCGGCGTCTCAGAGCTTTCCTGGTAGGTAATGGCGACCTTGCTGAGTTAGTCGTTGTTGGGTTCAGCTTTATACAGTGTCATGTAGTGTACTGGGACCTTGGATCTGCTTCTCCGTTCTCCAGGATCTTGTAAAGTAAGTGAAAATTCGGTCATGGAAATTTATATATATTAGAGTCATTTCTGCGTAGTAAATTCCTTCGTATTTTGCTATGTTCCGTCAGTCATAATGTCGGATTCTAGTGATGCAGTTAGCGGAGGCCACCTTACAGTTGAAATTGCTGTCGTTTGAAGTCTCGGAAAACTTAGAATTGCTATCGGGCGGGTTCCCGTATGATTCCCTTAACTTGTACTTCTTCGCAAGACACCAAAGTGTAGTTTGGTTAACTATCATTCTATTCTTATGAAGGCTGTTATTATACTTAGTGTATTTGAAAATTAGACGAAGGACTGGTTCTCACTCGAAATATTTCCATGCAAGGTTGTGAAGTTTTTGATTATTAAAAGAATTGTCATTCGTGGGTACAATATGCAGCTTAAGCAATCTAGTCTCCGCGAGTATGCATTTGCCTGATGTAAAAGTGGTACGTGGATCGTATGTTGTGCGGCCATTGATTATACTCTCTATTGAAAGGGTTGTTGGGGTAAGCATCTTTTTACGCTTGTGTCTATGCTAAATTCATGTTGATTCTAGCCGTAGATGTTTCTACAGCATTTAATTATTATTCTATCGAGTTGCATAAATTTTTCATTATAAAGGCTGTATTACTGAAGTCATAAGGCTAGGCCTGTTCATGCTTTACTTTCCATATTTTGTAACGTTAGTTTACATTAAAAAGAAATTAACAGTAATTAATCCTTATATTTTGAAAGGCTGTATCACTGAAATTATAGGCCTTGGTCCTTTCATATCTTATGCTGCATATGTGTACGTTAGCTTACATTAAAAAGAAGTTAACCGTAATTAATCTTTATATTCTGAAAGCCTGTGCCATTGAAGTTATAGGCCTAGATTTGTTCATGCTTTACTTTCCATATTTTGTAACGTTAGTTTACATTAAAAAGAAGTTAACAGTAATTAATCCTTATATTTTGAAAGGCGGTATCACTGAAATTATAGGCCTTGGTCCTTTCATATCTTATGCTGCATATGTGTACGTTAGCTTACATTAAAAAGAAGTTAACCGTAATTAATCTTTATATTCTGAAAGCCTGTGCCATTGAAGTTATAGGCCTAGATTTGTCCATGCTTTACTTTCCATATTTTGTAACGTTAGTTTACATTAAAAAGAAGTTAACAGTAATTAATCCTTATATTTTGAAAGGCTGTATCACTGAAGTTATAGGCCTTGGTCCTTTCATATCTTATGCTGCATATGTGTACGTTAGTTTACATTAAAAAGAAATTAACAGTAATTAATCGTTATATTTTGAAAGGCTGTATCACTGAAGTTATAGGCCTTGGTCCTTTCATATCTTATGCTGCATATGTGTACGTTAGCTTACATTAAAAAGAAGTTAACCGTAATTAATCTTTATATTCTGAAAGCCGGTGCCATTGAAGTTATAGGCCTAGATTTGTTCATGCTTTACCTTCCATATTTGTAACGTTAGTTTACTTTAAAACGAAGTTAACAGTAATTAACTATTATTCTAAAGAGATTGCATTCCTACTGCATTATAAAGATTGTAGGCCTATAGTATTTAAACTTAACTTTCATATTGGAGTCTTGTTGTACCAAACTGAGTTAACAGTAATTAACTATTATTCCAAAGAGATTGCATTCTTATTGCATTATAAAGATTGTAGGCCTATAGTATTTAAACTTTACCTTCCGTATTGGAGTCTTGTTTGTACCAATCTGAGTTAACAGTAATCAATTATTATTCTAAAAGATTGGAGTATTGAAGTTGTAGGCCTACGCCATCCCATTCTTCTCTTTGTTTATTCAAAATTTGATTATTTCTCCATTATTTCTATTCTCCTATTTAAAAGTGAGTATTTAACTCTTTTCAAATTTAGATTCTGTTTTCCCTATAGAATTTTGAGGTATTTAAGGTGACTTCCTATTCTTGGTTATTAATCATAACCTGGGGATTTTTGAGTTATGAGTTGGTATTGATAGGTCAGTTGATTACCATACTTTCAGTTTGTGACAATCTGGATTTCTGTCTATGAAAAGAGACATAGCTTCTTAGACGTCGCAATGTGAAAACCAGTCCCTCGATTATCAAATTCAAAGAAGGATTGTATTGTTATAATTAATTATGATTATGATAGCTCTTACTAGCTTTAAAGTATGAAATTATTTATTGTGTTTTTAATATTGAATTCGAGAACACTACCTGTGAATGTTCTCATCTAAGGATTATTTAACTTAAAGTTCATATTCTTGTTATGGGAGTCAGGTAGAGACAGGTGTCGTTCAATTGTGGAAAGTGTAAATTGAGAAAACATATTTCAAATTACTATTTATTGGTAAGTGTAAATTGAGAAAACATATTTCAAACTACTATTTATTGGAAAGTGTAAATTGAGAAAACATATTTCAAATTACTATTTATTGGTAAGTGTAAATTGAGAAAACATATTTCAAACTACTATTTATTGGAAGGTGTAAATTGAGAAAACATATTTCAAATTACTATTTATTGTATTCTACATTCAATTTGAAATACATTCATTGTTGTTTTGGTTATGAAAATTACTTCTGTTTATCTTGTCCTGGCGTTTCATCCCCATTGTTTCCACCGTACTTGAGGAACTCAGTTCGATCTTACTACTTCTGGATAGGGCCTAGAATTTATCCTTGTGCTTCCTAAAAGAGTTTATTATTTGCACTTGTTTTCAGATTTTTCCCCTCCCCTTTAGAACCGGGTTGTGCTCCTTATTCTTATTTGTTCTAGAAGCTAACCTAGTATATTATTCTAGTGTAAATTTCCTTCTGAAATATATATACCAGCTATCAAATAAATATATACTCAAAGTAATCCTGGTTCAGAGCTTATCCTGGTGCAAAAATTTAACTAAACCCGGTTCATATATATATATATATATATATATACATATACTGTATATAAATATAAATATCACAATTTTTTTAACAGGCGGTGGTTTCGTACTTAGGGAGG
This sequence comes from Ectobius pallidus, assembly GCA_964059195.1. Classification (NCBI taxonomy): domain Eukaryota; kingdom Metazoa; phylum Arthropoda; class Insecta; order Blattodea; family Ectobiidae; genus Ectobius; species Ectobius pallidus. The sequence continues at coordinate 1,081,906 of CAXKWD010000366.1, forward strand.
CATGAAACGTAACGATATGAACGAATTTTTTGAAAGTCATTAGGTAGATTTTTCTTCGAAATCTACCTAATAATAAAAATAATAATTGTGTTAAGACGCTAAAACGATTTTTAATACTTTATCCACCTTTTATTTATCTGCATGGTGAATTTCTTCTACCAGCATGTAGAAAAGCAAGAAAGTATTACCTACACTCAGCAACTACAGTGTTTAGCTGATAGGAATGTCGCAAGCTTATTCTGACTTGCCTAGGCTGGGTTTGACCTGACCCATCGGGCTTATAGAAACCTGCCTGCTTCCTAGCTATGACGCTGGCAACTTGCTTGCCTGGCGTTCAAGCGGGTTTGGGCAAGCTAAAATCGAGATTTGTACACCTCTGGTTCCAACCGCTCGTCTCCCTGAACACTGTTATACATGCCACCATGTTTTGAATTGTAGTGTCGCTCAACGTTATATTTTTTTGCTATAACGGAATCTCCACATATTAAACATTTAGCACGTACTCCACTTTGCACAAAAAGGCACTGTCATTCCCATTGGGATTCTTGTCCCACATTATTTCCACTACAACTTGGTCTCTTCTCCGCCGAATCCATATTCACGGTACCAGCCGTCACTGCAGCGAAACAACAGTTTTGTTTACCCTGCGAACGCTGACAACACGCAACTACCCCGCCCGCCCGTTACGTGCACCGAGCGCCCACTGGGCGAAATGCCCGCTGTGAGCGATCCTGATCTAGGCCAAAATACACTCCCGAATTTGTGCAAACTTTTATTTTTTGAGTGATTTTTTTTATATTTTTATATTTTGTTTTCCAAGCGAAATCTCGAATTTTGGAAAGATGAATTTTGATAAAAGCACAACATTTTGTATTTATGTCAGATACCTTTCAAGATGTAAACCGAAGATGGGAGACAAGTTTGCCTTATTTTTATTTAAAGAAAGTTTTCTCGAAAAGGGCTCTAACGATTTTCTTTAAATTTTGCACGTGGGTTGCTTATAGAGCTAACACTTTATTTGAAAATATTTTTCGAAATAATTCTCTGAAGGGTAGTTATAAGCCACCCACTCTGAATACTCGCTCTTTGCAATCCGGCCTCTTGTAACGGAAAATCGTATGAAAACAAAATTTGGTATTTGGGTTAGGTACCTTTTCGTGATGTGACACGAAGATTGACGACAACTTTCTCTTATTTTTAAGGGGAGGCTAACTTTTATTTGGGCAGAGGAAGTTATGTGAATTATACATCATTTTTTATAGGTTGGTCCTAATAAATTTCATAAACAAGTAATGTAACTATTTTACGGAACTGTACTATTAATAATCTATTCTCAAATATGCGCACATCCCAGTTCAAAATCTAGAATGAAGGAGACTTCGGAGTCAACTCACATTCGAAGTTTATTTTCGTCAAAGTCACGGCTGCCGCAGCGGGTATAATTGGTTGCTGCTCATTGAAGTCTTATTTAAATTAATAAAACTGCAGAGACAAGCATCGACAGAAATAAACACCCCTCTCCTAACCATTAATATTATTGTTCGTATCAACACAGCGGCCAGTTCAGCCGCGTTATATTACCTTTGTTGACAGAATTTAAAACTAAAAGAAGTTTCAATACGCATGTTGACTTGTAGAAAGTTGTTAAGCTTATTTAATTGTTTAAAATAATGATATTATTTTCTTTAAATTCCCTTGAGCGATTTTTTACTTACAAAGATACATTTTTATTTTGTCACCCCCGGGTGAAGGCACCTGGGGCGGCCCGCACCCCCCGCACCCCCCTTCCTACGCCACTGGTGGTGTGATAGGTGATCTTAACCAATTTTGGGTCACTGAACATGAATCCGTTGACCGTTACTACGTAACACGTCATGTTTTCTTGCAATAGGTACTTCACAACGGGAGATATAAGTTATTGCTTAGACTAGCTTACAGGATGAAAAATACTTAAAAATTAGGATAATTTTGATAATATTTTTCGGGGAAAAATCAAATAATATTTTCAAACAGTCCAAGACGTATGTATTCCAGTATTTTTTGTGAGTGCAGGCCAAATAAATTTATTTTTGCCAAATCATCTGATGCCATACAAATGATCAGTGACAAAAAAATCGAAGTTTGTTTGGAGGGAGAAATATTAAAGATTTGAACTTTTGGGAATTTTCCCATTGGTTATAAGCTAATATCTATAAAATATATTTTAGTTCAGCAAATGGTATCTTATTTATCTAATTACATTGATCGAGCTGAACGATTTTGAACATGTATTTTAATAAATCTAAAATCTATAAGTTTGCCAAATTTCAAGTTTCTAGCTCATCTGGAAGTGAATAAACATCAATGTTAATAAGTGGAAGATTAGACTGTCGTAGATGTGAATGATGTCACGACTATCCAGCAAGTTTTTCTATACTCATGTGGCAGCTAGAAACATCAAATTTAGCAGGCTTATGACTGTTGTATGTGCCCAAATTCCTACCAAATTGTATGATTCTATCTTTCATACGATGTGTGTCAATATAACATAATGTGAGAAAAATATACAGAATTTATTTGAAATAAAAAAAATCTAACTCAATCTAAGGGATAACCGATGAAGATACGTCAAAAAGTCATAAGACCAAACTTGTAGATCTCTAAAAATCCGTTACTGCTTCTGCAACAGGTTTTTTTATACGACTTACCGTTTAGCTACTATAAGCCCCCAAAAAAGTCTACACAGACCTTAAAATTGCGTCCGCCATAACAGCAAACACGAAAACTAGATGTGAAACAACAAAAATAATTACATTTTTGAAATCAGGAGACCTTATTTAGTTAAAATCGCTCATTAAATGCTTTACCGCAAAATGGTGCAGGTAGTGGCGTATCCGCATCTTCCGTGGCTTTGGCCAAAACGCGTGTCGGAGTAGACTTCACAGCGCTCGTATGCTGAAACTATTCATTTAAAAAAAATCGTTACTACATAAATTATAGGAAATTTTCTCTAGTTTAATTTATTACATAACTATTTTCATCGTAAAATGAGTCGGAAAGGAGATATTGTGAAAAAACTGTTTTTGGGCGCCATTTTTCCAATATGGCGGCGCGAGCGGCAAAGATACGAGGTAGCAAAGTGAAAATTCGAAAAGAGCACGTCGAAATCTATATAAAATCACAAATTTTCAAAACTCCCGAAAAACTTTCCAGGTAAAACTACCAAATGACTGGACTATAAATATATGTATAGAGAATACCCCCCCCCCCATATCAACTTTCCAAATCCTTTTAATTAATAATACAAATATTAATAATAATATATATAATATTAAAGTGCATTACTATATCTCAACCCCTATTTATCTCAGGCGCCAAATGTCTTATCTTGTAGAAAAGTAAGAAGAGCTACCCACACTGATGATTAGCTCATCGGAATGTCGCAGGCTTATTCAGACCTACATGGGTTGGGTTGAATCAACCCATTCAGGTCTAAAGAAGCCTGCCTGCATGCTTGTTGTGATGCTTGCAACTTGCTTGCTTGCTTGCCATGCAAGCTGGTACGGGTAAGCTAAAAGCGAGTTTTGTACACCTCTAACTGTAACACATGAAAAAAACTCCAGGATGATCCTAGAACTTCTTATTTATGCACCAAAAATCCTGCAAGATGAAATAAATACAGAAGGGAAAAGAATATGCAAAAATATCAGTATGAATTGGCCCAATATCACTATTACAATCAAAGGTGAAAAGTTGTTAGAAATGTCATGGACAATCAAAATGGCCTCCAGTGCAAGATTCCTATAGATAAAGTGTATCAATATTTTAAAAATCTGTTTGGTGTGCAGAATAATCTCACTTCTAAGTTCTCGAGTCAACCTGTTTGTAAACAGGAGGATATTATTATTTGTGAAGCAGAAATTAATTCAGCATTATCTAAAATTAAAGCAGACACATCGCCTGGTCCTGATCGCATATTGATTAGAGCATTAAAGGAACTTCGAACATCCAAACTGTTATGTCTACAAGCAAATGCTATGCTTAAATTCAGTAAAAATGCCCCAAAATACTCAAAAGAGCAAGAACTATCTTGATTTTTAAAGGTGGTAGTGCTGATGAATTTGCCTTGATTTTTAAAGGTAGTAGTGCTGATGAACTTGCTAACTGGAGACCTATTTGAATATTCTCTGTGATAAGAAGAGTTCTTGAGAAAGTAATTGATCAACACCTGAGGTCACATATAGATGTTTAATCTTCCCAGTGTGGTTTTTTCTCTTCCTGAGACTCATATATTATATACTTCTGTCGTTAGTGGATGTCTGAAATTGGCTTAACAAGAAAGACATATGAGAATATTATAGGAGAAAAATTCCTCCGACACTGGGACTTGAACCCAGGACCTTTGGCTATTCGCGCCAATGCTCTACCAACTGAGCTAAGCCGGAGTTCAATTCACAGCGCCGGATGGAACCTCTCTCCTATGACTGGGTTCAAGTCCCAGTGTCGGAGGAATTTTTCTCCTATAATATTCTCATGTGGTGTCCAGCAGGGACAATAATCTGTGGTTCATGAAAGCTTATATATCTATGTTAACTGTACAATAACAGTGGGAGCCCGGTCACAAAAATCACTAATTAGTGTGCCTCACAGTACTGCATATGACATAACTTGTCTGTCTGTGAGGTAGACCATTAGGGCAAACAGTCATAGGAGAGAGGTTCCATCCGGCGCTGTGAATTGAACTCCGGCTTAGCTCAGTTGGTAGAGCATTGGCGCGAATAGCCAAAGGTCCTGGGTTCAAGTCCCAGTGTCGGAGGAATTTTTCTCCTATAATATTATCATGTGGTGTCCAGCAGGGACAATAATCTGTGGTTCATGAAAGCTTATATAAGAAAGACATAATTGCTGCATATCTTTCTTGATGTATCAAAAGCAAATAACAATATTGGTCATGAACACCTTAAGAAATGTTTGCTATAAACTAACATGCTGAATAACTTAAGGAACTTAGTAATTGACTTAATCTATTGTAACAATATTTAGGTTCAAGCTGGTTAACAAAATAAAAAACATATTGCATACAGAAGTTTCTCAAGGATTATCATTATCACCAGGACTTTGTAACTTGGCAATTGATGACACTATTAAAGACTTAAAAGATCCTGAAGTTGCAAAAGAATATGGGTTTCAAATAAGCTTCAACTTCCACAGTATTTCTGTCTTAGCGTTCACTGAGATATTGTTCTGATTGGTAAAGACGAAGAATCTGCACAGGCACTACTAGATATGACTATTCTCTCCCTGTAGTCTCTCTGTAGTCATCAGTTTTACAACTGGTTTGATGCAATTTGATGCAATTCTCCAGTTCTTCCTATTATATCTTGAGCCAGTCTCTTCATGTCTACATATTTTTTACATCAAAAATCACCAATAATCTGTTTTGCATATTTTAATCGCGGTCTTCCCTTACAATTTTTCCCCTCTATTGTTCCTTCTAATATAGTGTTGACCAAGTCTGGATGCCTCATGATGGCCCCACTAGTTTGGCCCTTCTTCTAATGAGTGTCGTCCATAGACTTCTTTGCTCCTCTATTCTTTCTAAGACCTCTTCGTTAGATATTCTGTCAGTCCACCTGATTTTCAACATTCGTCTATAGCACCACATCTCAAAAGTTTCTATTTTATGCCTTTCACTTTTTCCTAAAGTCCACGTCTCACTGCCATAGAGTGCTATGCTCCAAACATATAACTTTAGAAATTTTTTTCTGACTTTTAGGTCAATATTTGACTCCAATAGACTTTTCTTGTTAAAGAAAGCCCTTTTTACTTGTAATATCCTGCTTTTCACATCTTCTTTGCTTCGTCCATCTTTAGTAATTTTGCTCCCCAAGTAGCAGAATTCATTCACCTCTTTTATTTTGTCATTTCCGAGTTTAATATTCTTCATGTTGCTTATGGCATTCTTGCTGCATCTCATCACTTTTGTTTTGTTTTTATTAATTTTCAGTCCAAAATTATTTTCTAACAGTCCATTCATACCATTCAATAATTCACTTAGGTCTTCCTCATCTTCAGTTAGCAGAACAATATCATCAGCAAATCTCAGCATTTTTACTTTTTCTCCATGAATTTTTATTCCTGATTCAAACATTTCCTTTAATTCCTTCAGTGCTTCCTCAACATATAAATTAAACAGAAGGGGAGACAGACTACACTGATGACATAATTAAAAATGACGAAGCCATTAGAGCTGCAATATGCCAAGCTAGAGAAGAAGCTGTCCCCTCAAAACCTGCTCGGAGCACCCCCTTTTATGGCAAGACTCTGCCGGAATACATAAGGAAAATCATTAACACAAAACGCAGAGCTTTCAGATTGTACCAAAAAACACGAGATGAAGATGACAGACGCCTATATAGAAACCTCCAAGAAGACGTTAAGCAAACAATAGCACACTACAAAGAAAGTAAATTAATACAGTTAGCCACTACCCTAAACAATAAACTTACAGAAGACCCCAAAAACTTCTGGAGAGTAATTAGGTGTCTTAAAAGTACTGAACCCCCAACAGATCATCCACTAAAAACAGACAACAAAATAATATTTGACACACAAGAACGGCTAGAAATATTCCGGCAAACGCTTGAAAATACTTTCAAAATCCCCCAAAGTAAATACATGGACCAAAATCACTACGAATATATAAACGAATATGTAGCAAGCAATAGGGTACTTTATACACCCCTACAGACCCCCGCCCACCCCACCGACTCAACTGAAGGCGACATTTCAAAAGACGAAGTGCAAACGGCCATTAAACGAACCAAAAATACGGCAGCAGGCCCAGACGATATCCCTAACATACTTTTCAAACACTTGCCCCCGAGGGGAATCGAAGCCCTGATAAAGCTATACACGAGTAGCCTACGCTTTGGCTTCCTTCCACCACGCTGGAAAAAAGCACACGTGTTGCTATTCCCTAAACCAAATAAAGACAAATCCGACCCAAATAACTACAGGCCTATTTCCCTCACACAAACTATCTGCAAAATCATGGAAAGAATAATTGCGAATAGAATATATAGGAAAATTGAAAACAAAATACCCCTTACACAAGCAGGCTTTAGGCCTGGCTTTAACGTTGCAGATCAACTTGTGCGAGTAATAACCGATCTTGAATACTCAGTAAAAACCCTCCACCATACAGCAACCTTGGTGGCTTTAGATGTCAAAAAAGCTTTCGACACAGTTTGGCATAATGGCCTGAGACACAAACTAACCAAGTTAAACATAGCACCTATGTTGGTAAGATGGGTCTCGGACTATCTCACTGATAGATCCGGCCAAGTAAAATGGTTTAATGACATCTCCCAACCCTTTAACATGGAAGCAGGAACTCCGCAAGGGGGTGTAATTAGCCCCTTACTATATACAATCTACGTAATCGACATTCCACAGCCAAAGCTCCCAATGGTAGGCCTGGCACAATTTGCAGATGACACATGTCTATGGGCTTCTGCACGAAATATCAGAGAAGCTGCAAGCCGACTAAAAAGATCAATTAAACAATATTGCAAATGGGCAAACAAATGGAGGATTGAACTAAATCCCCTAAAGACGCAAGCTATAGCCATCAAAAAACGCAAAAGTGTTAGACGAAAAGTTAGGCAAGCAAATGAAATCAGCATCTACGACCAAAAAATTTAATATAAACAAACAATAACCTACCTAGGTTGCACAATAAACCACAGGCTCAATTTTTTCAAACAAGCTTCATCTACCCTAAAGAAACTAAGAAATCCCAGTAAATTAATAATAAGATTAACAAAGAGCAACCACCTATCACCCAAAGTAGGAGAAACTCTCTATAGCACACTTGTAAGACCAGTCTTCTTATTTCCCCTCCCTGTAACACTACTGTACCATCGAACTTATGGAAATCAAATGTGCCAAAGGGAAAGAGCCCTATTAAAAGCAATCCACGGACTCCCACGTAACACAACACAAAGCGACACGTACAAACACACCAAGATTAAACCCCTCAAAGAATACGTCCTGCTCAGGATAAAAAAGTACTTTAAGAATGCAAAAACGGAATCATCAAGCAAATGCTAGAACGAGCCCCTCCAAAAACCCTGGCCTGGAAGATCAAGACACTTGGTAGTAAATAACAATCCTTCCTCAGCTAGCCTTAGTGCACATCAGAGAGAACCAGAGAACCACCCAACACTGTCGCCACTTTTGCCGCTGTCCTGACAAATTTCTGTTACCAAAAATAACCAAATGTTAACAAATAACAACTTAAACACTAGTCTTTTAAAATCTAATGTTCATTGAAAAAGCTGTAGAGGGCGATAAATAAGACCCTGATCAGTTGGCATGCCAAGGCATGCCATATCACTAGCCTAGCCTAGACAGACTACATCCCTGTCTCACTCCTTTCTTAATTTTTGCAACCCTTTCTTCACCTTCCACCTTTATTACAGCTGTCTGATTCTGATATAGGTTGTGAATGACTCTTCTATCCTTATATTTAAGACCTGTCTTTCTCATAATTGTAAACATCTTATTCCAATTCACATTGTCAAAGGCTTTTTCCAAGTCAACAAAAGCCATGTAAGTGTCTTTGCTTTTCTTCATTCTTCCTTCCACAGTAAGTCGCAGTGATATAATTGCCTCTCTTGTACCCTTGGCTTTCCTGAACCCAAACTGGTCTTCATCAAGGATTTCCTCCACTTTTTTCTCTATTCTCCTGTAAATGATTCTGGTTAGTAGTTTTGAAGCATGTGTTGTGAGACTTATTGTACGATAGTTTTCACATTTTTCTGCTCCTGCTTTCTTGGGAATTGTGAAAATGATACTCTTCTGGAAGTTCTGAGGCATCTCGCCTTTATCATATATCTTGGAAATAATTCTGAACAAGCTTTCAGTTCCTGTTTGCCCTAAAGATTGAAGCAGTTCTGATGGAATTTTGTCTATTCCCATTGCCTTGTTCGAGTTTAAGTCTTTTAAAGCTCTATCAAATTCTGATCTTAATATTGGGTCACCTTTATCATCATCTTCCACATCTTTTTCTTCTTCCAGGACACTCATTCTAGACTCAAAATGGAACACAAGCTACACACAGTAACTAACAGTTAAAGTAAAAGCTCAAATCCGAGCATGCACACAGGAAATAGCTCACCCCGTGTGTACAAACTGAGCTAACCCTACCGATAGTAGGAGGCCCTTGCCTGAAAAGGATTCAGTGGCTTTTTCTAATTTCTAATTTCTAGAGCGGTGTCCTTTAGGTCCTCTCCTCTGTATAAACCTTCTATATATTCTTGCCATCGGTCAGCTCTTTCTTCTTTTGTTAAAATGAGTTCCCCTGTCGTGTTTCTGAGGTTCTTGCACTTCTTTCTCATTTCTCCAAAATTTTGTCGTATTTTTCTGTATGCTACATCAATATTGCCTGAGATCATTTTTTCTTCTACTTCCTCACATCTCTGTTGCAGCCAATTTTCTTTTTCCTTCTTGCATTTCCTATTTATTTCATTTCTTAGTTGTTTGTATTTTCGTATTCCTTCCTCTGTGCTATCATTTTTAAACTTCCTTCTTTCATCCATTAAATTGAGAATATCTTCTGTCATCCATGGTTTTCTTCCAACTGTTTTCATCACACCCAGTGTTTCTTCTGCAGCGTTAATTATTTCATTTTTTAAAACTGTCCATTCATCTTCTGCTGAGTCTCCTTCTGTATTTGTTTTTAATTTGTTTTCAATAATATCTTCAAATTTTAATTTTACATCCTCCTCTTTCAGTTTATCTATCTTCCATCTTTCAATAACTTTGTTTTTCTTAAGATTCTTCAGCTTCATCCTACAGTTCAGCATTACCAAATTGTGGTCTGAGTCAATATCCGCACCTGGATATGATTTGCAATCTAAAATCTGATTGCGGAATCTTTGTTTGGTTATTATAAAATTTATTTGATATCTTCCAGTATCTCCTGGTTTAACCCATGTATATTTTCTTCTTTTATGATTTTCAAACAGTGTGTTGGCTATAATGAGGTTATTTCTCTCACAGAATTCGATTAATCTAGTCCCTCTCTCATTTCTTTCACCTAGTCCATATGCACCTACTATATTTCCTTCTTTTCTTTCCCCTACTATGGCATTCCAGTCACCCATAATTATAAGGTTGTCATCTCCTTTTGTGAATTTAATTAGTTCTTGTATTTCTTCATATATTTCTTCAACATCTTCTTCATCTGCTTGGGAAGTTGGCATATATACTTGTACTATTGTGGTTGGAACTGGCTTTGTATCTACATTAATTAAGATTATCCTGTCACTGTGCTGTATATAGTAGTTTGTTCTGTTTCCTATCTTTTTATTCATTACAATCCCCACTCCTGTTATTCCATTTACTGATGCTGAATTGACAACTCTGTAGTTTCCTGACCAGAAATCTTGTTCTTCTTTCCATTTGACTTCACTTATTCCAACTACGTCTAATTTCAATCTGTCCATTTCTCTCTTTAAAATTTATAATTTTCCAGCTTTATTCAAACTTCTGACATTCCATGTTCCAACTCGTAAAATCTGATTTTTATGTTTAACCTTATTATTAATATTTATATTATTTACAGTTCCATTAACCTTCTTCTGTGTAGCCCCTCCCCGGAGATCCGAACGGGGGGCTATTTTATCTCCGGAATATTTTACCCAGGAGAAGGCCATCATTTCAATATCATATCAAACTGAACAATTGCATATCCTCAGGATACCCATAGGGTCTTTAATGGAGTGGTTTCCCGTTGCCTTCTGCATCCTATGCCGTTGACCAGTGTTGGTTCTTCCGCCTTTAGGAGTAATTTCTTACCCCATGGGCAAGAGGGTGCCCAAAACCTTTGCCCGCTCTTCCGCCCTACTTAAAGGCCGTTGGCACTTGGTAAAGGTAGGTCTCCTTATCCCGGGAGATATTCGGTCCCTGCGTACGTTAGCCATTCTCACGAATGTTGCCCACTCTCTACCACGCGGAGGTGTACGTCAGGAATTTCCCTTCATCGAGCATAGGACCTGTTATGGCATTTCCTATGCTCTCAAGTACTTTAGAGACAATTAACAATTTAAATATGATAGCACTCACAGACAACTCTTTAAAATGTCAATTAATTAGCATTAAATGAGGGAAATTAAGCCAGGCATAATTTTCTGCCTCAATGTCGCATCACCTATTGAGAGAAGTATGAGGTCATCTGCGAACACAATGATGTGAGTATGTTTTACATGCAGGTAAGTACACTGTAAATGTATATAGTAACAACAATTGTCCTGTTGTACACAACTTCTACTGGTCCACTTTTCCCCAAGAACTCTTCTGACGATGTTACACGTTTCTAGGATTACCGCACGCTGCATAGATAAGTACAAATATTTCTGTACTTTTAATCGCTTTAAACTGTCTTGAAGCTTGAAGGGAATCTCACCAGTACATCCCAGCACAATAGGCACAATCTGTACAGTGTCCATATGCCACATAGCCTTGATCTCATCAGCAAGTGGTAAGTATTTATTAATTTTTTCCCCATAAACTTTTTCTACATTGGCTGCTAACGGAACCGCAATGTCGATGATGTAGGTGAGTTTTTCTTCCTTCAAGGAAAGCACAATATCTGGAATATTATTTTGTTTGGTCTTATCTGTGATGATATTCCTATTCCAGTACAATTTCGCCCTCTGATCCTCACATACAGGAGAAGGAACATATTTATAACAGGGCACTGGAGGTTCCCTTTCAAAGAACATGTTTTTCAGTTCTTGGTGAATAATATTGGCTACCTTATTATGACGATCAAGGTATTGCTTGTGTGCCATCACCTCACATCCAGATATTATGAGACTTATAAATTCTTCTGCTTTCCCACACATACGACAGATGATGTTTTCTACCGCTTGCTTCATGATTCTCTTTTGGTAGCTGCACGTTGGTATTACTTGATCTTGTATGGCTGCTACAAAACCTTCTGTTTCCTTGAATATGTTTCCACTCATTAACCACTTTTGCGATGCTTCAGTATCTATGTGTGGCTGCTCTATGCAAGCCCTATACTTCCCATGTAGGCATTTTGATCTCCACTGGTTTACTAGTTTATCTGATGTCGCTACATTCTCTCCGGGTTCATAATTTCTATCACTCAGCTTCAATGGAGTTAATTTGTTATCATTTTCCACTACCATCTCATGTAATCTGCTACAGTCTGCTTTCTCATAGAAATATTTCCGCAGGTTGCTTATTTGCTTGGCGTGTCTATCAGGGAAGCTGGCTATTCCTCTGCCCCCAAGTTTTCTTGGCAGGTGAAAACGTTCAATTGAGCTATGGGGGTGATGTGCTCTGTGCTTTATAAATTCCTTCCTGGTCTTGATGTCCAATGCTTTCAACTCAGTTGCTGTCCATGTCAATACACCAAAGCTGTATTCTATTACTGGTACAGCATAAGTATTAACTACCTTCACTGTATTCCTTGCTGAGTTCTGTCTTTAAAATGGACTTCAGCTTTGTTAGGTATATTTTAGTGACTTGTTCCTTGCATTCTTGGTACGCTATGCCTTGAGCTTGTTGGTATCCCAAATAAGTATATGTATCGTGTTTCTCCATTCCAACTATCTGCCCCTGGTGTGCAATGTGGTAACTGTCGTTTCTATACCACTTCCCTTTAACCATACTACTGGTCTTACATTTATCTAGGCCAAATCGCATTCCAATGTCAGAACTGAAATCACCCACTGTCTTCAAAGCTTTCTGCAAACTTTGTCCACTATTGGAAAACAGCTTCAGATCATCCATGTACCACAAGTGTGTTATATTAAACCCTCCTAAAGTATATCCCTTCTTTAAGTTATTTAATATCGACGTTAGTGGTTTGATGGCAAGACAGAACCACAAAGGGCTTAACGCATCACCCTGGAAAATACCACGTTTTATTTTGATGTCGCCCACTTTAGAACTTCCCATTTTTGTGTTAATAATTAGCATGGTTTTCCAGTTTTCCATTGCATGTCTAAGGAATTCTATGACTTGTCCATCTATTTTATATATCTGGAGAACTTCCATTAGCCAACTATGTGGTACACTGTCGAAAGCTTTCCGATAGTCAATATAAGCAGTGTGAAGGGACCCTTTGGTCTTTTTCACATGATTTGTAATGACAGAATCAATAACCAGCTGTTCTTTGCTTCCCCGGGATCCTTACCTGCAACCTTTTTGTTCTTCATCGAACAACTGATTCTTCTCAAGATGGCCATATATTTTGGATGTTATTACTGAGGTTAATATTTTATATATTGTTGGTAAGCAAGTAATGGGTCTATACTGTGCAGGATCTGGGGATGGATTTCGTGCTTTTGGCAACAGATAAGTTATCCCACATGTCATAAATAATGGCATCGTATCTGGTTCTTGCATTATTTCCACGAGTCGCTTGGTTAGTTGTTCGTAGATGGACGTGAATTTCTTGAACCAATAATTTTGTATTTTATCTGGTCCAGGGGATTTCCAATTATGGGTTTTTCCTATGGCTTTCTCAAGTTCTTTTGATGTAAATTCCAACTTTTGCATAGTTTGTAAGTCACGTAACTTGTTCTTCTCTTCATCAAGCCACTTCTTATGCTTATATTCAACCGGTACACTCCAGATACTTTCCCAGTAAGTTTTAACTTGTTGAAGTTCTGGAGGATTAATTGAAGCTTTTGCTTGTAGCTGCTTGTAAAAAGCCTTTTCACTACTAGTAAATTGATGATTATCCTCTCTTCGCTTGTTACTTTTTTTATATCTCTTAAGTCTTAGTGCAAATGCACTTAACTTTTGTTTTAAGAAATCCCTGACTTCAGTCTCTGTAGGATTGTCAACGTTGCGGTACTTCTGGACAATCTTATCCGCCAATCTCGTTACTCTATGACTAGGATTGGGTCTAGAGTTGTGTGTCAATATACTTATTGATTATTATTATTATTATTATTATTATTATTATTATTATTATTCCTTTATTTATTTCTGTGTTTAACAAAACAGGTATATATTTATGTACATACAGCTTTACACGCAGGTAAGTACACTGTAAATGTATATAGTAACAACAATTGTCCTATTAATTAAGTGGAGGGAAAGGAAATAGACATTAAATCCATGTCTGGGATATTAATACAAGTAAGAATCAGCTTGAAAAATTTTATGCGATAACCGGGATTTGAACACGGATCTTGTGTTCAAATCCCGGTTATGGCATAAAATTTTTCAAGCTGATTCTTACTTGTAACAATTGTCCTGTTGTACACAACTTCTACTGGTCCACTTTTTCCCCAAGAACTCTTCTGACGATGTTGCACGTTTCTAGGATTACCGCATGCTGCATAGATAAGTACAAATATTTCTGTACTTTTAATCGCTTTAAACTGTCTTGAAGCTTGAAGGGAATCTCACCAGTACATCCCAGCACAATAGGCACAATCTGTACAGTGTCCATATGCCACATAGCCTTGATCTCATCAGCAAGTGGTAAGAATTTATTAATTTTTTCCCCATAAACATTTTCTACATTGGCTGCTAGCGGAACCGCAATGTCGATGATGTAGGTGAGGTTTTCTTCCTTCAAGGAAAGCACAATATCTGGAATATTATTTTGTTTGGTCTTATCTGTGATGATATTCCTATTCCAGTACAATTTCGCCCTCTGATCCTCACATACAGGAGAAGGAACATATTTATAACAGGGCACTGGAGGTTCCTTTTCAAAGAACATGTTTTTCAGTTCTTGGTGAATAATATTGGCTACCTTATTATGACGATCAAGGTATTGCTTGTGTGCCATCACCTCAAATCCAGATATTATGTGACTTATAGATTCTTCTGCTTTCCCACACATACGACAGATGATGTTTTCTACCGCTTGCTTCATGATTCTCTTTTGGTAGCTGCGCATTGGTATTACTTGATCTTGTATGGCTGCTACAAAACCTTCTGTTTCCTTGAATACGTTTCCACTCATTAACCACTTTTGCGATGCTTCAATATCTATGTGTGGCTGCTCTATGCAAGCCCTATACTTCCCATGTAGGCATTTTGATCTCCACTGGTTTACTAGTTTATCTGATGTCGCTACATTCTCTCCGGGTTCATAATTTCTATCACTCAGCTTCAATGGAGTTAATTTGTTATCATTTTCCACTACCATCTCATGTAATCTGCTACAGTCTGCTTTCTCATAGAAATATTTCCGCAGGTTGCTTATTTGCTTGGCGTGTCTATCAGGGAAGCTGGCTATTCCTCTGCCCCCAAGTATTCTTGGCAGGTGAAAACGTTCAATTGAGCTATGGGGGTGATGTGCTCTGTGCTTTATAAATTCCTTCCTGGTCTTGATGTCCAATGCTTTCAACTCAGTGGCTGTCCATGTCAATACACCAAAGCTGTATTCTATTACTGGTACAGCATAAGTATTAACTGCCTTCACCGTATTCCTTGCTGTGAGTTCTGTCTTTAAAATGGACTTCAGCCGTGTTAGGTATATTTTAGTGACTTGTTCCTTGCATTCTTGGTACGCTATACCTTGAGCTTGTTGGTATCCCAAGTAAGTATATGTATCGTGTTTCTCCATTCCAACTATCTGCCCCTGGTGTGCAATGTGGTAACCGTCGTTTCTATACCACTTCCCTTTAACCATACTACTGGTCTTACATTTATCTAGGCCAAATCGCATTCCAATGTCAGAACTGAAATCACCCACTGTCTTCAAAGCTTTCTGCAAACTTTGTCCACTATTGGAAAACAGCTTCAGATCATCCATGTACCACAAGTGTGTTATATTAAACCCTCCTAAAGTATATCCCTTCTTTAAGTTATTTAATATCGACGTTAGTGGTTTGATGGCAAGACAGAACCACAAAGGGCTTAACGCATCACCCTGGAAAATACCACGTTTTATTTTGATGTCGCCCACTTTAGAACTTCCCATTTTTGTGTTAATAGTTAGCATGGTTTTCCAGTTTTCCATTGCTTGTCTAAGGAATTCTATGACTTGTCCATCTATTTTATATATCTGGAGGACTTCCATTAGCCAACTATGTGGTACACTGTCGAAAGCTTTCCGATAGTCAATATAAGCAGTGTGAAGGGACCCTTTGGTCTTTTTCACATGATTTGTAATGACAGAATCAATAACCAGCTGTTCTTTGCTTCCCCGGGATCCTTACCTGCAACCTTTTTGTTCTTCATCGAACAACTGATTCTTCTCAAGATGGCCATATATTTTGGATGTTATTACTGAGGTTAATATTTTATATATTGTTGGTAAGCAAGTAATGGGTCTATACTGTGCAGGATCTGGGGATGGATTTCGTGCTTTTGGCAACAGATAAGTTATCCCACATGTCATAAATAATGGCATCGTATCTGGTTCTTGCAATATTTCCACGAGTCGCTTGGTTAGTTGTTCGTAGATGGACGTGAATTTCTTGAACCAATAATTTTGTATTTTATCTGGTCCAGGGGATTTCCAATTATGGGTTTTTCCTATGGCTTTCTCAAGTTCTTTTGATGTAAATTCCAACTTTTGCATAGTTTGTAAGTCACGTAACTTGTTCTTCTCTTCATCAAGCCACTTCTTATGCTTATATTCAACCGGTACACTCCAGATACTTTCCCAGTAAGTTTTAACTTGTTGAAGTTCTGGAGGATTAATTGAAGCTTTTGCTTGTAGCTGCTTGTAAAAAGCCTTTTCACTACTAGTAAATTGATGATTATCCTCTCTTCGCTTGTTACTTTTTTTATATCTCTTAAGTCTTAGTGCAAACGCACTTAACTTTTGTTTTAAGAAATCCCTGACTTCAGTCTCAGTAGGATTGTCAACGTTGCGGTACTTCTGGACAATCTTATCCGCCAATCTCGTTACTCTATGACTAGGATTGGGTCTAGAGTTGTGTGTCAATATACTTATTGATTATTATTATTATTATTATTATTATTATTATTATTATTCCTTTATTTATTTCTATGTTTAACTAAACAGGTATATATTTATGTACATACAGCTTTACACGCAGGTAAGTACACTGTAAATGTATATAGTAACAACAATTGTCCTGTTGTACACAACTTCTACTGGTCCACTTTTCCCCAAGAACTCTTCTGACGATGTTGCACGTTTCTAGGATTACCGCATGCTGCATAGATAAGTACAAATATTTCTGTACTTTTAATCGCTTTAAACTGTCTTGAAGCTTGAAGGGAATCTCACCAGTACATCCCAGCACAATAGGCACAATCTGTACAGTGTCCATATGCCACATAGCCTTGATCTCATCAGCAAGTGGTAAGTATTTATTAATTTTTTCCCCATAAACATTTTCTACATTGGCTGCTAGCGGAACCGCAATGTCGATGATGTAGGTGAGTTTTTCTTCCTTCAAGGAAAGCACAATATCTGGAATATTATTTTGTTTGGTCTTATCTGTGATTATATTCCTATTCCAGTACAATTTCGCCCTCTGATCCTCACATACAGGAGAAGGAACATATTTATAACAGGGCACTGGAGGTTCCTTTTCAAAGAACATGTTTTTCAGTTCTTGGTGAATAATATTGGCTACCTTATTATGACGATCAAGGTATTGCTTGTGTGCCATCACCTCACATCCAGATATTATGTGACTTATAGATTCTTCTGCTTTCCCACACATACGACAGATGATGTTTTCTACCGCTTGCTTCATGATTCTCTTTTGGTAGCTGCGCATTGGTATTACTTGATCTTGTATGGCTGCTACAAAACCTTCTGTTTCCTTGAATACGTTTCCACTCATTAACCACTTTTGCGATGCTTCAATATCTATGTGTGGCTGCTCTATGCAAGCCCTATACTTCCCTTGTAGGCATTTTGATCTCCACTGGTTTACTAGTTTATCTGATGTCGCTACATTCTCTCCGGGTTCATAATTTCTATCACTCAGCTTCAATGGAGTTAATTTGTTATCATTTTCCACTACCATCTCATGTAATCTGCTACAGTCTGCTTTCTCATAGAAATATTTCCGCAGGTTGCTTATTTGCTTGGCGTGTCTATCAGGGAAGCTGGCTATTCCTCTGCCCCCAAGTATTCTTGGCAGGTGAAAACGTTCAATTGAGCTATGGGGGTGATGTGCTCTGTGCTTTATAAATTCCTTCCTGGTCTTGATGTCCAATGCTTTCAACTCAGTGGCTGTCCATGTTGTTAATATAAAAAGAAAAATATGAATATGTGGCGTCATCTTGTAGACTGTGTGTGAACTATAATTTTATGTTGGCCACACTGTAGCCTTCTTCTTCACATTTGTCCTTGTGCTAGCAGAGGAGTCGGACATGTTTTGTTGTACTCTTGAGAGCGTCATGCTGCTACATGAAGCTTTCTGTAGTCAAGTGTTATGTTAATATGCTACATAAAGTTAATTAAATATCTTCAACTGGTTCTGCTTTCAATAGGTTACGGGCCCAGTGTGCGTGTGAACTGGTGCATGAGAACTCTTGCTCGCGATTAAGATCGACGTAAATTTGCCTGTGAAAACTGGACTCCGTGTGACAAAATGGCTAACGGTAACAGTGAATACAAAATTCAAGTGGACAGACTTGAAGGTCCCGAGGACTGGGCGAAATGGAAGTGGCATGTGTCGATGTTATTACGAGCTTATGCTCTTGAAGATATTGTCGAAGGTACGCGCAAGTGTCCTGAACTTACAGAAAGTGCGACTGCAGCTGAACAAGAGGCGCAACAAAAATGGCGGAAAGACGACGCGAAGGCTTCAAGCTTGTTGGCAGGTACGCTGGGAAAAGCCGTTGCCGAGCTCGTGTTGACATGCAGCCATGCAAGCGAAATGTGGGAAAAGTTACACGCAAGATTCGAAAGAAGCAGTACACAACGATTAAACATGTTGATTGAAGCCTTCTTTTGTGTTCAACGTGATAACAAAGAGGATATTAGCACGCATGTAGCAAAATTGCAGAAGCTTTTTGTTGATTTGAACGACGAACTGAAAAAACACAAAGAAAATGTTCTGTCGGAACGAATCTTAAATGGCCGAATTTTATCCACGCTGGGAAAAGAGTACGATCATTTTAAAGACTTGTGGGATACAATTCCTTCGGAAAATCAAAAGGTGAACTTGTTGATTGAAAAACTGTGCACGATTGAATTACGTGACCAAGCTACGGTGGAATCAGCTGCGTATGTTGCACGTGGTTGTGCCCCTGTGAAGAAAAATCAGCTAAACAGTGAAAAATCGAAAAAGAATGTAGAACGTGCAAAACAGAAATTTCCATGTCGTAAATGTCAGCGGTTAGGCCACTGGGCAGCGGAGTGTCCGTTGAAAAAGACAGATGGCAGCACTAGGCAAAAACAGCATGAAGAGAATGTTTCATTTTTATCATGTGTTTTAGGTGCCTCAGTAAATAATTCTGTTGAAGCAGACAGTTGGTACTGTGACAGTGGTGCCACACATCACATCACTGGAAATAAACAATACTTTGAAACTTATACAAAATTTGCTGTACCTGAAAGGATCTCACTTGGAAAACGAGGTGTGAGCATGCTAGCTCATGGAGAGGGAACTGTGAAAATTCAAATGCATTTGAACAACTCCTGGAAAAATGCTGAACTGAAAAATGTGTTTTATGTTCCTGAAGCAAGTGCTCATTTGTTCTCTGTGAAAGCAGCTGCACGGCGAGGTTTTCGTACAAAACTGGATGACAAAAGTGTTGTACTTGAAGATAAAGTCACTGGGAAAACAATGATGACTGGACATGTCAGAAATGGTTTGTATGTGCTTGATATACGTGTTGTTAAACTGGCACAGCCTGCACAAGTGAATCTAGTGACATCGACAGATATGCTGCAAGTCTATCATGAAAGATTTGGCCATCAACACAAACAACATGTGAAGAGAGTCTTGAAGCGGATGGACATCAATGTGGATGGTTGCAACGAAGGATTCTGTGATGGATGTGCATTGGGAAAAATGCATAGACTGCCATTCAAAAATCGAGTGAATCGACCAAAGGTAACTGGTGAACAAATCCATGCTGATGTGAATGGTCCTATGACCATTGAGTCTCTTGGAAAAGCACGGTACTATGTGTGTTTTAAAGATGATTTCAGTAAGTTTCGTCGTATTTTCTTCTTGAAGCAGAAAAGTGAAGTCAGTACAGTTTTGGAACAGTTCCTGAATGAAGCTAAAACAAATGGTCATGTTATCAAGCAACTTAGGTGCGATGGAGGGAAAGAATTTAATAATAAGAACATTTCTGAATTGCTTGCAAACAGAGGTATAGAACATTGCATTTCTACACCATATACACCGCAACAAAATGGTGTTGCAGAACGAGAAAATCGAACCATTGTGGAGTGTGCGCGTTCTATGCTAAATCCAAGTAAATTGCCAAAAGAACTGTGGGCAGAAGCCTGTAATACTGCCGCATATCTTTTGAATCACACTGGGAAGTCATCTGTTGAAGACAAATCGCCTTATGAACTATGGTATCGACGTCCAGTAGGAAATCTAACTCATTTGAAGATTTTTGGAACTGAGTGCTATGTACATGTGAACAAGAATTTGCGTTCAAAGTTTGATGACAAAGCTGTTCATGGACATATGGTTGGATACGTAAATGACAGAGATGGATACAGGGTCTGGATTCCATCTCAGAGGAAAGTTATTCTAAGCCATGATGTAAAGTTTAAGCCTGAAGTTGTCTGCAATCTGCAAACCAATGTTTCTGAACTTCCAATTCCAGAAGAAAATCACGAGAGACTAGAAGATGTACGAGAAGAAGAACTCGACACAAAGTCTAGCTCCGGAGGAAGTGATGAGTCAGCTGATGAAGAGGAAGAAAAGGAAAAGAAACGTGAAAGAAAGAAACCTAATTGGATGACCAGTGGAGACTATGTATATCTTGCTGGACCATCTGAAGAAATAGATCCAAGCTCGATTGCTGAAGCAATGCAATCTGAAAATAAAGATCAGTGGCTCAAGGCAATTAATGAAGAACTGGAGTCTCTGAAGGAGAACTGCACATGGGACTTAGTCGAATGCCCTGCAGGCATAAAAGTCTTGAAAAATCGATGGGTTCTTTGTCGGAAATCTGCAGAAAAAGGGAAAGTCAGATACAAGGCTAGACTAGTAGCTAAAGGATACGTACAAAAGCAAGGAATTGATTATGAAGAAACATTCAGTCCTGTGGTACGTTATGATACTATTCGGACCTTGTTAGCGATAGCTGCTGCAGAGAATCTGGAACTCTATCAATTTGACATCAAAACAGCTTTTCTGAATGGCATACTTGAAGAAGATGTGTACATGGAACAACCAGAAGGGTTTGAAGATGGCTCAGGACGAGTATGTCTACTAAAGAGAAGCCTGTATGGTCTCAAACAGGCACCACGTTGTTGGAACAAGCGTTTCGATAAATTTATAAAGAAAACAGGATTTAAAAACAGTAATGCTGATCCATGTCTTTTCTATCGCAGAAGGAATGAAAAATTCTTGTATGTTGCAATCTATGTAGACGATGGTCTAGTAGTGGGAAGCGACAGAGATGAAATTGAAGAATTCCTAGAAGCACTTCAGCAGGAATTTCATACAACAAGAGGATCTCTCGACAATTTTCTGAGTATGAAAATACAGAAAAATGAAGATGGATCGATAGCAGTAAGTCAAGAAGACTATACTAGAAAAATCCTGAAAAGATTTGGAATGCACGAGTCGAATGGAGTCTCGACTCCAATTGGGCAAGAGGAAAGTGACGTCGGAGAGAAGATCACAACCAAGATTCCTTATCGTGAGGCAGTAGGTTGTCTTCTGTACCTGACTACAGCCACACGTCCTGACATTGCTTTCGCAGTGAACAAAGTAGCTCGAGCCATGGAAGATCCTACAACTCAAGACTGGAATCGAGTGAAACGCATCTTCAGATACCTGAAGAGTACAGTAGATTATGGAATTGTCTACAAGAAAAAGGAAGCCTTGAAAGTCTACAGTGACGCCGACTACGCCGGTGACAAGGACACGAGACGATCGACAGGTGTTGTTGCAACTTTCACTCATGGGGCTATATCGTGGGTTAGTCAGCTACAAAAATCAGTAGCAACTTCCACCACGGAAGCAGAAATAATAGCAGCAAGTGAAGGAGCGAAGGAGTTGATTTGGTTGAAAAGACTGCTTTCTGAATTATCTGAAACTGTTAACCAAGAAAAACCTCCTATACTCTACATTGACAATGCTAGTGCTGTGAAACTGTCCAAAAATCCAGCCTATCATCGAAAATCAAAGCACATAGAAGTTCGGCATTTCTATGTCAGGGAACGATTTTTGAATGGGGAACTTGGACTTGAACATATTGAGGGAGCAAACCAATTGGCTGATTTGCTGACCAAGCCATTAGAGAGGGTCCGATTCGAGATGCTGCGTGACAAGATTGGAGTACAGAAGATTTAAGTTTGTGTAAATTGTACTGTATTTTCTGTTTGATATTTTTCTTTTGGAGGAAGTGTTAATATAAAAAGAAAAATATGAATATGTGGCGTCATCTTGTAGACTGTGTGTGAACTATAATTTTATGTTGGCCACACTGTAGCCTTCTTCTTCACATTTGTCCTTGTGCTAGCAGAGGAGTCGGACATGTTTTGTTGTACTCTTGAGAGCGTCATGCTGCTACATGAAGCTTTCTGTAGTCAAGTGTTATGTTAATATGCTACATAAAGTTAATTAAATATCTTCAACTGGTTCTGCTTTCAATACATGTCAATACACCAAAGCTGTATTCTATTACTGGTACAGCATAAGTATTAACTGCCTTCACCGTATTCCTTGCTGTGAGTTCTGTCTTTAAAATGGACTTCAGCCGTGTTAGGTATATTCTAGTGACTTGTTCCTTGCATTCTTGGTACGCTATACCTTGAGCTTGTTGGTATCCCAAGTAAGTATATGTATCGTGTTTCTCCATTCCAACTATCTGCCCCTGGTGTGCAATGTGGTAACCGTCGTTTCTATACCACTTCCCTTTAACCATACTACTGGTCTTACATTTATCTAGGCCAAATCACATTCCAATGTCAGAACTGAAATCACCCACTGTCTTCAAAGCTTTCTGCAAACTTTGTCCACTATTGGAAAACAGCTTCAGATCATCCATGTACCATAAGTGTGTTATATTAAACCCTCCTAAAGTATATCCCTTCTTTAAGTTATTTAATATCGACGTTAGTGGTTTGATGGCAAGACAGAACCACAAAGGGCTTAACGCATCACCCTGGAAAATACCACGTTTTATTTTGATGTCACCCACTTTAGAACTTCCCATTTTTGTGTTAATAGTTAGCATGGTTTTCCAGTTTTCCATTCCATGTCTAAGGAATTCTATGACTTGTCCATCTACTTTATATATCTGGAGGACTTCCATTAGCCAACTATGTGGTACACTGTCGAAAGCTTTCCGATAGTCAATATAAGCAGTGTGAAGGGACCCTTTGGTCTTTTTCACATGATTTGTAATGACAGAATCAATAACCAGCTGTTCTTTGCTTCCCCGGGATCCTTTCCTGGAACCTTTTTGTTCCTTATCCAACAACTGATTCTTCTCAAGATGGCCATATATTTTGGATGTTATTACTGAGGGTAATATTTTATATATTGTTGGTAAGCAAGTAATGGGTCTATACTGTGCAGGATCTGGGGATGGATTTCGTGCTTTTGGCAACAGATAAGTTATCCCACATATCATAAATAATGGCATCGTATCTGGTTCTTGTATTATTTCCACGAGTCCCTTGGTTAGTTGTTCGTAGATGGACGTGAATTTCTTGAACCAATAATTTTGTATTTTATCTGGTCCAGGGGATTTCCAATTATGGGTTTTTCCTATGGCTTTCTCAAGTTCTTTTGATGTAAATTCCAACTTTTGCATAGTTTGTAAGTCACGTAACTTGTTCTTCTCTTCATCAAGCCACTTCTTATGCTTATATTCAACCGGTACACTCCAGATACTTTCCCAGTAAGTTTTAACTTGTTGAAGTTCTGGAGGATTAATTGAAGCTTTTGCTTGTAGCTGCTTGTAAAAAGCCTTTTCACTACTAGTAAATTGATGATTATCCTCTCTTCGCTTGTTACTTTTTTTATATCTCTTAAGTCTTAGTGCAAACGCACTTAACTTTTGTTTTAAGAAATCCCTGACTTCAGTCTCTGTAGGATTGTCAACGTTGCGGTACTTCTGGACAATCTTATCCGCCAATCTCGTTACTCTATGACTAGGATTGGGTCTAGAGTTGTGTGTCAATATACTTATTTCTTTTCGTAAAGCCTCAATTTTATTATTTAATCTTCTCTCCCATGGCGGTGTTGTTCCCTGCTTCTTCTTTGTGCTGATGGCAAGTGGCTTAAGTTGCTGCCCATGCCTTGACAATATGGTTGTAGCCCCCACATATACCAGTGTGTGCAACTCCATGAGTGACAGCTCTTCTTTAAGTCGCCTTTTAATAATATCATTAACAGCAGTCTCTACGTCTTCTGTGCTACTGTTTATTTTGAGCTTCGGGAGTTGAGGTCTAGCAATAGGGTCCATTCCTTCATATTGCATGTATATGGCATCGAAATCTTCTTGTATGGGATCATTTTCAATGACAGTTGTTGGTGTAGGCACTTGTTCTTCTTGAGGTTCTTCTACATGTTCTGGTACAATACCTAATTCCAGTGCTACTTCATCCTTTATTTGTTTGATCTTATCAAGTGGTAATCTTTTATTTCGGAAGATTGATCTTCGTTGATCTATTATGTTTTGCACCGTTTTGCTCCTAAGTTGCGGACATTTACCCGTAACTAATCGGTGAAGATCTTTTACAAAAGGTTCTGGGTAGGTTTCCAGCTTGGTTAGTCTATAGTAACAGCGTACAATAAATTCATTCATTTCTTGTGACCATGATGTACGCTGTCTGCCACGGAGGGATATAGAGGGTTGGAGATCATCTTCAACAACTACAGCATCCTGGTTGGGCTGAGGGAGTTGTTGTGGTTGCCCGATACTGTTTTCAAGTCCATTACATTGTCCTTGTTCATTGCCTTGGTCGTTTGCAGGTAAAACATGGCGGTTCCGACCCGGATCCTGCTGCTCCGGCCCGCCCTGGCACTTACTACTTGTTTTCGGTGCAATTGATACACATTACTGGAGCAGCAAACCCCAGTAACGGAATAGCTCAGCAAACATCGGGGCCGCTACTTCCCGAACTATCAACTAGAGCTGGTAGTGCTTGATGTTTGGCTTCGGGACCGCAGGATTGCCAGATCCCGTGTCCCCTGTGGGGGTACCCCTGCGGTTCGCCAGCCGCCCCACTGGGATACAGACGCTGGCGGGTGCCGCTGCTAACTTGCAGAACAGACGCACCCCAACCGTCGAATCTCTTCCGCCCGTAGCCGTTGGATTCTTCAGCCCGATATCAGATCTCCTCCGCCCTAGGCCGTTGGATCTTCTTTCGTTGTGGGGTATTCTTAGCTTCACCTCTATTATTATTATTATTATTATTATTATTATTACTCCTGAAAAATCCAGTAGATCTTCCCCTAGGAAGATTATGGATACGCTGCTAGCCAGAACATCTTCTAAAAGCAGCCTTGGAGGGGGCTCTCCTTAACCCTAAATGGCAAATAGTTGTGATTATATGGATCAGTCTATGTTTAGTAATAGCAATTTAGGCTCTGAAATTTATTACCAAAATGTTCGTGGTTTAAGAACTAAATCCACGGACCTTTTTGACAATATAAACACAAATGAACCCAACATCATTTGTCTTACTGAAACATGGTTAAATGATGATCATTATGATCACAATTATTTTCCTGAAACATATCAGGTGTACAGATCTGACAGAAAATATTCACTAGTTAGCCAAACTCGCGGAGGAGGGTCCCTAATTGCCATCAACAACAGTGTCAGGCATAAACGTAGACCTGAATTTGAACAGACAGATGAATGTGTGTGGATTGAGTTAACTCTCAAAAATGCTCAGCCTATTTTAATTGGATGCCATTATTTTGCGCCCAATACGAGCATCGCTGTATTTCAGCAATACTTTAATTTTCTTGAAAATAATTTAGATTGTAACAATTTTCAGGTCATTTTACTCGGTGATTTTAATATCCCTGGCTTCAATTGGCTGGCAGGTGTTGCACTTAATTTATATCATTATCATAAAATTAAAGGTGAAATAGTACACCAAACATGCTCTTTTCTAAATTTGTCTCAAATCAATGACACTGTCCCTAGAAATAATTTATTAGACTTAGTTTTTACTAGTCTGGATGAGATCACAGTATCAATATCAGATTATGCACTGGTGAATATAGATAATTATCATCCCCCTATTGTTATGAATTTAATAAGCCAAGTGAGCGAAGGTACTCAGTTCCCAACAGAAAGTTTATGCTATCACAAAGGTGACTATTATAAACTATACAACACATTAGCTTCATCTGACTGGTCCACAGTGTACAATCAAAAATCACCTGACACTGCTGTCGAAAATCTTGCATACTTAGTTAGTGATGCAATTAATAAGTCAATCCTTAAAACATTTGTTGTTAAATCAAAATATCCGGCTTGGTTTTCAAGAGAGCTCAAATTATATATAAGGAAAAAGAAACATTATCATCGACTTTTTAAAAAACACTCGACTGATTTTTATTATCAATGTTTCTCAGATTACCGAAGATTGGTAAAAGTAACTATTAAAATTGATAGACAAAAATGGTACAAATCAATCGATCAAGATTTAAAGTCAAACCCTACTAAATTCTGGAGTTATGTTTCGAAGTTACGAAATAAAAATGATCCCGTATTGCACGTTAAAATGAACAATACCATTGTTTCAGAACCATCAAAGCTAGTGAATATTTTCGCAGAGCATTTTGAGTTTATAAACAAGCCCACTAATGCAGTACCGGGGCCCTATGCTCAAACTGTCACATCTGAATGCCTACATGTTCCAACTATCATAAATTCTGATGTCTTGGTAGCTATTCAACATTTGAAACCATCTAAGAGTTCGGGACTCGACCAGATACCAAGCTTTATTGTTAAGGGGTGTGCCCCGATACTGACACCCGTTCTTACATATGTGTATAACCTTTCGCTAGAAACAGAAACTTTTCCAGCAATGTGGAAAATTTCTGCTATCAGACCGGTACATAAGAAAGGCAAAAGCAAAGAAGTGGCGAACTTTAGGCCCATAGCCATACTAAATACATTTTCAAAAATTTTTGAAACCATCATTCATAAACATGTCTCTTTCTTCAGTAAAAATAAACTAAATGATTTTCAGCATGGTTTTACCAAGAGCATGTCTACAGCAACTAATATTATCACTTTTCTCAATGACATATTTAAAGGAAATTGCTCACAATCGCAATCAGACGCCATATTTTTTGACCTGAGCAGAGCATTTGATGTAGTTAATCACGATCTTCTTGTTAAAAAGTTGAGTAATTTAGGTCTACATAACAAGTATGTCAATTGGTTTTCAAGTTATTTAAGAAACAGATCTGCTCGGGTTAGAATATCTAATTATCTTTCTGAGCCTTTTCACATACCAGATGGTGTACCCCAGGGGTCAGTATTGGGTCCCTTCTTGTTCTTAGTTTTCATAAATGACTTAGCTAACATACTAACATGTAAGAAAATAGCATACGCTGACAACCTATGTATATGGAATAAAATATCTACGGCTTCGGACTGCAAAGTATTGCAATGGAATATTGATTGCATAAATGAATGGTGCAGCTCAAATTTTATGCTGATTAACACCAGTAAGACCCAGAGTATGATATCTAGCAGGAAAACTAATCAAATAATATACAACTATCGTCTTGGCCAAAATATAATAGCACGTTCAGAAAATATAAAATATCTGGGTGTGTACTTAGACTCAAAATTATACTTCCATGTCCTCATTGACCATATTTTCACACAGGCTTTAAAAACTCTTGGACTAGTTCGATTAATTTCTCATAATTTAAAAAGCATAGAGTCACTAATTACTCTTTACAAATCTTTAATTCGTAGTGGCTTAGAATATTGCAGTGTTGCATATAATAGCATTACTGTATCTGACAGGAATAAGCTGGAACGAATACAAAGAAAATTTGTTTCCCTTATACGTAGTAAGTTTAACAGAAATCTGGAATACGAGGAAATACTTAAGCTATTAAACCTGGAAACATTATATAATAGGCGTATTTCAGCAGATGCTAATTTCATAGCTAAAGTCTTTCGTGGGGAAATACATTGCAAATCAATTTTAGATAGCATAGGGCTCTCTGTCCCATATGCACGAGGAACAAGAAATCGAACAATTTTTGCTGTACAACAGCCATATGTAATTCCTTCTAACAGAATGGCTATCGCTTGCAATGCCCTATTTAAAAATTCTGATATATTCCACAAGCAGTGATTATTCTTACTGTTATTATTATTATTATTATTATTATTATTATTATTATTATTATATACACACAAGACTGACAAGGATTCATTCATTATTTTGATAATACGGCCATATGCTCTACAAGTTTACTGCTAACAAGAAATGTAATGACACAATCTTTAATTAAAGAATGCGACCTGCTTTCCTCAAATATAAACATATAAACTAGTGTCTGCATTGAATTACAAGTAAAGAATGTGCTGACGAAACAAAGTTCATGCTATTGACATAGCTCTGCTGACCGCACAATCAATCATGTTAAAACTGCAGACTTGACAGTTAGGCAGTCAGATGTCTAATTATGTGTTATCTTGTAATTCCTGTTGTATATGTAATTCTATTATTATTGTACATAATATATTATCATCATAATTCACCACTGCCATTCCTTTATCATAATTCATTCTAATATTAAGTAGAAGCCTACTGTTTAAAATTTGTAAAAATTGTCTGTAGCTTCTATAAATAAATAAATAAATAATTGAAATTAATTTATTATTATTATTATTTTATTATTATTATTATTATTATTATTATTATTATTATTATTATTATTATTATTATTATTATTATCATTATTATTATCATTATTATTATCATTATTATTATTATTATTATTATTATTATTATTATTATTATTATTATTATTAGGCCTACTACTGAGCAATTTTGACTTGTATTATTTAGTCCTTGTAATATTTTTTCAGTACCTGTCATATTTGTATGTAAAGTTTTTGTTTGTTCTTGTTTTGTTTGACGAAGCCATGAATCTTGTATTCTTAAAGGTGAATAAATTGAAATTGAAATTGAAATTTTAGTTCTGTAAATATTTAAAAACATCGATGTCGGGGAGAAACATCGATGTACCCAAAAAAAAAAAAGATCTGTTGTTTTCCATCGATGTAGAAAACATCGATCATCGACATGAAAACATCGGCTATCGATGCTCAACCAGGGTTGCCAGACGTACGACTATAGTCGTCCACATACGGCTATTTCATAGATTTGTACGACGTACGACGCAACCATGTGTCGTATGCCTATTCATACGACTATTTTTAATATTAGCATTTTACTACAATTTTTTAGGAATCTAATAGAATTTTCAATTTGGATAAACATGAAGTTTGTTTTTCGTAGTTTATTTTGTTTTTGCCTACATGTCGCTAAATGAATGGCAGAATATTATAATAGCCATTGTCAAATAAAACTCGGTCCATTACAGGCTTTCACGGGCCGGTGCCGCACCTCGCTAAGTTGTACTGTTGTATTGTTAAATTGCTACTTCTCTCATTATTCTTCTCCAAATCTCTTCTCTTCTCTTCTCTTCTCTTCTCTTCTCTTCTCTTCTCTTCTCTTCTCTTCTCTTCTCTTCTCTTCTCTTCTCTTCTCTTCTCTTCTCTTCTCTTCTCTT